>OY728126.1:141909448-142517785 GCA_963277665.1 Viscum album | reverse complement strand
CTCCTCGGGTCCCTCCGTCCACTCCGAGCACGTCCCGCCTAGTGTTCCACCTCCAGGTACCATCCTACTCTGCAAGCCTCAGCCACGATCAACGCTGTCTGTCATCTGCAACCAACACAACGTAGTGCGGGCATAGCCCGTGCAGGGGTGAGTATAACGATACTCAGTAGGGACCCCGAGACCCTCAAGGTCTCACTAAAACCGACAAGGATAACCATAAGAAGATTTAAACAGATAATCTCTACTTATATATATGCCCATACATATACCTAAGTTATCAAGTAACCCATCTCAATCATGAGCCAAACACAAGGTCAAAAGTCTCAACTCAAACCAGGATTTTCATCATCGAAACTGTAACTGCTGAAGAGCTCCGTCTCTGGAGTGTACAGTGGTCCTGTCACAACTCCGAGGTACTGCCCACTGACTTAAGACTGTTGTAGTACTCCACCTATCGAGTATTGCGGGCCAGCCGCTACCACCAAGCGCTCCCATGTGCCGCTACAACCAAGCGCACCACTGTCGTGGGTCTGTCGTTATAACCAAGCGCTCCCATGTGCCTCTACAACCAAACACACCTCTGTCGTGGGTCTAACGCTACAACCAAGCGCTCCCATATTCCGCTACAACCAAGCGCACCTCTGTCGTGGGTCTGCCGATACAACCAAGCACTCCCATATGCCGCTACAACCAAGCGCACCTCTGTCGTGGCTCTGCTGCTACAACCAAGAGCTCCCATGTGCCGCTACAACCAAGCGCACCTCTGTCGTGGGTCTGCCGCTACAACCAAGCGCTCCCATGTGCCGCTACAACCAAGCGCTCCCATCTGCCGCTACAACCAAGCGCACCTCTGTCCTGGGTCTGCTGCTACAACCAAGCGCTCCCATGTGCTGCTACAACCAAGCGCACCTCTGTCGTGGGTCTGCCGCTACAACCAAGAGCTCCCATGTGCCGCTACAACCAAGCGCACCTCTATAACACACCGAGTCGTTCGATCAGCAGTCTTCGGGTCTCAGTCAGCTACACGGTCTCCGTGCTCCACCCACTCGTCTCCGAGAGGGTCCGCTCCACGAGCTACTGGTCGATACTCGAAGTATCACAAAGTCCTGCAAGGAATTATCTCAAAGGACCACCTCGTCATAGGGGTCTCAACGCAATAGACGGCGCGTCAATCGGACGCCCGGTCTGTGAGTTATTAGCCTTTTCGTCCCAGGGGCCCGGTTGGTTTCGTGTGCGAACCAATCCTTCCGTAACTCAACTATACCCCGAAAACTCATAGGGTATACTCATAGGGACCGTTTTTCAACGTGATCACTAACGCCACTGACGGTTCGTCAAACGGACGTCTGGTCTGAAAGATATCAGCTTTTCCGTTCCAGGGGCATGGTTGGATTTCAGTGCGATCCAACCCGGCCACTATCCACTGTAACCAAAACTCGGGCGAAGGATGCCAAAAGTTCCGTATCGTCAATAGGAACTCAACGCAATAGACGGCGCGTCAATCGGACACCCGGTCTGAAGGTTATTGGCTTTTTCGACCGAGGGGCCTGGTTGTTTTTTAAGGCAAAACCAACCTGACCGTACTCCACTTGAGTCCAAACCTCGGGCGGAGTGAGTCAAAAGATCCGTATCACTAAGAGGAAACTAACAATGCTGACGACAAGTCAATCGGACGTCCGTAGCTCACGATATGAGTGTTTCCGCTCCGAGGGCCCGGTTGGTTTCGTGTACGAACCATCCCTGCCGAACCCAAAGTATTCCTAAACTTTGAGTGCGATAAACCGAAACGACCGACTCGCTCCAAAGATTGTGTTGCCGCGGACGGCGAGTCGTTTGGAGGCCCGTAGCCCAAGTTACGGGCGTTTGAACGAAAGTCGTACGAAGACGGGGGGTCCGGGCCTGGGCCGACCCGGCCCGACCCCCCCCCCCCCCCCCTTGTTGGCTCGGACTGGGTCGGGTCCGACCCGGTTGGCCCGGCCCGGCCCGGATAGGGTCGGTCTGGCTCAGCTCGGCCGAGCGGCCGAGCGGTCGACGCGGGGGAAAGCCGCCGCCCCGCGTGACAACACCGCGGCACCCGCGGGGTGTCGGCCAGACAGCCAGACGCAGCGCGTGACAACCCCGCGGCACCCACTGGGTGCCGCGTGACAACCCCGCGACACCCGCGGGGTGTCGCCCTAGACACACGCGGGGTGCCGCGTGACAACCCCGCAGCACCCGCGGGGTGCCGCGTGACAACCCCGCGGCACCCGCGGGGTGTCGCCCTGGACACCCCGCGGGTGCCGCCGCCTCTGGCCGTCGGCGCCGCCGCGCCGGTGACCCACGCCACCACCGGCTTCCGCGTGCCGCCGGAGTCGCTCCGGTGGCCCGTTTTCCTCCCCGTCTTGCGCCGTTACTCCTCCCGGGACTCATCCTTCACTGCGGAAACATCAAACATCCGTTGCGGCACATTCCGTCGTCTCCCGTCAAATCCGCACAAAACGAAGAACGGTGGAGGGTCGTCGGGCCGTGTTCGTTTGGCCCGCACCCTCTGCGTTAGAGATAATCAATGGGAGAAAATAAATTGTTCAACACATGAACCAAAAATTTTAATAAAATAAAATTGTTTCTTTGATTCCGGTTCTTTTATTTTTAAAGAATGTTCACAGGAATATAAGGAGGGGTATTTCCAAAAATATAAAATCCCTACCTCGTTGGACGTCACGCGAGAGCGTTCTTCGCGGAAATTGCTCATCGCGGAAGGTGGAGATCGTCGCGTCATCGCGGAACATGGCGTTGAGTCGGCGAACTCAAGCAGCCGATCGAAGATCCGTCGCGGAGGAAGAGACGTCGCAGAAGAACATTGTCGGCGTCTTGGATCATGGCGTCGCGTCGTCGATTTCCAGGTTCGGCGTTCTTCAGGTTTTTCGCGTTCTTCGCGTTCTTCGTGAAGGAGGCTGAAGGTTCAAGGATCATTTCTCAACGAGTAATCCTCAAAAAGAAAAAGGTTGGTCTTATTTTATTATTATGCCAATACACGAAAAAGGGTAAGTAACGACCCATCAATTCGTTGAATTAATTCAAAAAAAGAAACATCACATTTAATTTACGAAATAAACCGCCCAATTAAATGGTCTGTTAAGAATTTAGAAAACGCGTCAGTGGACTTTCATAATGACGGGTTTTCGCGGGTGCGTTACTTAGCGGAAAGAAACAGCGGGGCTCGTGCGGTCCCCACCTCACAAATATCCTACAAAGGGGGTAGGATATTTCAGGATAGCATTCTATCCGGTTCAACTCAGTTCAAGCCGCCGTTAAGTGGTTTCAAGTGGCTTCCATGAAGCTTAAGTGAAATAAAATAAAGTTGTCGAAAAATTATTTTATTTCTTAACTTTATGCCCGAAAATTAAATACCACACCCGAGCAAATGCAACTCCGGAAGAGGCGTTTCTAAGCGAATACCGGCGCTGCGATTTCATCGGTGCCCTCAAAATTTGATTCCGGGCACCGGTTTAAATGTTAGAAAAACCCACTCGTCCGTTCACTGAACGTACCCGAGCCAAACTTCGGAAAATGATTCCGGGCACACCGGGCCTCTGAATCAGGTGCCGTCAGAAACTGCGTTCTTGTAAAATTACAAAGAAAATTAAGAAAAAAAAATATCCTTGAAATTTATGGGTCTTTACATCATACATTACATGCTTATTACTAATATATATATTTATAATAATTGTTGAATGGTGAACATGGAAATGAATCTCATCATGTCGTGGAGTGGATATGTCGTACGCACACAGGAGCAACGATATCATTTCTTTAATGATTAAAAGGTGTGTAATTGGATGGTATATTAATTTAAAAGGTAAATATCCTGTTAATTTCAATATTTATATACATTTTACTCATCATTATATCCATCCAAATAACAGAGTGTTGAATACCAAAATACACCACGACATGGAGACGGTAAGCTGTGTGTACGCACGCATGGTGACATTATCATTAATAGGATGGATATGATAATGATTATAGTTGTAAAATATTTATAATATCATTATATTATGTAGAATATAATAGAGTTATTATTTTGTTATAGAAATGACAATGAAAATGAAAGTGGAAGATGAAAATAACTTTGAAAGAGGTGATAAAATAATTACATCTTCATTTGGTATTCCCTTTTGACTTGAACAAAAAGGATCCATATGATTTCTATCTGATCTAGAGAATGCCACCCGGTTGAGTTTAGGGAATACGAGATGAGATTTAGTTATGCTTTGGATGATATAAATGGATTTGGAGTTGTAATTTTGAGAGAAGGAGATGTACCCTTTTATAAGAGAGTTGAGGGTCACTTCAGAAAATGTTTGAAATATTATTTTATTATAAACTAATTTTCTATTTATAATGGCTCAAAATTAAATTATTTAAATTATATGGTGGGTATGTGTAATAATAAACTCAAAATTTTATTTTTAAATAATTTAGGATCACCATATTTACCCTATCATTTAGATTTTACTCTTAGTTAAATAGTTTACTTTTACCATGTCCTCTTAAATTATTATACTAAATGTCAATAAACATACTATTAAAAGAAAAATTAACCCCAAGTGGTTCACTAATAAAATATTTGTCATTATATATTCTTTTCAATTAACCTTAAATTTTATTAATATTATATAATTTATAAATATAGTTTTTGTTTTAAAAACTCATTTATGTCAATTTTGACACTATTTAGTATTTGGTATTTGTAAAAGTCCATAAAGCATGATTACTTCGCAAAATTCCACTGAATCAACCCTAACATGTCATATTAATCTAAAAAATTCTTGGATTTCATCTGAATCCTTGACTTACATTAATTTTTTGTTAATAATATCATTAATTTTAATATTTCATTGATAAATTAATTACTGCATAATCATTGTGTCATAAATAAATTAAATAATTTATCTCTAAAATATATAAATAAAATTAAATTATGTATGAAATATTTTTTCTTTCTAATTAATATTTATAGTCTAATTTATCTTATTTATAACACTATATTAAAAAGGGTTTACTTATTAAACATTGAATTTATCACTTTTAACTCTTCTTTAAATAAAACAATAAAAATGTCCTAATCAAATCCAAGTGGACCAAAAATGTCATATTTTATTCCTAAGGTTGGTTTTGGTCGAAATACATGTATCCAATATAACTAGGACATGTGTTATGATAATTATAATATCATTTTTACATTTAAATACCCTATTTTATTTTAACCGAGATAAAAAAAGTCTAAAGTTACTATTCATAAAAAATTATTTTCATCTTTTTGAACAAAATATTATGAACTTATTTCAACCATGTATCTCGTATTTTTGAAAATCAATTCAATGAAGCGGTAAAATTACGTTTTATGCAAATTTGCAAAAGTTCTTAGAAGGTGGGTCAAAGTGAATAAAAAGATCAAATAAAAATTTTTACCTCAAATTTTATTATAAAATAAATCCAATTAATTAAATTGAACTGATATGGGTATTATATATCTATTATTACTTAAAATAAATTTAAATAAAACAAATAATTATTCAAATAAAAAATCAGTTTTAAATTATAACATAGTGTTTTTCAATATTCCTCAAAAATTTAATGTTTTCAGAAAAATAACAAAAATTCACCCTAATTTAATTTATATATTCCCAATTGAAAAATGAATTCTATTTTAAAAAATAAAAAACAATTATTTTTCATTATTTAATTTAAAATTAATTCGGCTGTGAAAACCAAAATTCATGTTTTATAAAAAGTAAAAACTATCAAAAGATTGACATTTGTTTTTGTCAAATTTAAATTTGAAATTACCTATAATGACATAAATTGTGATAAGTGATAAAAATATAATCTAATTATACTTTTGAAACAATAAAATGTATAATTTAACCCAATAATTGTTTTTAAAAAGTTTTTTTCAATTAAAATATATCATTTTTCACTACTCACTAAAATATGAAAGTTATCAAAAAAATGCCGAATATTTATTGAAACTAAATTTTTATGTACTGAATTTAAGAAGAAGTTTACATTGTCAAATTGAATATATAAAAGTGTAAAATATTGGATTTAAAAAGGGTTCTCCCTTAAAAGAAGGTAAAATTTCATTTTCAAAAAAATACTTATTTTATCTAAAAAAATGAATTTTTTATTATATTATGTCTAAGAAACACATAATATGGATTATAAAATTATATGTACTATATAAAATTCAAAATTCAGTTAATATTATCCATTAAAGCTTTCTGAATGACTAGTTTTGTAAGTCATGGTGCACATGATTTCAGTGTTGCGTGTAGCACAAATTATTGAATTATTTTGAAGAGATAACGTACTATGAAATCTTGGGGTGTTACATTAATGGATCCTCTATTTTAGTTTCCATGTTTTTTTTAATTAATCATCAATATGATATTGTTGGTCATGCAATTCCTCATCATGTAAATACAATAATTATCATTGCTTACAACCAAAAGTTGTATTAGTTATTCACCACTAGGTGCTTCGTCTATGTCCAAAACCGAGGAATGGTACCAGATCAACCACATAATAATTTATAGTAATTTCTCATTATTGTTTCAAATGTAAACAATTTTTTTAATTTTTTAATTATGGTATATTAGTTATTTAATATAGGATTTATTTAACATTTGTCAATATATTAATGTGCCTTTTTTAAGATTTCAATGTTTTTAAATGAATTAATAATATATAAATAATTACTAGATATTCCATCAGTAGGTTTTTATGGTTATATCAGAAAAACATGTGTACACAACATATGACGAATAGTACACATTGTGTTTCAATGTTAAATATAATTGGGCATTGGTTTCATGTATTAATTGATGTACCAGGTAGTAAATAATACATGAAACATTAAATTAACACCATGTATTGACCAGGAAAACCTATAACATGCTCGATTAGACAACATATTGTGTCATTGGTGTATACATCAGGTCATCCCGATGGGTTGATCATGAAATTCACAAAAACTATGTGCTCAAATACACAACATACTTATCCTGGTAATGAAAAATGTAACATTAACGAGATACATAGTTTATAATGGGTATACATTCTGTAACACCCCGATATTTTATGAAAAATATTCTTTTTAATTTAATTAATGTCTGGTGTTGTACGCTACACCAAAAGGAGCTTGCATAGCATGCATCCTTGAGTTGCCTTGCATTACACGCAATCACGACCTTCCTCGATAGCATGTGTAGTACACAATACCGAGTTTCACTAAACAACAATATGATATTAAAATATTATAAAAAATATCCATTATGAATAGTAATAACCACTTTTTGAAATTTTTTAAATTTTATTTTTCAAAATGTATTTCATTTTTGGATTCGTAATATCGAAATTAGCTTAGGTTAATACTTTGGTACTTTTCGGATAACTTTCATTTTCTGATGAACAGTGAAAATTACTAAATTTTAATTAAAAACAACCTTTTTAATCGAAATAATTAATAGTGATAAATTATTAATTTGAGTGGATTTAAAGTATGTTTAGAATATATTTTTATAATTTAATATAATGTTGGTCATTGGATGAAATTTCACATTTAGACCAGACATAAGCAAGTGTCAATAATTTGACAGTTATTATCTCTTAAGAACACACTATTTGTTTTGACGACGTGAATTAATTTTTAAATTAATTAATGAAACTGATATGTTTTTAATTTGGTAAAATAGACATCATTTTTGAGTTCATAATATCAAATATATCTTAGGCCTAATTTTTTTTATTTTTCTGGAAACTTTTATTTTTTGATGAATAGTGAAACCACTAAGTGCTAGTTAAAAAAATGACTTTTTCATAAAACCTAATTTTACCTCTTATGAGTGGAATTTCAAAAATCTAAGAGACACGGTTGATTCCAGTAAGTAAAATGTTGTTCAATAAGATGAAAATATTTTTTGGTTAATAGTAACTTCTTATTTTTTTTATCACGGTTAAAAGTAAATAGGGTAATTAAGGGTAATAATGCTATTATTATTACCCTAACACATGTAATAATTATATTGGATAAGTGTAATTAAATCAAAAACAACCTTAGGAATAAAATATGACCATTTAGGCCCACTTGGATTAGATTAGGACATTTATTATTAATTTATTTAAAGAAGGGTCAAAATAGTTAAAATCAAAGTTTAATAAGTAAATCAATTTTAATATATGGTTATATATAAGATAAATTCGACTATAAATATTAATTAAAAGGATATAAATATTTCCTACATAATTAATTTAATTTGTAATTTTTATACGTTAAATAATTTAATTTATTTATGACAATGATGATGCAGTAATTATCTTATTAATGAAATATTGACATAATTGATGTTATAAATACCCAAATAAATGTAATTTGAGACTTTTTATGAATTCCACTAATTTTCGAGGTTAAATATGACATGTTAGTATTGATTTAATTAACTTTATTTGAACTAATCATTCTATAATGATTTTCACAAAAATCAATTACCAAATAGTGTCAAAATTGACATAAAATTGTTTTTAAAACAAATATTATATTATTAATTGTTATTTTATTTCTAAAAATCTAAGGATCGGCCAAATGACATCTATAATGTTATATATATTAATAATAAACAACTTGGGGTTCGTTTGGATTGTTATAGTATGTTTATTAACCTTATAGTGTAAGAACACAAAAAGACACGGTAAAAGAAAAATTATCTAACTTAAAGTTAAATATAAATGATAAGTTCAAAATAGGGACCTAAACTTTTCTAAATTCTATTTACTGATAGGATTTCGACCCCTCCTCACCTTAGCTTTAAAATAAATAAATTTGGATCTATTTGAAACCGAATTTGGCTTTATAATAAAATAATATTTTTAGTTATTCCAAATGTGCCCCTCTCTTCCCTTATAAAAGGGCACCTCATCCCTCTCTTCCTCAAACCACATTGATCGTTAAAGCTCTGCCAAACCCTGAAAAATTCTCTTCTCCACTTCTATAACAACATCCTTGAGGTCTTGGTCTTCTTCAAAGACTAATTTTAGTACCCTAAGAGGAGGACTCAAAGAGGCGTTTCAAAGAATATGTAATGTCTGTTACTGATTCTGTCAACTTTATTTCATCTTCCACTTCTTCTTCATAGGTTGTTTCAATATGAAGTAATAATAACAGTATCACTCATATACATATATTTTATTATAAGTATGAAAAAACCCTATTTCACCATCTATAAATCCTACGGAAAACGAAATCACCGCGCGTGCGTACGTACGGAATTCCGTCTCCACGCCGTGGTGTAATCTATTTTCCACCAACACCTTACTTGGATGGGTATAATGGTGTACATAATAACTATAAATTATTATATTAAAGTGATATTGATTCTGAAAAATTATACATACACTCCAATTCAATTCCACGATCATGAGAATGATATCACCGCTCGTGCGTACGTACGGACTACCGTCTCCACGACGCGATGAGATTCATTCTCCACATTAACAATTCATGAATGATTATAAATTATATATAATAACTAATCATGAATTATATGACATAATAATGATACTGGATTTATGTTTATATATATTTATGTCATCTACTTAATTCCATTCAACTCAATAAGGAAACGAAAACATCGTTCATGCGTACGTACGACCTACCATCTCCATGAACGGTGTATTTCGTTCCATTTACTGATATATTATATATAGGTATATTCTGAATATATATTATATATAAATCATGTTTTATATTATGGAATTAAGTGATCATGATCTATGTAATCATATGAATAATTACAAGTCAAAACACAGACGACAAATGAAACAATTTTACCCAAAACGCTCTTTATCATGGAATTTACAAAAGAATGGGTAATATAAAGTCATAAGTGAACCATATATGATATCATAACAATTATTATGATTCTAGAATAATTCAGTGACATTATTTAAATCATTATACAGTAGGTTCGGAAAATTACAAAGCAAATCAGACCTAAGGTAAGCGAAATATCACAATCTCATTTTTATCTGAGATTGTTTATACTTTGGAATTTACTGGGGAGTATTTTATCATCCACATACATGTTTCCTCAATGTGTAATATTATTTCCATCCACCTAAAATCGTTTAAATGCAATTTACCCTTCGGTGAGTTTTTAGTTAAAAATATGAAAGGAATCTTTTGTCGTTTTTCATACGAGGTTCTTTTTGACTTTTCCAAAAAAAGTACAGGAATAATGTTTTTTTAGAATATACGGAATGAATGGATTTTTAAAAATATTATTTCCAAGAATCTTACTTTATAAGTTTTCATGTTTATTTTTAATCAACTTCTTTTAGTTTAAAGTTGTATGACATGTTAAGAAAGGAAAATGTTTTTGAAGTAGAAATGATATATTCCTCAAGAATAGAGTTCAGGTGTTTTATCAAAATTATTTTCCATCTAAGATAATATAAGGTTTTGTTTCTATCCCTATTATTACATTTATTTGATTATGATGTGATGGAATTATTTTTATGAATTCTTTTATCTTATATGAATTGTTTTATGATGTAATGTTGTTTCAGAATCCCATATTTTTTACATGAGTTATGCAATGATGTATGATTTATGATTTTGTGGCACACCTAAGAATGGTATCATTATGAGATGGATGGATGCTATATGTAACTCTAATGCATTGGGTAATGATTTTATATCTCATGATATAGAAATGGCTGGAACGGCAGGTTAAACCGGTTCAGTGAAACAGGACTGAAACGAGGAATGAACTCGGTTCAGAAATGGACTTTGTCCTCTAAGATAGTCTTGGAAATGAGTCTTGACTAATAATAAATGATTCTATATTATTATGTTTGTATGACACAAAGATTCATGTTTTAGGTTATGATTATTGGGATTACATTTCACTACTATGATTTATCCCATGTTATGATATTATGATCTCTTTTGCAGGTTAATATTTCCAAAATGTTATGTTCTTATGAATATGATGTGATTGATATTTCTTTTGTTTACCCTTACTGAGCATTTGAGCTCACCCTTTTATGTTTTCTTTTCCCCAGGATATAAATAATGGTTTTAGGTAAGAAAAAAAGGGATGATCTTTATGGGAGACATTGACGATCTTTCACAATGATTAGAAGATTACGTTCTGAGTTTCCAAAGACACTAAACTATTACGGTCCTTATGTGTGTGTTTTTGTTATATACTAAGTATTTTTCAAAAGTAATGTAATTTCCATGTACGTCAGGCTTTGGGTCTCTACATTTGGTATCAGAGTAAAGGTTTAGTCAACCTTTGGAATCTAGGATGTGATAACTTTAGTGATATCCCTAGAGATATTTCTAAGGTATGTCTAGGGATGTCCCTAAGGTTATGTTTAAGTATTTATTATAGTAGTAAAATTACATTAACCCAAGATGTTAGATATTGAAGGTACTCCCCCTTTGTTATGTTGTTTTCCCTAGCGTGATTTTTGCCTCTTACACTATTCTTTTTGGGTTTTTGACGATGGCTGGAACCCGAAAGAACCGTGTTGATCAATGTAATGGACAATGCAATGATTTTCCTCCTGAACAAACAAATGTCATGGGAGATGGAGTGAAAAATATTATTTCTATACTTATACAAGCTATGAATCATTCTGGACTTCCAAATGAGCAGAGAAGGGAACAATATTCTATTGAGTCCTTCATGAGGCAACGCCCACCTTCTTTCAGTGGGTCTTCTGATCCACTTGTTGCTGAACAATGGATCAGTACCACTGAAAAGATATTTTCAGTTCTTCAATATTCTAAACATGATAAAGTCATCTTAGCAGTATATCGTTTGGAAGGTGAAGCTGATCAATGGTGGAATCTTGTCAAGAATACGAGGCCAAGAGATTAAATTGAGTCCCTGGAATAGGATGAGTTCATGAACTTATTTTTCAAAAAGTACTTCCCTCGTATTCTTCGAACAAAGATGGAGAAGGAGTTTCTTGAACTGAAGAAAAAGGATGATGAATCTATTGGTATATACGAAGCATATTTTACAAGGCTTGCGAGGTATGCATCTGGCTTTATCATCCAACCTGAACGTAAAATTGATCGATTCTTTAGTGGCTTAAAACCAAATATTCTAAGGGAATTAGCTATAAGAGACTTCAGTAGCTATGAAGAAATTGTGCGTTGTTCTATCGTTGTAGAAATGGATGTTGGTGTTACTTATCCATCTCATAGTTTTGACAAGAAACGAATGATGGAGTTCAAGGAGAAATCTCAGAATAATGGTGAAAAGAAGATGAATGTTTCCTTATGCTCAATGTGTGGAAAGAATCATGGTGGAGATTGTCTTAAAGGGACTAGAAAATTTTTTATGTGTGGAAAAGAAGGTCATCGAGCTGCTGAGTGTTGAAGTAATGGAAAAAGGGTTTCTAAGGATGTGAGTAAAGAAAAGACTGCAGAGAACGCACCACCGACACTTCAATGCTTCACGTGAAAGTAAATGGGGCATTATGCTAATAAATGCCCTAATCCAAGGGTTAGTGATGATCGACATGAGAAACCACATAAGGAAAAGGACAAAGGGGAGTCACATGAAATCACTATTGGCGATGTTGAATATGACAACGATGTGGTGGAATGATTAAGTGTTTATGTAATGTGATTCTAAAATAATGTTGTATATAGTATCGTGGAATATTGGAATATTTATGTATTGTTTTATTGTGGCTTTCCATAATTTTATGTTATCGATATCCATGGAAAGTGATTGAGATATTTTTGAAAAAAAAAGATGATATGCGCATAGTGAAGGGAAAACGAGAAAATGAAATATTTGACAGTATTCATGAGATAATTATTGATATAAGGACTATGTGATATCATGGTTTGATTATATAGAATATTGATGATTTTGGTTTGTGGAAAGTTTTAACTTTTAACTGCATTCATGTTTTCACTAAGGATCAATTGGTATACATGATTAAGGTGTTAATATGTTTGTAATTTGACCAAAAGGATATATCTAATGATATATGGGAGATAAATGATGGCATTCACGTGATTGTTATGTGACATTTCAAGTAATCATTTTCTTTATACTGTGAGCTTGGACCGAAGTATTTTAAATAAGCCTAAAGATTGGAATTTATTATGTTGGACATAAGTTAGTATTGTTTAAGGATAAAAGTTTTTTTTGATATTATTTATGGGATGTTATAGTAATGTTGTTTTAGAAAAAGGACAATCTGCAGGATGGGCGACAACCCATCGTGTCGGACAAGGCTGTGGGAATCGAACCCACAACCGAAGTTCCACTGGCCTTTATCACCTACGACTGACCTACATGAAGTCCCTGTTTAGTAGAAATTAGTTTTATTATTTAAAGTAGTATGATATATGAATTATAAGTCCATTTTAGGAACCATATATGATTAATCTCACTATAGATGGACTTATGTATTTTTTGATAACTTTTCTAACCTTTTGTTTGAGACAGATGGAATGACCCATCATTCTATCAAATGATCTGCTAACACATCACGAAGGACAAATTCAACTTCATTTCTTTAAGAGATTAAGTGTAAATTTTCCAAATAATGACCAATGGTGAGACTATACCAAAATCACGAAAGTATTTCTTCTAATTCCAATTTCATCAACATTAGGGAAATGATCTTGAAAACCAGAAATGTTGTCCTAGTGCTCTTATATATAATGAATCAGATGGTACCATAGATCATAAAAAATTTATAACTTTGTGATTGATGGCTTTTCCATAGCGATGTTCTCTACCACTCTCCATTACAACATGATGGTTAGATTTCTCTTCCATATCCACATTTTCACCTATGTGGAAACCAAGTGATTAGTTTATTTGGGTAACCGTTACATTTCATACTTTTGTTTTTAAAGATTTGTTTTGGTATTCCTTTTTTACGATGTGGGTTTATATTAAAGAAACTTTTTAATAGTAAACCATTTATAACCACGACGAATTTCGAGGGCAAAATTCATTTTAAGGGGGGTAGAATGTAACACCCCAAGATTTTATAAAAAATATTCTTTTTAATTTCATTAATTTCTTGTGTTTTACGCTACACCAAAAGGATCTTTCAAAACACACATCCTTGACTTGCCTTTCATTACACGCAATCGTGACCTTCCTCGAGAGCGTGTGTAGTATGCAATACCGAGTTTCACAAAACAACGATATGCTATTAAAATATTATTAAAACTAGGCGTTATGAATACTAATAACCACTTTTTGAAATTTTGTAGATTTTATTTTTCAAAATGGATTTCATTTTTGGATTTGTAATATCGAAATTAACTTCGGGTGAAATTTTGGTACTTTTCGGATAACTTTAATTTTCTGATGAATAGTGAAAATTATTAAATTTTAATTATAAAAAACCATTTTAATCGAAATAATTAATAGTGATAAATTATTAATTTGAGTGTTTTTAAAGTATATTTAGAATATATTTTAACAATTTAATATAATTTTGGTCATTGGATGAAATTTCACATTTAAACAAGACATAAACAAGTGTCAATCTTTTGATAGTTATTATCTTTTAAGAACACGCTATTTGTTTTGACGACGGAAATTAATTTTTAAATTAATTAATGCAACTAATATGTTTTAAATTTGGTAAAATAGACATCATTTTTGAGTTCATAATATTAAATATAGCTTAGGCCTAATTTTTTGTTTTTTTCGGGAAACTATCATTTTTGATGAATAGTGAAACCACTTAGTGGTAGTAAAAATAAATGAATTTTTCCTAAAACATAATTTTACTACTTCTGTAAGTGGAATTTCAAAAATCCGAGAGACACGGTTACTGTCAGTAAGTAAAATGTGGTTCAATGAGATGAAAATAATTTTTGGTGAATAGTAATTTTTTACTTTTTTTACCACGCTTAAAAGTAAATAGGGTAAATAAGGGTAAAACTGATATTATTATTACCCTAAAACATGTACTAATTCTATCGGATTAGTGTAATTCAACCAAAAAAAACCTTAGGAATAAAATATGACCATTTAGGCCCACTTGGATTAGATTACGACATTTATTATTAATTTATTTAAAGAAGGGTTAAAATAGTTAAAATCAAAGTTTAATAAGTAAATCATTTTTAATATAGGGTTATACATTTGATAAATTCGTCAATAAATATTCAATAGAAATATAAAAAGATTTCATACATAATGATATTTAATTTTTAATTTTTAGGCATTAAATAATTTAATTTATTTATGACACAATGATGATGCAGTAATTATCTTATTAATTAAATATTGACATAATTGATGTTATAAATACCCAAATAAATGTAATTTTAGACTTTTTATGAATTCCACTACTTTTGTAGGTTAATATGACATGTTAGTATTGATTTAATTATCTTTTTTCGAACTAATCATTTTGTTATGATTTTCACAAAAAATAATTACTAAATAGTGTAAAATTGACATAAAATAGTTTTTAAAACAAATAATATATTATTAATTGTTATTTTATTCCTAAAAATCTATGGTTCGGCCCAATGACATAGATAATGTTATATATATTAATAATAAACAACTTGGGGTTCGTTTGGCTTGTTATAGTAGGTTTATTAATCTTATAGTGTAAGAACACAAAAGAAACGGTAAAAGTAAAATTATCTAACTTAAAGTTAAATATAAATGATAAGGTTAAAATAGGAACCTAAACTTTTATAAATTTTATTGGATGAGAGGATTTACACCCATCCCCACCTTATCTTATAAATAAATCAATTTGGATCTATTTAAAACCGAATTTGGCTTAATAATAAAATAATATATTTTGTTATTCCAAAGGTGCCCCTCTCCTACCTTATAAAAGGGCACCTCATCCCACTCTTCCTCACACAACATTGAGCCTTCAAGCTCGGCCAACCACTGAAAAATTATCTTCCAAACTTCCCTAACAACATCCTAGAGGTCCTGGTCTTCTTCAAAGACCAATTTTAGTACCCTAAGAGGAGGACTCAAAGAGGCGCTTCAAAGAAGAGGTAATGTCCGTTACCAATTCTTTCAACGTTATTTCTTCTTCCACTTCTTCTTATTAGATTGTTTCATTATGAATTAATAACATGAGTATAAAGAATATACTGATATATTATTATAAGTATGAAACAATCCTATTTCACCATCTATTCATCCTATGGAAAATGAAATCACCGCGCGTGCGTACGTACGAAATACCGTCTCCACGCCATGGTGTAATCTATTTTCAAACACCACCTTACATGGATGGGTATAATTGTGTACATAATAACTATATATGATTATTGAAATTTGATATTGATTCTGAAATAGTATACATACAATCCAATGCAAATCCATTATCATGAGAACGATATCATCACTCGTGCGTACGTACGGACTACCGTCTCCACAATGCGATGAGATTATTCTCCATGTTAACCATTCATGAATGATTATAAAGTATATATAATAAGTAATAATGAATTATGTGACATAATAATGATACTGGATTTATGTGTATATATATGTATGTCATCTACTTAATTCCATTCAACTCAATAAGGAAACGAAAACATCATTCAGCGTACATACGACCTATTGTCTCCCTGAACGGTGTATTTCTTTCC
The DNA here is from genome assembly GCA_963277665.1 of Viscum album. NCBI lineage: Eukaryota > Viridiplantae > Streptophyta > Magnoliopsida > Santalales > Viscaceae > Viscum > Viscum album. The sequence continues at coordinate 142,501,107 of OY728126.1, read as the reverse complement.
ATATACTGATTTATTATATATAGGTATATTCTGAATATATATTATATATAAATCATGTTTTATATTCTGTAATTACGTAATCATGATCTAAGTAATCATATGAATAATTACAAGTCAAAACACGTATGTCAAATGAAACAATTTTTATCCAAAACGCTCTTTAACATGGAATTTACAAAAGAACTGGTAATATAAAGCCATAAGTGAACCATATATGATATCATAACAATGATTATGATTCTAAATAAGTCAATGACATCATTTAAATCATTATACAAGAGGTTCAGACACTTATGAAGCAAATCGGACCTAAGGTAAGGGAAATATCACAATCTCATTTTTATCCGAGACTGTTTATACTTTGGAATTTACTAGGGAGTATTTTATCATCTACATCCATGTTTCCTCAATATGTAATATTATTTCTATCCACCTAAAATTTTTTAAACCCAATTTTACCGTTCGGTGAGTTTTTAGTAAATGATATGAATGAAATCTTTTGACGTTTTTCATACGAGGTACTTTTTGACTTTTCCGACAAAAGTACGGGATGAATGTTTTTTAACTTATACGGTACGAATGGATTATTAAAAAAATTATTTCCAAGAAGCTTACTTTACAAGTTTTCAAGATTATTTTTAATCAACTTCTTTTAGTTTAAAGTTGTATGACATGTTAAGAAAGGAAAATGTTTTTGAAGTAGAAATGATATCTTCCTCAAGAATGGAGTTCAAGTGTTTTATCAAAATTATTTTCCATCTATGATAATATAGGGTTCTGTTTCTATCCCTATTATTACATTGATTTCAATATGTTGTGATGGAATTATTTTTATGAATTCTTTTATCTTATATGAATTTTTTTATGATTTAATTTTATTTAAGAATCCCATTTTTATTACATGAGTTATGCAATGATGTATGATTTATGATTTTGTGGAACACATAAGAATGGTATCATTATGAGATGGGTTGGACCTATATCTCCCTCCAATGCATTGGGTAAAGATTTAATATCTCATGAGATAGACATGGCTGGAACGGAAGGTTATACTGGTTTAGTGAAACAGGACTGAAACGAAGAATGAACTCGGTTCAGAAATGGACTTTTTCCACTAAGATAGACTTGGAAATGAGGCTTGAATAATAAGAAATGATTCTCTATGATTATGTGTGTATGCCACAAAGATTCACGTTTCATGTTATGATTATTGGGATTACATTTCACTACTATGATTTATCCCATGTTATGATATTATGATCTCTTTTGCAGGTTAAGATATCCAAAATGTTATGTTCTTATGAATATGATGTGATTGATATTTATGTTGTTTACCCTTACTGAGCATTTGAGCTCACCCTTTTATGTTTTCTTTTCCCCAGGATATAATGAAATGTTTTAGGTAAGAAAAAAAGGGAAGATCTTTTTGAGAGATGTTGAAGATCTTTAAGCATGATTAGAATATTATGTTCCGAGTTTCCAAAAAAACTAAACTATTACGGTCCTTGCATGTGTGTTTTTGTTATGTACTATGTATTCCGCAAATTTAATGTAATGTCCATGTACGTCAGGCTTCAGGTATCTACATATTTTTGGTGGCTCATTACTGTCTATGTCTATAGAACACACTAATTTTGAATGTGGGATATAAATAAACATTGAAATCGGATCACTAGGTGTGTATCTCATTATTACATTCACTGTATTCTATTGGAGATATACACTAATTCCCGTTGAATCTACCCCGAATACATGGTACAAAATAAACATGACATGTAGCTCATTAGTACGCACCATGTCGTTTCCCAATAATAAACAAAATTAGGTTACATATAGAATAATTAATTATAGTAATAAAACAAAATTATTTTATTGGCTGCTGTAATATTTACTAAATAAAAAAGGATTTCATAATTTATAAATACTGGACAAGCTATTTATTATACATGATTCATTATGATACGGGTATCTCCAAGATTTTTTATACTGTTATTAATATAAAAGGAATTAATTAATCATTTTAAATAATTCATGTGAATGTAATAATATTAAATAATTAATTTATGGGAATGTTAACTCATATTGTTTTTCATACTCATTTCATGTTCTGGTTGACCCTGAGATTAGACCGACCTGTGTATGTGATAGGTTTATTATACATGATCCCCGACCTCAAAATAAAAAGGTCCTAGAATGAAATTACAATACAACATAAATCTATAATTATCAATATACATCCACTTCATGTTCAATTTCACAAACTACTAGGTTTCTGACACATGACATGGACCAAGTAGCACTAACTATTCTCTCACTAACCAACAATGGGGTGAACAACATCACCTAATATATAATGCATCATATGGAGCCATAGGGATTGTTTTTGAAAACTATTATTGTTGTCATACACAATGAGAGGAATATTCATCTCAAAATAACTAATGAAGTCGAGGATTCATGCTCGGAACGTTTCCTCCAACAATATTATAGTCTGTTCTAATTGACCCTTGGTCTAGGGTTGAATTATTGTGATCAATAGAACATCCATATACAAATACCTCTTTAACTAATGATAGATCATCAATGTGAAATGAGTTTCCCTATCTAAAATAATATTATAAGGTAACACATATAGTGATATAAACTCATGGACGTATAATCATTCCAACTCATCAACAGATAAATATTACCAAATAGCAAGGAAGTAGGCCACATCCATTAGTTTTTCCATGAATACCCAAACCACATCACTACCTCGATGAGACAATGGTAAAACAATCTCAATATCCATTGTTATTTCATCCTGTTTCCATTTTGTCACTGTTAACAGCTGTAATAAGCCATTGGATCCTTGACCATCGACATTCACCTGTTGATATTTTGAACACATAATGATAAAATTCAATATTTATTATTAAATTCCATTCCACCAATATAGGTGAAAAATATAATGATACATCTTGGAGATACCTATATGCACATCTCAATGAGAATTATGTGAATCTTACAACCGCTCATATCTCATATTTATAGTAATGAAGATAGTCCCATGTAGACGTAAAATTCTTTGTCCATCAGTAGACCAATCTAAAGCTGGGTCCCCACCAAAAAATAATCTCTCATAAGTCCAACCCCGTAGGGTATGAGAACTACATTCTATTCACTATATGAAGTAGTTATGAGGTAACTTTTAAGGGTAAAATAATGGTTTTCAAATAAATTTCGTGAAACATTCAATGAATATAATAATGAAGGGCCATCAATTTCTATTCATCACTAGAATCTTAAACGTCTTGTGCCTTGGTTTTTTGGATAAATGCATCAAATACCATACTTCCATTTCTATGCATATAAGAAGGTTTAATGTAAAGTACAAAAGGTATTCAACCCATATTTTCAGACTGAGATTTAATTCATGCCGTTTGAATATGTACATGGGGCTCTTGTGGTTTGTATAGACCAAAAATCATTCTTCCTTCTAAAAATTCCTTAAAAAATTCATTGAATGGATAACTATTGATTAATGGATATAATGAATTGTTTATTAAAATCTTGAAATCTCATCTAGTGAGACCTATAGACAATGAATCGGTAATCCTGCATCAATACTTCACCCATATTGATGCCTGATGCATCATTGAATTATACAAAGCCTGTGATAGGCTTTGGTAGAGTTTAAATTGATGTGGTATTAAACCCTTATTTTATCTCGTGAAATTCCTTCTCAAAAAATTCAATCCATATAAACATAACAACATTTGTAGACATGCCTATAAGAAGTGATTAAAAAAGTGATAAGACATAAAGAAATGTAATTAATAAAAATATACACCCAAGAAACAAGGTATATCAAATAAATTATTTGGTTACTCCTAGATAAATACAATACTCACTCTATCTGGTTTAACTATTACACCTACATAGATAATGTTACCCACAATGTGAACCTTGTTAATATAGAAGTGACATGTTGTGATTTTAAAAGATAAAATTTCTATTTCAATGAACACATTATGATCTCACGAGCTTGGAATGGTCAATTATATAATGAAAATACTCCATGATTTAAACCCCCACAACCATGGTAATGTAATCCATGTAGGGATGGGGAATCCTATTCATCAAGTACATAATGAAATCGATTTTATTTTTAGGAATGAACACCATAACAAAAATCTCATATAAACATTATAAACATTATAAATCCATTCACGATGTTTTTTATTTCCTAACACATACATGTTTATAATCTTATCTCAAATCGGTCATTGAGGAAACCATTTCTCCCCTAATGTTGTTAAAGAAGTTATATATATGAGGTATGGGAAATCAGTTCATCATTGTACGATATTCTGGTGATGTGAACAACACCCTCCGACCATAGAAAAACACATAGGCATGGTAAATGATTATGAAGTAGATACTTACAATGACAAAAAATCCTATCATATTGAGTATAAAGAGGATCAATATGAAATTATAGACACCTATCTCAAGAGGGTAACTCCATATATGGATATAAACTCTCTAAATGCATACATAATGGGGTGTAATGTATCATAAAACCAGAGAAGAACTCAATATGAAGTCCAAAGACTTCCACAATATGTAGAGATATAAAATAATGTGAATCTCTTATATCGAAAAAGGATTAAATGATAGGTGAGTCTACCATAATAGTAATAATTCAACCTACCAAGAGAGGTTCTCTTGATCCCTATCTTTAATGAAGATCAGATATGGATCCTCTCTCACTAGGAACAGATGGAATGGTCCACTAACAACACTAGAGATTCCCTAACATAACCAATAATTGGTAATCAATTGAATCTCTAGGTTACTGGGTATTATTATGCCTAGGTTTCCCCAACCAGTTAGAAACAAAATTCCTGTTAGTTGGTCTCACCAGACTAATTTTTCTCCCACATGTTGTCTCATAGAACATCTTCCAACCCATAGTGGAACGAGTAACCTCTCCCGATTATGAACAGCTCTATCCCACATTGTTTTCTACACATAGATTTTATTAATGGAGATCAGATAGTATACTATATCAGACATGGTATCCAAATAGAAAATGTTCACATATGATTGAATAATATTCCTAACGATATACTATAATCTTTTCACTTTTGATGGCTAATCATTAGTATACATATGCACGAAATGCTGAAGAATTAAAAAATGAGATGAGAATTCCATAATAGACATAGAACTATGTTACAGGATCATGAAATCCATTGTATAATCATTCCATATGGCCTTAGGTAAGAAATAGTAATATAATTTAGATTATAAATCCCTCTAATATCACATCCAGGTAAAGATCACCTTGGTTCAAAATAACCCATATTATTTTAGAATATCCTCAAATCATATTTTTAGATATATTAAATATCTTCTTAGAATATTTCTCAATATGTGAAAATAATAATAAGTATATATCCATCAACAAATTTTCACCATGGGTTAGGCCATCCCCTGGATTTGTATGTGGATGTCACTACTAAAAATCCCATGCTAGCTCACCCAAAGAAGGGGGAGGTTGCGGAACTACCAGTATAGTATTCATAAGCTACATAAACTGCCCTAAAAACATGAAATCATCACCCTCATCAAGTATAATAATAGGATTAATTTCTAACACCACATGAGGTATCACTCATCGATCTAGGATAACCACCGTCAGTCTGTGGTCATAAATTGCCTCTTGGAAAATTATGTGAGGACGTCGTCGAATCATAAATTTAAAAATTATAATCAAACATCTTATATTGGATTTAATAATTGTAAATATCATACATACATCAATAGTATATGTAAAATAATTTTTTTATATAAGTAACACCCCTTTTTCTACTCCAAAAAATGGTTTGGGTGATAGAATAGATCAAGAAGATCACAAAGGACAATGCCTACTACCCTCTACCAGGGTCTGGTATGGGTCATGCTTTGTGTTTCACAATAATAATTTATAGATGAAAAACACATTAAATTTAAATTTAACTCCCAATTTAATAGTGACAATTTATTTTTGAATGCAGTTTCATTTAATTTTATTCTCATATATATTAGAATTATATTTAAAACTTTTTACTTTTATGGATCAAAATTTATAATTAATATTGGCCCATACACCTTATATATTGATGTGTGGAATCAATTTAATCACAACCACTCATATATCAGGTACCTACTTAAAATTTTATCATAATTCATAGAAATAACAAAAAATGGACCAAAACATGCAACATGTAATGAACACATCATTTAAACTTGGAAAGGAATAATTTATGACCTATAAATCCCTATGTTCCTACGATGATGCATTATTAAATCTTACTTACCATATCAGACCAGGGAAAAAAATATAATTTATGACATATAAATCTTTATGTGATACTCCCATGCACATGCTCAATACCGAACTTTGACTTTTAGTAATATACATTCTATTATCCCCAAATAGTAAGGCAATGAAAATACATCTATTGCCACTTTTGGATGTCCAATACCCAGTTCCATTAGAAGTAACAGAACTCGGATGGACAAATGGAATCAATAATGCTTCCACATACACTATAGCCTTCCAAATAGTAGCGAGAGTACAAGATGGTGAAGTTGAGAGACTATACCCTCATGATCAGAGTATCACACAAATGAAATAATTAGATAAATAATGGATTTGTAACATTTAAGTGATAGAAGAAGGAAAAACATCAAATTTAATATATGACCAACAAGAACAACCATACCTTGTATTACATAAAATATTTTGTAATTTAAATTGTATATAAAAATTAAAAAGGATGGAATGTCAGTAGTCAAACAAAAAAAATGCATGTCTTAAAAGAACCAAAAGACTTAAAAGAATATATCCAATAGCATCATGATCCCATGAATAGTCTTCCTCTTCCCCATTCCCATGATTTAATCAATCAATCATCTATAAATGTATTATTTGTATTTAACCTACCTATATCCAAAAAATCTACCCAGTTTCCATCAAGGGCCTGAATAGAGAGAGAGATAAACTTATTAGGAAACCACCAAAAATGTCTATAAACTTCCAATCAGTGCAGATAATATGAGAAGATTGAAAAATATAATGGTAAGAAGATATAAATTTTTTAATGAGGTATGCTTAGGTTCCTAATGGAAACTTGTATGACACTACCTTCTTTGGCTCCTATTGGATAATCTGTGAACAATTAAACATATGTATACATATATGTGGTCTATAAACAAAGAGACATCTACAAAATATATATTGATACTTCTTCTAGTTTATACCCTAGGACCAGCTCAAGCATCCATTTCCAGTATCATGATTCTCTCATGTTTCATGGGATACCATACTCAATATCATTAGTATAAGGGATTCCATGAATGATATCATATCAGTAGGGTCTCCATGTCTATTTATCATAGTCCATTAAGGTCCTTATTCCCATTCAACATAATTATTAAGGGTCCTCATTCCCATTCATTATAATCCATAATTGTCACCTTGCCTAGGTGTTATGGATGTTTGGGAATCCATTTCCATGTATCATAATATTCACACACCATACCCAATTATCACAATATTGGGACACCATTGACCGCATAGCAATTCACTATTCAAACCCAACCTTAAACCATTGTATTGAAATGGTTTTGTAATAAATTCTAAAAATATAATAATAAACTTCACATTATGTTCAAATAAATGAATTATTTTTTTCACTGTTTAACATGCACAATTTAATTTTTTGGTGTTTACATTGTAGAAGGAGGTGATCTGAAGAGCCCATGATTAAATTCAAGAAAAATGGGCCAACCTGCATGACATCCCAAGCATGCATGTAGACAATAATTTACCCTAGTGGTTATTTGAGAAATATCTCACTATAATAAAACTAAAATCACCTATTAGTCATGATAATGTTTAATTGACACATTTAGAAGAAGAAAAGACCTCAACCAATAGGAACATACCACATAAATCCCATTTAATGAGTTTAAAAGGGTGATAAAGAACTAGGATTTTGCATCAAAAAATTCCCAATATGATACAGAATAAATAAAACATCGTTGAAACCATTTATGAAATATTTCATGCCCATAGATATCACAGCCTATCCCATGTACGATGAACCATCCCATTAAAATCTTACCATCATACACCATAACCATAAGGAATTATCTAGTCTAATGAAGGAATTTGTATCATGAACCTAACAGAATAAACTTGTATACTATTATAAAATAATTACTATATTTATTTTTATATTATTTCTTAAATGAATAAATAATGAGTTTGATAAAAATTATATTTTGATACAAAGAAACACAATGTTTATTTTCTAGAAATATATAGTTTAAATAAAAACACACTTTTTATGTTATTTATTTTTTTAAAAATAGATTATATACTAATTAAATATTATTATTAAATAATATTATTAAATATTAATTATAATTTAATTTAACAAAGTAAATTTTAATAGTTATAATTGTAAAAAATATTTTATTATCAAAAACTATTATTTTTAAACAAATTGGTTTTTTATTTAAAAGTGTTAATTCTCATATTTATATACTTATTTTGATAAATTATATATTATTTGAAATCAATATGTTTAAATTATTTAACAATTATTAATCCATAATTTTCTAAGACAATATAATTATTCATGTTAAAATTAAATATGGTATAAATATATGGTATGTATTATAACATTATAATGACCCAAAAGTTATGCAATATATGACATAAAATGCATCCATGGCCCAATAAATGTGTCTCATTAAAAATAATATTTTTTTAAATTATTTGATAAATTTTATAAACCCTTAATGAATCCATCAAAACTTCTATTATATTTTAAGGTTATAAAATATATTATATAAATAAATAACTCACTTCCACATCCCTAAGGGAATTATTTTAATAATATCAGATATTAAATTTTCGAAATAATGAAATGTAGTTCACATTGGTAGAAATCATGGTAAAAACTATGGATACGAATTGGGGATTTGATTACATTATAATATAGAGTCTGAAACCTATGTTTGGAAGTTAATAAATTATTCTCCCCTATTTTTCTATGTAATCCCACCCATAATTCCATTCCTCTATGATAAAAACCATATTATTATGAAATTAATCTACAATTAAATCTATATAACCATCTTAAGTGTACCCAAAACTCTTAGTAAAATCCTCCCAAGATTTTAGATACACTATCTCGGGCTAGGGGACACTCTTCTTCTCATGTTTAATCATAAAACTCTTTTAAATTAGATTTTTTAATTATTCATGTTGTAATATTATTTTAAATTTCCTTATTATTAACCTTATTACTTATAAGTGATGATATAACCCTTTTAGTCTGATTAATCCATTATATGTAACACTATGTACCACAGTTTTGCGACTGAAATATCATCTGATTTTTCCTTCCAAACAATTGTATATTGGATACCCATCACCATTTCTACTCATGGGTATTAAATGAGTTATAACTATCCAAAATTTATTGGGGAAATCAATTTTTGTCTCCAAAATTCATAATAAGGTATTAAATATCATTAAATATGTTATTTGGTTGAATGGTCTATGTGGAACACATGAGCATCACATGAGATGTAATGCTTGGGATTAGGGAGTAATACTAATCTATTATGGGACTCTATAAACCATGTTATTTCCCATTGTATGTTATAATTGACTGAAGTTGTCCAAAAATTCTGATGTTTCCTTTAATATATCATGTTATGTCATGCTTCATTGTTCAGGGTTATTATTTCACCCGTCTTATGTTACCTTGATGTGAATCCTGTCTAACTTGTATTGGCATAACATATGTTATTGTTTGTTTATTCCTTTACTTAGTTTTATAACACACACATTTCATATGTATTTCCCCATATTATCCCATTATGTTTTGAAATAGAAATGTAATTTTGGATGCATTAGAAGATAATTTTTAATAATGTTGTTATATACATTTTTCAGGTTGATGTGCTATGTACCAAATTTCCAAAAGACATTAGGCTTCATAATATTGGGGGATTCATTATGTCTATATATATGTAATAAAAAATATAATATTGTTTATACAAAATATGGTTTATTCCTAAAAGATCAAGTGGACAATATAGATATAGGGAAAGAAGAGGGAGAGAATAAGGAGGATGCACCTTTAGGGCTTCATCAATGGAACCAATTGGAGTGTGGTGGTTGTGGGTGGAAGATTTGGCATGAAGAATATTTGGTTTCTATCCAGAGTTAGTCCCATTTTATGTTTTCACAATTAATTCCCATAACATAGTAGTATTTATGTTTTTATAGTCATTGTTGGGTTGAAGGAGAAACATTCGGGGTTGATCTATGCATAACCGTCGATAAATGAGTGTTTCAGATAGTTTTTAGTGGGTTTCATTGGAGAAACCACATATACACTATATGTAGTTTAGATAAAACAATATATGTTTTTTTTCATATATAGGGAATATTATATTTGGACGATACACCGTTATCATCTGAGTATATATCGTGTATTGCCAACTCGGGCTGTGCTAGGGGCACATGGTCATGTAGGGTACACGACTAGACACCATGAATTGTATACAACCACTAGCCAGGTACTCTATATTTTTTGACCCCATATGGGGGGGGGTATATGGTGAGGTAAATGGATAGGCAAACTATATGGGGTACACATCATGTACTAGTGGTACACATAGTGTAGTTCGATGTTTTAATCACCAATTAAGGATGAGGTGTCAGCGTAATTACCCATGTGGGGTTAGTCACCATGTAATGAGAGAGGGAAACAATGTTCTCTGGGAAAGTACATTCTATATAGATTATGGAACATGGATATTGAAGACCTTTACGGTAACACATAGTGTACCCAATGTTCAATAGATACAGTTTTTTGTACCTTGACATATTTTCCCACACTTTCATGCGGGCGATAGAATTAGATTTTCAGTAGTCCATTCATATATTTTTTCTACATAGATCAAGATGGTGGGTAAATTTTACATTTAATTATATTTTTGAATGGATTCTTAGATGGGATATAATTTCTAGTATGATTTATTCTAGGTTTGGATTTATAATCCTTATAGGAGATGGGTTTGGAGCTGTAAAGCCTAAGTGAGGGTGGTTGGCTCTTTAGTTAGAATAGATTGTGGATATTTGGATTGTGTTGTACAAGGTTCAATAAGATGGATATTGTAAGACTGGATTGAGTTGTATCTCTAAGTAGATCATGGTTTTTTTCACGAATGTTAGGACATGCTTCTCAAGGATAGGTTAGTTCAGGGTTAGCTATTGGGTTTCAGAAGACAAGATCTATTTGATACATTAATCTAGGATGAAATTGTGGGATTTTAGTTATAGTTGGGAGATGTTGGGTTAGATATGAGGGACTCTTGAGGAATCCATATTGGGATAGTTACTGATCAAGTGATCAGTAGTTTCCAAAGTAAGTTGTTGAAATTTCCTATGTGGCATGGTGCTTAAATGTATTCCAATATGGGAGAGTTGTTACTCGTGGATGGGCTGTGTGCTGAGAAAGTTGTCTGAGGTTTTCCGACATGGGATCTACTCTGATATTTGTCATGTAATATGATCCCAATTTGATCATTTTTTGAGTAGGTCACTAGGAAAATTGTGAACACCATTTTAAAAATTAATATATTTTGGATGCCCATTGTGCTTTTTGTTTGTCAAGGAATAGTTAGGGGACACTAAGGGAGGTTTAGGTTGTTTCAAAATTGGGTGTGTACCATTATTTTTGGTGGGTAGAGGATTTCCTCCTAGGGTTTACAACTCTTACTATGTCCCATAGGCTACTTTTTCATCTATGACAAATGTGACATGAGAAATTGGGTGGGCAAGGGGAGTCCCCAGTTGGACGTCGCTTTGTGTTATGACCATGTGGACTATGGGAGACACATGATTTGGTGTGTATGTTTGTGGGGTCGTGGGGAACCTATTGTGGATATTTGTTAGATACTAATATCCATAGTACTGAGAGGGGCCTCATTCATTGTTGGTTGAGAGTTGATCAATGTTTCTCATTCAGTTGTTTGGATAGTGGGATTGAGAGTTAGATCATCCCATTTCTTGTAAGTCATTGAAAAATTTGATAGATGTAGTTTCTACTCAGAACATTGGTTTGATGTGAATACCCTTGGGATATCACAGATCTGGTGTCGTCCCCATGAATTCATCGGGTTCTCTCCTTTTTTGGATGGAATTTAATAAATTATATTTTGGAGATAATGGGTGATCATGATGAGTGATACCCCACTAGTTATCTGTTCACCTTGTATATATTGGATTCTAGGTTATGAGATTTTGATCCACTCATATAAAGGGTTTTTCATACAATGAATAATGAGTGCCCTTGGCATCATGGATGTTGTGCACTCTTGATTTTATGTCTGGATCACACCTATTATTTGGCATATAGCTGGTGCATGATTCGTTATATACGTCATTTGAGACTCAAACGTTATCAAGTTGTGTCGACATAGATGGACCAATTTCCAATTCATATTATACTATTGGAGTTATACATCATAGTAGATTTTATTTTTCATATAGATACCTATGGTTACATCCTAGGGTTCAAAATTTAGGAATATTCATTCAAAAGTATTAGACATCATTTATAGATTTAATAGATTATCTTGAGGTCTTATAGAAGGAATAACCACATTATATAAATATATTGGAATGACCTAGATAAAGGGTATATTTACATTAGGTTTAATGCTAGAAACCACAATTGGATACGTTCACTACTTTTTCTTCTCCCCTTATTTTTTATAGTTGTATTTTTTGCAATGTTTTCTTATTTTTCAGATAGGATGATCATATGACATGTGAATTCACTTTCACTAAAATAATATGACATTATTTCCATGGAATTATTTCTATAATTTATTAATATCATAGAAATATGATATATAATTCGGCATATATTTAAAATCATGTTAATAACCCCTTCCCTTTTCAATCCATTATGTTTTCCTTTCCCCGATGGAGCACCCCCTTACCCATTCCCATTGAGGATTGATCAAACCTTCCCCACAACTTTCTTGATGGATCTCCCATTCTCCTTTCGCAAATAATCCTCAAATAGTAAATATATATCTCCAAAATATCTATTGTAATCAATCTCCCAATCCTCTTTAGATCACTCTCATCCAGTTTTCATGATGGGGTCGTCCATATATTGTTAACATATCCTAGCTAGTTCTCATGATTTAGCCCCCCTTTCATCCACAGATATTATCCTAGCTAGTGCTTCCAATTTTCATGATCGATCCCACCATCCTGTATAGGTTTTCTCTACTCTAGTGCTTCCCCATCTATTCCCTTATTCAAAAAATATCTTAACATAGTGGAATCTTCCGTGGTATTGTACTATTATTCACGACAAATTCGACCTAACCATGCTCTTCCGTATATCGATATTCAAATCACTTATACTCTTGGGGTAATCGGTGGCTATGAAAATAAACATTCACATTTAATAAAAAGTCTTCCATCATGACACCTCCATTTTCCCAATAGGATATTCATAATTTTTATCAAGTTATTTATTCATGATCCCTCCTACTAGTAAAGGAAACTATTTTAATATAACCCCCAATTCGAATAGATTTATCCCTAAATAAATTTATTGTATAATTCATTGTTGTATTACAAATATAATCCTTATTTTCATATATAATTTAGTAAAAATTATTATTTTAATTTTATTGTTTGTAATTTTAATATTTAAATATTATGTTGCTTTCCATATTATTCACTATTCTTCAAAAATTTAGAAATGGAGGAGATTTATATGGAATGATAGTTATCAAAGGTGTGAGATACAATAAGAAAAAAAGATAACATGGTGATTCAGTTCAAGGTGCATCCATTATCACACTTAAGTGATCACACCTCACCTCCCCAATGGTGAGGTGCTCCAGGTGCACCTCACTATACCGCATTCAATGGTGCACACCCCAACACTACTTTAAGAACACTTTATAGTATGTTTGATTTCACTGAATCTATTTTGAGGAATATTTATTGGGTTTACTATGTTTAGTAAATGTGTATATTTCAATGTAAAACTACTACAATTCAATTTATATTAAAAATGATTAAAATAAAAAAAATACAAAATAATAAATAGTTATTTTTAATGGGTGTTTTCCAAAAATGGAATTTTAAATTGGATATGTTATTTATAAATAATAAATAATTTTAACGTCATGTTTTAATTAATCCTTGTGCCACATATTATTCTGAATTCATGTTATGATAAGTATTAAATTTTTATGGACAATACTACAAACAATGTTTACCTATATTACTTTAGTGAATACTAGTTAATATCCATGTGATTTTAAATACTTGATTTAATAAATATTACTGAACCAATTTATTTAATATAAAAAATGAACAATGGATTGTATTGTATAACAGGAGACAATCTCATAGTTTCTTCACCTTCAACTCTCTAGTTGATCATCCTAAATCCTAATTATTTGTATTGTGTTAGTTTTATTTTTTTAATTTGTGAAATTTTTATTAAATTTATTTTTAAAATAATGTTCTTCTATTGATTTTAATTCCATAATTTTTTTAGAAAGAAAATTATATTTGTCTTTGGAATGAATTTATATTTATAACTTGTTTTGGAAAAGTTAATTCGATTTAATAAAGAAATTTTAACATTGTATTTTTAATGATTTAGATTTTATAAAGGAAATGCTAATGTTGATGGTATTGGTAAAACCCATGAGATTGAGTTTATTTTTATGAGATGATTTAAAAGGGTAATTAGAGTAAAATAGTATATTTGTTTCATATAACATGTTGATATTGTTTATATTTTTATATGTTTTTCTTAAATTTTAATGAATTAACAGTCTTCTATAATGAAAAATTATGAAACAAAAATAATTTTTCAATAAAAAATTTATGTTTTGTAATTATGGTTTTATAAATAATAAGGATTATAAATTAATGTGGCTATATTGTACATTTTTGAGCATGAATGAGATTCAATGTTGTTAATGGTAACAAAAAAAATTCAATAAATTTTTGTAGTCATATTAGAATAGATATAATGTGTTTTTAAAATGTTGATGGGATCTCTAATGAGTTTCAGATGTAGTTAGATTAGTTTTTTTGATATTTCATTCAATAATCGTTCAGACGGAACTTAATTCAATGCCCTTGATTTGATTTCATTGGGAGACCACAGTTAAATTATGAAGAAAAATGTTACAATATAACTAAAAATGGATTTCAAAAATAATATAATTCTTTGTATCCCAATTGTGAAAAATATAATGTAGGGAATGTAATTGATTTAGGTGAATGGATCAAACCAATAAATTTGATTTCTAATAGGATCCCATTTTTTCTCAAGATAACACTTCATGTAGACCCATGGAAGAGGAAATGAATATGGAAAAACAATTTTAATTTAATCATCCAAATGAAAATGTTCAACATGTTATAAGGTTGATTGAAGATGCGAGTACCCCATTATACCCATCATGTGAAAAAATGATGAAACATGAGTTGTAAAAGTTATAGTATCACTGGAAAAAATATATATATTTAGTAATATTAATCAACTATATCCTAATATTTTATGTAATAACAACATGATGATGTATGTATTCATGAAAATGATTATATGGAATCAAATTCGGTTGAAATTTTTTGTTTTCAACTAATAAAATTCATGCATGGATTAAATATTATTATCTATTTGGATGGTAGAAGAAAATTTAAATGAGTGAAAAATGTCTTAAATTCACATGGAAGACTAATCATGGTGTAACTTACTTCCATGAACAATATAATGTGATGTGTCACTTTCTATTGATTCATAGACATCAGAAACTTATTGTTTCAGAAAAAATGGAAGAAATATGAGAATTCATGAAGATAAAATAATTAATGATATTGATGATATAGTTTATCTTAAAAATTTTTTATCATGGTATAAATTTCATAGGTTATATCCTTAATTTTTATCTGACCCATGGAATGATAGATTGGGTTGGTAATATAATAGTTTCAACCCATCTCACCAGATAAATACTCCACAAATTAGTTGGTATATTTACATTTAAATTTATTATTTTCAATCATGTTTGTGTATGAAAAATCTACTTACTATCATATGTATATTGATTTCTGAACCTAATAATCAAGGAAATAATATTGACATATACTTGCAACAATTAATAAATGAGGGGAATGAGATTTGGACTATCGAAGAGCAGAGATATGATTCATTTAGAAATGATTAATTTATGCCTTGTAATAAATTATAATAGAAAATAATTGATTTTCATTATTATGAAATAATGTTTGGTTGGAGTAAAAAGGCGAGATCATACTACCCAATTTGTGTGAAAATACACATTCTGGGATCTTAATGTATGTGAGAGCATTTATTTCATAGGTAATTGATCATTTTTACAAATAAACTGTTTGTATTGTAATTTTCTAACTATTTGATAATTCTATAGTGAAAGATGACGTTCCTCAATGAATTTCAGGGGGTCGGTGATATCCCTAAAGAATTCTGTGGTTTGATTTTATTATTAAAAATGGTGAGTGAAATTTTAAAAATAAGAATAATATATATTTGTAATGAACACAATAATTTATGAATGAAAAGTATATTGTTTGAAATTCTATTTACTACATCACCACTTGGACATAATGCATATTTTGAAGTAATAGTCACAATTATTTTAACTGTATGGGAATAATAAAATATAATTTATACTCATGTAATGATTTAATATAATGTAGAATAAATCTAATACTTCATCAGAAGTTAATGCGTTCAAATCATTAGAAGTTACGGATGGCTTGATTTTCAAATAAAAATGTAGTGAAAACCCTGTTTATTTATGTCTTGACAAGTTTAAAAGCTTCCAATAGTTATTCAAGTAACATTTTAGAATGGTTAAATAAATTACATGTGAACCTAAAATCCCTTTAAAACCATGAATTTCTTATCTTATTTTCATTAATTTATTCTAATATCCATTTAACATTTACTATCACATAATTTTATGGTTTTTTTGATTATAGTAATCACATTTATCTTATCATTTGTGAAATACTATTGATAAAATGTATTGTAAAAAACTACAATAACACGCAATTGAAATTTTTTGTAACTTAGAGAAAATATTCCCTCCATTAATTTCGACATTTCTGTTACATCATACCACGTATCATTCTATAGAAGATATTTTTGGTGGTCCTGTTTCTAGTCAACGAATATATCCAATAAAAATATTTACGTTTACAATGAAATATTTTGCGAGAAAAAAAAAATAATCCTGAAAGATGCATTATTACAGGTTATTAAGACCATGAATTCATGTATTTTTTTTCAATGTACTTGGATAATTTTACCATGAGATATAATTGGCCAATGAGGACTAAATATGAGTAGTATGATCCCATTTAGCCAATATTTTCATCACTACGCCAAATAATGGGGATATCTGGATTATACAAGCCGTATACACTGTATAGGGATGAGTGGTAAATGGATCACCATACAATATTATTCAACTTTTGTGTGGTTTATAATTAAATAAATTAAATACCATTATTAAAATATATATGTATTTTTATTTAGTTTTTCATAGTTTCTAAAATCATTAAATTTTTATATTTTAATAGAACCTAGTGAAATTATAAAAATAACACATTGTTCTTTATCTATTAAGATAAAAAAATAACTACATTGAAAATAATTTCCTACATGGTTTATGTAAAATGTAAAACTTTATATTCATTTATATCCAAACTGGTGGTACTTTTTTAATATTAAATGTTGATATATATTAGGTCCTAAAATTGCCAATGAATCATGTATCATTATAAAAAATAAAATTTATTTTGGTCTAAATAGCAAGTAATGTAATTTTAATGATATAGTTTTCAATGGAATTAAATTAATTACAAATATTTTTCTAACATATATAGAATAAAACATGATTTTATCATAATAATTTCAATAATAGATTATGGTGCTAGCACATCAGATATTTAACATTGATAAAAAAAGTCATATTATTTGGATATTAAGAAAATATTCTTAATATTTTAATACACACATGTTCATGTCACTATTATTAATTGAAATTTGTTTGATTAAATGACATTAAAATGCATGTATATAAATATTTGTATATTTAGAGTGATTGCTATGAATCATTATCTTCAAACAGATGTGTCTTATATTATTGCAACATTTGATAAAAAGTGTTTAAATTAAATCACCCTTTAAAACAATAATTTTTTTTTATTATTATTACAAGAATTAATCTTTTAAAGGATTATATTTTAATGATGTTTTGTATAAACCAGTTGATATTCACTCAAATGCATCATTATTTGATACAAATGATGAAATTTTTAGAATTAATTGTGTACAAGAAATTGTAACAAAGAGTTTGTATCACTAGATTATTTGTAAGAATTTAGTTTATATTATTCAGACATCGTAGGTGTTTTTAAAACTTTTAAAAGTGCAATGTAATTATTTTCATAAAGTATATTATAATAGTTTTCTATTCCAATATTGTTTTTAGGTTTTAATCATGTCTAAAAATTATTTTAATTTCCAACGAATTATTACTGTATATTTATTATAGTGAAAATTTGTTGAAATTTATTTTAAAAATTGGCAATTATTTTTTCATTTATATTTTAATATATTATATATTTTTGAAGAGTATTTAATCTAAGATAATAAATGTGGACTCAAATGGAGTGGAAATTTTCATTATCAATGTATGAATATTTTTGAACTGCATTTCATTGTAACAAGCCATCAATATCCTTAAAATAAGTATTTAATACTCAGTTTAAAGTAATAAATTGAAATATAATATCATGATGTTTTTATGGGTAACTATGACTAGATTCTCTACAGATAATGGTTTATAGTTATTTAGTTCATTTATGAATTTAATGTAGAATATTTTGTTGTTGTGAAAGGTTTTGAGTTCTTTGAGTAAACTACTTTATGAAAATATACATAATGGAAGATATGATGTTTTGAAAAATAATATAAATATTCTTGTAATATTTACATTTATTTAGGTATTTATAATATTTTTTAAAATTTCACATCACTTTTAGAATATTCATGTTAAGATTTCTTACAAGGAGGTTATTGGGAAAAAATTGAGGAAAATAATCACTTATTTAGAGTTGATTGACTATTAAATATAAATATTTTTAGGAGTTCATTATTTATTTATTAACTATATATGAATTTTTTAAAAAAATATTTAATATTAATAGAAATCATGATAGAGACAACTTTAATTCAGTGACGATTAGTGAAACTATTTATAATATAGGACATCCCTTATATAGAGTCCCCCTACATGTAGTTATTCATAGCCGATGACTCTGTATTCACTAGGACACATTACTACCACCATTAATCACCCTTATTTTTCCTAGACATACAATTGAATGCATCATTTTTATCCATATCCTCCGACAACCATTCAGTTTTGTCATTCTCTTTCTACCCACAACCTTTTTACCCTTATCCCCTTGATATCAATATGCTACAACTCAATTTTTTTTTCACCATATATGCATATACCCTCCAACCCAAATTGTGTATATACCGTCTACTATAGAGGACACTACTCTTGTTGTCATCCCCCCCAACATAACGTACAATATATAATTTCAATGAGTAGTGGTTCTGATAAATGTTTAAAAAGATTGATTTAAATATTTTTAATTTTTTTATTATATATGTGTGCGAAATATATATTATTTAATTCATAATAATCTTCTTGTAAAGTACGTGGTCAAATAAAGAATCTTACAATATATAATAACACAAAAAAATAATGGTTTAGTCTAATAAGGACATGTGATGAATAAAAAAAGATTGTAAATAATTAAGGAGTTTCATGGGGATAATTATAAAACATGGTAATATTGGTCTAGTTCAATTAATCCAGTGGAGAATAGTTATATTGGAAATAAAAAACAATTCTTCGGCTGATATTTGGTTTATAAAATTTTCTGAAATAAATTTCAAGTATATTTTTTACGTATTATTTACATTTTTTTAATATTATACTCTCAGATAACTTCTACAATGGACTAGAGTAATATGCATCTTGGATATTGGAACTGTGTGAGATGTGGCTGGTCTAAAGAAATTATGTTTATATCTGATGAAAAAACAAAAAAATGTACTAATCTTATAAATATACAAATATTCAGGGAATATTAACTTTTACAATAAAAATATCAAACTACATACCGGATCAATTAATATTTTTATTTATTTAACCAAATTATACATTTTTTTCATTTTTTCTATTCATATTCATTGTTTTTTTATACTCCAGAAAATAATAAAATTTTGGAATTAAAGAGATATACCATTAATCATTCATTTAATATATTTATAAGGATAATATTATCACAAAACAACGATTACATTTTTTTTATACTTTTATATTGGTTTAAGAGTTTATTTTCAATTCGTATAACTCTTACAACTATTGTTTCATTCAAAATATATATTATAGTTCATGTATATATGTTTTAATAGTTATAACTGAACTTATGATGAATATATTCTAATAAATTAATAGTAGTTTCTACTTGATAAAACATTATTGAATCTCAAATTTGGTGGGTACCTCTATAATAATAATAACTCTCTTTAAAACCATGACCAAATCATTAAGGGATATGTCACCCAGCACATCTACCATACTACCCCATAGTATGGGATGCTCCTGGTCTATGTCGACCTATTTTAGCTCTTTGATCCTCCCCACATTCATATCCACTGATATAAATTTATACTCATCCATCATTATCCGGTAGCAGGCTGCATGGGTAGTGCAATATTAATGGTTGAATTTTTTTTAACCATTTCCTTAAAGATTCCTTTACCAAAATATCATCCAGTGAATAAAAACACACAATAAAAAACTATAGATTTATTCTAAACAATTGTTTCTAATTCGTTTTTTAAATATCAATAAAATCATGAAAAATAATATAGTAATGTATTCAATTATTAAATGTTGTAATGATAAGGAAGATACTTCATATTTTAAAGTAATAAGTCTATAATATATTTCATTTTTTATTATTATAATCCAAAAGATCATGGTATGATAAATAAATTATAATCAAAGGATGTTCCAAAATCTTTTCAAATAGATATATGGAAATAATTATAGGATTACATGTAAATATCAATAAATCAAATGTTTTAAATGTCATGTATTTAATCATATATTATGATCATACACACATATAATATCCATGTTTATTTTACATGATGAATATTTTGTTAAAAATTACCCAATTGAAGATGAAATTCCATCCATTTATGAGTTTTAAAATATCAAAATAAAGAGACCTATACATGATAAAATTCATGTGGAAACATATTCTATGAGCGCTCAACCTAATTAATAAAATGATCAAGAGGAATGAGAACACCATTAAGGAATTTGAATTCTTATAATGACAGAGTGAAGATTTTAATATATTGTTGAGGTACCCAAGGAGAGAAGGTATGTAGAACACAAAAGGAATGGGGTTAAATATGTTTTTGAAACATTTACAAGGTCTCTTAATGTTAACCTCTATGAAGGATTATAGTTAGGATGCACCAATAATTTATATCTTCCTCAACCGTAAACAAAAACTAAAAAATAAAACAAATACCAGTTGTTTTTTTACACATATAACCCCTATTTTGGGGAAAAACATTCTTATTTTTTTAAATTTTATTCACAAGTGATACATTGATTATAATAAATAAACAGAACGTAGTAATTTTTCATACTTAACTTATAATTATTTCTCGGCAACTTATGTGTCAATAAAGATATTATAGGATCCATCTCTATTTAAATAATTTTATCAAACCAAATGAAATTTATCTATAAATAATCTATAGAATACTTTAGCATTAGTAAGTAAATATTTTTCATACAGAATGAGTTCAATCATAGAAGTGGTTAAATGAATCTTTTGGACATGATAATGAGTCAAAGGAGTATTTTGTGTTTATTACATGAAATTAAAGTGTTTTTCATATTTTTATGTCTTATGTGGGATTTTATAATGAAATGGAATAGATTTGTACCTATAAAAGTAATTGGAATTCAATTAAATGAATTTTGACTTAGGGATTTAGGATTTTGATCAACCTTGTAACGAATAAAAAATTTATTACCAAAAAATTTGTTAGAAACATAACCGATTTCCTAAACTATACTCCCATGGTTGCTAAGACCTTGCTAATAATGTCAACTATATCCATGTGGTTTATATTTCTCATTATATTTAGTGGTTATATACATTATCTATGATTAAATGTCTACATCATAACATAAATTATCATTCAATTGGATGTAGTTACCCTGATTTTATTCTGGTTTTAGGTTTCCACTACCACTACACAATCTACACCCTCCCATAAATTAACATTGGGATAAACAGTTCAACCATTTTGTGTAAAATCATGACCAGTCAAATGTATATTGTTCACCTTTTAAGAATCATATGATATAATACATCTCCATCATCCAATATATTATTTGATGATCCATGAATTTATAAAAAAATGAAAACCATTTATAGAAAGAGGATATGCCCTATATATGTGCTTTATCTCTTCTTCTCCTTGAGTTGTAGATGTTCCTCACTCATACAAAATGAAATATGAATCAATTCATTCTAAATGGAATAATTACACCATCATATCAAACCATTATCCTTCCTCATACCAAAAATACACTTCCTATTACTATTAAATAGCATAAATAAATCAATATCTCAACCGTCCCACTCCTCACCAACAATATCATCCATACGAAATCCCAAAAATCATAATCGACGAAAATAATTAAACTATACAATTCATTGAAACAAAACTTCACCTTATTCTATATCAATCCTTAAAGCCATTATAAAATAAATTATAAAAATTATTATTTAGTATCATGAAATTTTTTCTTTAATACCAAGTATATTAAACATTGAAAATCAACAACAAGTTTTTCATGGAAACAATCCATTTTTTTATAAACTAATAAAACCCTCCTAAATCATTCGTTAATAAAATGTTCCCACAAAACTCCTTTAAAATACATATCAAACCATTTATAAGTATACACTGTTATTTTTAAATCTATAAAGCTGTTAAGAAAATAAGTGTTCTTTATTTATTTGAGATAACATATTTCGAAAAAAACAAATCATATTTTAACAAATTTCATGTTTAGATCATTTAACATCACCACCCACATCCCATCACAAAATTAAAAAAAGTAAAATGCATAATACGTAGAATGATTTAAAAATTTAAACAATAAACATAGCATACTTATGATGTATGAAAATCATAACTACATACTCATATCAAATAGGTAATGAAAAAACCAATACAAATTGAATTGTATTACAAATAATAAAATATTATCCAATATTCTTAGATATAGTTCCCTTATTTGAATTTATTTAAAAAAAAATATTTCATATATATGTTATATTACTGATTAATGGATATATAAAAATATAATTTTCTTTCTTCTATTCGACGTTTTTTAATTTTGGGTTGATTAGAATATAAGATGTTAAATTAATTTTAACTCAGAATTAATTAGATTGTTTATTAATTTAACATAAATTTGGGGATTATGGGGATTTGATTTTATGAACTTGTAAAAACTAGGTGACTTGAGTAATGTCTAGATATTATTTAATTATGAAGTTTAAATGGTAATGTTTTTACCATGTTACCTTTTAAAATGATATTATGATTATTTTCATTAGTATGATTCATCTGAATAAAACAATATAAATAAAAGGGACACAAAATATATTAACACCTTAGGGAACACCTTAATACCAAATCATGAACTATTAAATGTAATATATCATTTATCATTTAATATATATTTATTTTATCATTGATTATTTTTCTATTTTTCATGCATAAATAGACTTATAATATTTTTTGATGTATTCCTCAATCATTATTGTTTTTCACTAGTATAAACAATAAATATGGATGATCTGTTAATTAGAAACAAAAGGTAAAAATGTAAGGATATTTTTAAATTTCTAGATTATGTATATTCAATATTTTCTAAATACATATTTTTCTTCATTTAATTAGTATTATTTTTTATATACAGAACAAGGGGATTTTAAAAAATTTTACTCTATTTTATACCTATTTTAAAAAACTATTTAAATCCAATCCAAATAGATTCATGTATATAAGATAATCATATAACAAATTTTTTTAAATAGAATCTATATTATTTTTTCTGGTTGAAATTCTTCTTAAAAATGAATCATCGTCCACCTCTTTATATTCCTTATGTCACATTCACTTTTTCAAAATTATTATTATGTATAACTCATTATTTTGAAAAATATCTTCACATTGTGGTATAATAATAATGTATGTTTTTATACTTTCCAATTTATTGTATGATAATTTTATATTTATTAACTATTCCTATATCTGTTATCACGATGTCTGTATTCTATGATTTCCTTATAACATAAAAATTTAGTTAACTTCATTTTCTTAAAAATGTTTGACAAATATAGTTTATTTTATCTAATTTAAATATTAGATATTATTTATTATAGTATCTAGCAATTATAAAATTTAAATACCATTAAATATTATTATTGTATGTCTTAAAGGTTTTTTACACATACAATTTTACATGTTTTATGTTGAAAATTTCAAGAGCTAATGGCATTCCATGTATAAAATAAACCCCATTTTGGATTGTTTTGAAAAATATTATCTAATGAAATAATTAAACTATTGAAATTGAAATATAATTTGTGTCTTTGATGACAATAAAATAAAATTATTTATTGTATTGTAATAATTGAATTAATTTTTCCAAAAAACCTATACTGATGAAACAAGAAATGGATATTTATTTTATTTAATCTATATTGGTTACTGAATTTAAAACCAACTAACATATAAAATACAATTTAATATTTGATTTTATAAATTTATTCATTAGTAAAATATTTTCATTTAAATTTTTAGTGTATGTTTATTATATATGTTACAATGGATTAATTTTATTGGAAATGTATTATATATGGGGTCAGACACTAATTTGAAATTTTATTTATTTCATTTTATTCATGTTCTGTTGTATAAGGTATTTAATGTTAATTAAAAAATGAATTATAGAAAGAATAATTTTTTGTTCATATTCTTTGAAATCTTAAATTACTGGATTTTGTATTTAAATTCCATGAAGTTAAAATACATTGAACTATATATTTTATGCAGTGATAAATTCCTTTGAAACACAATTAACATAGTCAAAACATATCTTGTTGTGTGTGGAACTTTATTAAACTTTATTAAATTTTATTGATGTTTTTTATTTTATAATAAACATTCATGTTATATATATATGTATATATATATTTGAATATATATGAAAATCGTGACCCCCTATTATAGAATTTTTACAAGATCTAAAGGTGAATTAACTAGAATCATTTGGTATAAAGAATTATTTACATAGATCCTAGGTGATGAGAAGAGTGGAAGAATTCATTTTAATCCTGAATAAAAAATCATGTTATATAAATATTGGTATTTAGGTATTGAATAATCTTCTTGAAACACTAAATGAATTGTTACCAAAGAAAACATAACTCATGTAATGAATACATAAATGTATAAATTTTGACAAGTTTCACAATATAAGAAAAAAATGAATATTTGGTTAAAGTGATATCAGCAATAAGATTTTTTCTTTTTCTATCGGGTGTACTGGTAATGGATAGATATTCATCATGTATGTGGTAAATTTACAAGGTTAGTGATGATTGTTCTCCTATTATCGATGGTTCTAGTGTAGAGACTAATGATGATGCATAGTATAATGGTGGTGATGAAGGGGGTGATGATGATGATGAAAGTGGGGTTGGTCACACACAAGTCGATGCTATTTATATTATATTTGTCGATGATGAGGATTCATCTAAAACTACTGAGGAAAATTATTTACCAATTGTGTATTTATGCATCTATCATTTTTTATTGTTTATAAAATTACAATCTTTTATATGTTGTATTAGTTTTTTTGTATTTTTGAATGGATTTTGGTTTGTTTGTTATGTTTTAGGTAGAGAATATGATATTCTACATGTTGTAAAAATGGGATGATATAGGTTGTAATTTTCTTTTCTATAAGTTTTCATTTTTTCTATAGTTCAATCTACGGATAAAGAAGTAAATTTTTATTGGTTTAAAAATGGTGTTATGGTATATTTTCTATATATAAATCATGTATTTTTCTATAAATTACAAATTGATAAACCATGGATGTACGTGGAAATTTCAATAATTTTAATAGTAGAATTACGGGCCAATTAATATGGTTAAGTAATGGATCTAAATAAAAATTTACTTGGTTTAAACCATATAAAGCATGACTTACTACAACCAATTAAAATGGTGAAATTGAAAATAACTATTGAAATGGTCAGCCATGCTTGACGCCTTATAGAGAGCTATATTAGGTGAAACATATGGTTATCCTGAGATGTTTCATTACAAAATGGCATAAAAATGTTTGGTTTTATTATTTATGGATTTTGTAGACATGAAGTATAGGAATGTCTCGATACATGTGATAGCTATCAAACTAGTGTGTGAACAACAACTTTTCTAATAGGATGACCAATATTCTTGATCATGAGATTTCTATTCATGGATTATGAATTTTTTAGTTTTTTTATTTCACCATGTGTGATGCACTTGGGTTTGTGGATATATTATTTTCCTTAAATTTTTTTATCTTAGCCCACGAAAATGAGAGTAGTGTTAATATATCAATATAATCGTATATGATTCACAAGTGATTTTCCTATCTATGTGTTTATTCACTAAAAATGGAGTTTCAACTGATTAATGTCGAAAAATTCTGATATAATGTTCTCTCATATAATTACATCAATCATTCTACTCAATTTAACCACATGTATATATTTTCTTCTGATGATAGGTTTTATGGATAATGTGGAGAAAGGTATTTCGGTGATGGAGATATATTCCTATTGTCAAAGGATGCTTGGAGACCCCTATATATTTACATGAGATTTGAGTTCCCTATTTGTGAGTGGACGAATGAAAAAAATTCTAGAGAGATGTTTAAATTGGGTGTGAGTTACCCTATGGTGGGTTTTCCTTTAATATTACAAGTTTATGATCCTTAGGAGGGATCTTTTTTTATGTGTTGTCTGTTGAGTCATGTAGTTGGGCCCATGTGCATAATAATTTTGATGGATTGGATTGACATGGATATTCTTCCATGGAGGGGCCATTGAGGTCTGCTATCACCATGATGGGGTTATGGAACAGGAATCTTGGTATTTTACAAGTGTAACATTGGGAGTTATATTTTCCCCATTTATGGATTGAGAGGACAGGTTTTGTTGGTTTTTTCCGTTTTTCCATTTCATTTGTCCCTTGGGTTGTGAATTGAGAGAATAGTTGGATTCATGTGTCTTTGGATCGATGTCCCAATAGAAGGCAGTCATGTTGCAGATTATGGAATTAGGTAGATGCATCAGTTATGAATAGGGTTGTTGAGGGTGCTCCAAATTTTTTTAACCGACCTATCGCAAGAGCATGGGCAGTTCTTTTATATGGTGAATTATTTTATGTTTTTTAGGACTTTGCCTACATGAGTGTCAATATTGGATCTTATTTGTGAGTATTTTAGTGAAATATTTATAGTGGGGCATGAATCCTTGGGTGTTGGAGGTCATGAACCATGTAATAAGTGTAGTTTTGGGTGTGGAGTTTTCCATTCATGTTTATCTGAAAATAAGGGTGGGATTTTATGGTTTTCATGAGGGCTAACTAGTGTGAACGAGTTGGCCATGTCTATCGGTAGTGTTCATTGATGGACTTAGCATAGGCTATGTGGTTTTTTCGTGATGTGATGTTGGGAATTAATAAAGATAATATTTTGGTGGGGTGAAACAGATCGGTCCCTATTAAAAATCACTCTTATTATGTTTTAGTTCGGGACAATGTAATACCATTCATTGGATGGTGGAGGTAGCAACAACAGCATCAGTTATTTGTGTAGATCATGCCTTTCTGTTTACCATAGAGGTTTTTTAGGGATGATAAGTGTTTTCAGTGGGAAGTTTGTGATTCCCCACAACATCAATGTCTGTGGAAATTAGTGGAATACTATTTTTTATACATAATGGGTTATTTGGCGGATAAAGGTAATTCCTCTTATAAGATGATTACAAATAATCTTCATGACCACTCTGTTGGTCCCAAAATTTGGTGTTCACCCAAATATGGAATTTCAGTGTCAATCTGAGATTCTCTTATTTTCATAAAATATATAATTATTAAATAAATAATTATTAATTTATTCTTGTGTGTTTTTTGGTCATATAATTAAAATTATGCATTATATTTATATTTTTTCTCTATAGTCATGTTTAAAATTGGTGGTTCTTCTTAGGAATGTCGGAAACTCATTGTAGGAATCAATGTAATGGCCATGCCCCTTTTATTTTCCTTTTATTTTTCATCCTGTTAATTTTTCCCTTTTTTATATCGGTATTTTTTCTATGGATTCCCATACAAAGTCGTTCAGATATTTCATGTCACATGACCAAGATAGGGGGAGGGAGAGAATAGGTAAAGGATGAGTATGAGGAATCACATTAGATTCATTTGAGACCCATTTTAGAGTATGATAGTTGTAGGTGGCTGATTTGGTAAGAAACATTGGCGGTTTCTACACATAGGTAGGACCATTTTATATATTCCACCATAAATTACCATATAATAGTTATTTTTAGGTTTTTAAATCCAAGTTTGGGTGGTTGAGACATAATAGGGGTCGATATAGTCTAAATTGGGTAGAAATAGTGGTTTGGGGAGATTTTGAGGGGTTTTTGTTCAAGAAAATCTTGTGTATACATTGTGCGGGTTACAGAATGCATGGATTGCATTCTTCATATTAATGGGAGATGAGTTCTGGGGGAAATGCACTGATCAGTTATTAGGGTATTCTAGGGATACATTGTCATGTAGGGTAGTTAGCCATATTCCAGGAAAGGTACAAAACCACTAGTTGTGTACAATGCTCAGTCAGACACCTTGTAGGGGGTTACGTAGCCAGGTACATGGTTGGGAACCATGAGTGGGGTATACACATTTTATAGGGAATTACACACAATTTATTTATGTGATATACTTATCTAGTGGGGAAATGGTACATGAGAAAGTACTCATGTGGGGTTACACACAATGTAATTTGTGGAAGTACACACTGAGTGGCCTATGACATATAAACAGGGGGGACATTTGGTGGTACATGGCTTATACATGAATTACACGGCATATATTATTTCCCATCATAGAATTTTTTCATATCTAATGACATAGAGTTCTAATTAGACATACTAGTAGTATATTATGAATCTTTTTACTTAGATCATGGTGGTGGGATAATATTGGGGTTTAGAGGCCATTTAGATAGTGTTTTGAATGGTAAATTGTTTTCAAGAGTATTTCATTTAGTTTGGGATTTAGAATACTCATGTGGCTTAGGTTGTGAGCTTCATGGACTGGGATGTCGGTCCAAATATCAGTAGTTTTCATGGATTGTGGATAAAAGAATGATGGTGTTCAAGGAACCTCTAGACGATTCTCAAAAAAAGGTATCAAGTGGTATATCTACAGAGATCATGGTTTTTCCTTGAAAATTAGGACCAACTTCAAAAGGACAGATAATTTCACATTTATATATTGAATTTGAGGATAATGAAGCTATTAGAGACATTAGGATAAGATGAAATTGTGGGATGGTGCATATAGTTGGGAGATATTATGAAGAAGTTTAGATGGGATTGACAGACTCTTGTAGATGAATTTGTATGAACTTTACTGATCAAGTGATTAGTGGTTTCCATAGATAGCTATTCAGAATTCTTGTATGGAATAGTACTTATTTGGATGTGCTTATAAGAAATTTGGTACATGTAGATGTGTTGTGTTCCATAATGGTCAGATTATGTTTTCCTATCTAAGATTTTTTAAAATATATTTCCTGGATGATGAGCCATGATGGGAACTTCTTTGGAAGAGGTCATAAGGAATGTTGTGAACACCCTAGTAGGAATGCATTAATTTTGGGTACCAGTTGGTCTTGTTGTAGATTGAGGATAATTTTCATACCATAGTTGTTTGTTTGAGATTATTCTACAATGGGTGTGTCCAATTCATTTGGATGAGCTAGAGGGACACCTTATAAAGTGTCCGACTCTTGTTATATCCCTTGGGCTAGTTATGGTTATGTGGATGGGAATAGCCTAAAAGATGGGATAAAAGGGGGAGTCAATATTTAGACACTACATTATGATGTAAATCTAGGGATCTTGGGAGACCTGATTTTTGGTTTTTCCATGAGGTAGGTCATGGAGAGACCATAGAGGCTAGTTATTGGATGATTAGATCTAGGGGACCTAGAAAAAGAGTTTAATTTTTTCTTCTAAAGTTGATAGACTATACAAGTTTAGATTTTTCAATGGGGGGTGAGAGTTGGATCATGCCATGTTTAATTGGAATTTTCCCAAGATTTTTTAATAAATGTTTACTCAATATTTTTATTTAAATAGGATATCCGTGGGATATCTCAGAATTGGGATTGACCATTAGTTTCTAACTTGTTATCTATCCAATTAGTTGGAAGTAATTAAACTGGTTTGGTGAGATAATAGATGATTTATATGAGTAGAACCGCCTCTAGTTGATTGTGTGCCTTGGATAGAGTGGATATGGTCTCGTGAGGTTCTGAGGAACTAACAGAGTGGTTTTGTTTAGCATGGATGATTAGTTATATCAGGTTCATGGATGTTGTGAGATCTGTGGTTCCCAAATTGAAATAATGTATTATTGGGTCCATAGATGATTATTGATTCATTCTATACAACCTTCATGATAGATTATTTCTCTAGTAGTGTCAATCTAAACGTTTTTATTTCTAGTTTAGATCATGATATTAGTGTCTTAGAGACCAGTATATACACTTTTCCTTTTTATTCCCTTGGTTATTCCCCCGGGTATGAAATTCATTACATTTCAATTAGACATCTAAGAGCTCTTATGTACGTTTGAAGGATATTACAAATATTATGTATAAATATAATCCTCATGTCCTAAATACTCTAAAATGGTCCAGATCAAGGTTATATTTACATCTAGTTTCAGTCTAGAACCTACAATTGGATACTTTCCATGTTTTAATATGGCTATTAATTTTTATGATTTTGTTTATATTATCCATTACGACATTAGATCATGGGTAGTATGGGAATAGAATGTGGGTATTTACTTTTAATGAAACAATATAATAGGTCACCCATTATGGGTGGTCTAGAGATATTTATTTATCACCCATATACATTCACCTG
The DNA here is from genome assembly GCA_963277665.1 of Viscum album. Classification (NCBI taxonomy): domain Eukaryota; kingdom Viridiplantae; phylum Streptophyta; class Magnoliopsida; order Santalales; family Viscaceae; genus Viscum; species Viscum album. The sequence continues at coordinate 142,469,522 of OY728126.1, read as the reverse complement.
CAAGTTCATGCAGACCAGATTTATACATTCATGTTGAAGAATAGGTCCTTTAGTGGATAGGGATAAGGCCTCATGTTCCCTGATTAAGAATAAAATCTCATGTGTATTTTAAGGATCATGATGTTGTTGTTTGAGGATCATGTATACCATGTAATTGTTTTGTATTAGTTTTGGATGTAGATCTTGATGTATTTATTTCCAGTTTCATTATTATGCATATGTGATCAGCATAGATGGTGAATTATTATGGTGTGGTTTTCATGATTCTGATTATGTATGATTTTATATTTCATTCCATTTATTATTTCATTCTTACCTTTTAGTTTTTTATTATATATACTATGATTAATACAATTGTTAATGAGTATATATATTTCATTATTGTCATTAAACACTTAAAAGAGGGTATAGTATCCCTACATTATCTATTTGAACATCAACACTGATTTGAAGCTTTTGGTGTTAAGGGTCATGTTATTAGGGGAATATAGAAATCTAGACCAAGTTTCAAGTTATTTCAAACTAGGATGGTTAATTTTAGAGTTTGAAAATACATATAGATCAAAAGATACATGTCATTTCCTAAAAAATATGATTATAAATAAAAAATAATAACCTAAATTCAAGTTGAAACCTTGTTATAATTAGAGGAAAAGAAAGAATAAATTTATCATTGATGCTTAAATTCCATGTCTAAACTATCCAATGAAATAAATAGGGGTTTATAGGTGATTGATTTTTGAGATGGTTTTAGGGGATCACAATTCTTGAGAAAAACTGTTTTCATGCATCTACTTCACTTTACACCTTTATTCACCTCATTATGACTCTGATGTTTTTATAATTAAAACCTTCCAAAACCCAGCAAAAAAAAACCGTGTAAAAGAACTCATGATTGAGAAATTTTTGACTCTGTCACACGGTAAATATAAGGGTACATTAGGCTAATAAAAAACATGTTTTATTGAGAATGATAAAAACCCCACATTAAAAAATATTGAGAGAAAAAAAAATTTGGGAGGTAGGTATGACACGCACATGATGATTAGCATGAGACTGAATATATTATAATTTTTTTTGGAGTTAATGATTTTTTATCCATGTAGGAGGTATTCTATTTCTATAAATATTATATTTCAGTATAATTGTCATTTATACATTGAGAAGTTTGTTTTAACATTGAAAATGGATGATTTCCCTAAAGCGAACTAGGTATGTGTGTAGGGAATTTATAGAGCCTATATTATCAATATTTTAAATATTAATTTCAATTATTTAATCCTAGTAATTTATTATTTAAATGTAAATTTTCAGATTTTATGGTTTTATAGGTATTTTTAGCTTTATTGTGAAATTTTCTATTTTTAGAATTTTAATTATTGTATAGATATTCTAGATTTCCTCCATAACATTATTTACATAAATTCAAATATAAATATTCTTTTTTGGTATTTTGTATTATTTGGGGTACATTTAATTCAATTTGAAGATGTTTTGAATCTAAATATTTGACACTGAAATAATGATCCGAAGCTCGACCATGGAATCAATGACCAGATGTGGATAATTTTGATGATGGGACATTTAATCACAATGTACACACCCAATTGTTATGAAATTATACATGTAGAAATATTAAATATTATGAAAAAAATTTAGTATAGTCTACATGTGTGATTTTATATATATTATGACAATAAATTCATGGGAAAACAATGATGGGGAATAAAGTGAGTTAGATTGACCAAAATAATTTTCTATAGTAAATCAGATTTATCATTTTCCAATAGTGGTCAACTTTGAAAAAATTTTATTGTTTAATAAAGAATACATATAAAAAAATTAGATGAAATTTTTTCAATGTTTGGTAATTAAATTGGAATACCACGTGAAAATTTTAGGAGGATTGATTTGGAGAAAAAAATTCACCCCCTCTCTTATAAAAATGTATAACCCCTCAAATAAGTTCTAGTAGACTATTTTTTTAGTTTTTAGTTTCTTTTCTATTGAATAGGTATTATTAATATTTAATATATATTATTAATATTCTTCATCTCATTATATCATTTTAATGCCCCCCCATTATTTTCCAATGTGATATCTAATACTGATCATTATAAGTAACTAACTCAAGGAATTTCTTGAGGGGATGAGTCAATATTCAAACAATATCATTGAATAATTATTATTATATATTTTTATCTAATTAATTTTATACCAAATAAATCATTGTTGTTATGGAATATTTGTGTATCCACATTACTCATGTGGCTGAACTTTTTATTCTTTTTTATTTTCCCTCGATTGAGATTGTGGATGTTTAGTGTCATCAATAAAGTGAGATGCATATTGAAAATCTATATAAAAGATGATTTTCACACATATTATAGAGTGATTCCATTATGTAAATTTTAAAATAATAATGATATGTTGATGGTTCACTTTGGGTATTCTCCTAGGAGGATATCAATTCTATCTAACATCATTCTACTGACATTTTCTCAGTTCTCGTCACATTTTCGTGTTCAAATTCTAGATTTTCATTTAATTTAATAAATAAAGAATTCGATTTTTTATGATTATATTATTATGTGATTAATTAATAGTGGGTTCTTTTCCCTAAAATCCTCTCAAATGAGAGATTATGTTATGCTATTATGCTACACTAAGAGAAACATATTAACATATTCTTCACCACCAAATGGTAGGTACGACTATATGTTTTTTCTAAATGAATAAAATTTAAAAAAAAGTCATCAATATATTTTCTTGGAGGAAATTATGGGATCCAATAATTTAATTATTTTTTCTCAAACCTGGGTTTTAAAAATATTATTTGTACGTCAAATACTACTCAATAAAATGAAATTATAGAATCGAGAAATATTAATATTTAGGAAATGAAAAAGAACTATACTGAATCAATATTGTTAATAAAATTATATTGGTTAAATTATATTTATATAAATTTCAATACCTGGAATAGATTTTCAATTAGTCCTTTTATAAAAAAACCTAGGATTTACGGAAAAATAATTAAACCTAATTTTGGATCTATTAATGTTTTTAGATATAAGGTGTATATCATGAACATTAATGAAATCATTTGTAATATTTATCCAAATAATGATGAAGGGATTTTTATCTATTATTATACTATCTATAAATCATTTAAACTATTTAATAAAAATTCCAGGAAAATAGATGAATTAGTTCATGTGAATTATGTTGAAATTGATTCATTTGATCACAGAAGAATTTAAACAAATAATGTAACTTATTATTTGAATAAAATGAGACATAATTGTTTTAAATAAAATTTTAAGGTAAATTAGAATATGATCAGAATCAATATTATTTTGCTGAAAATGAAATTTCAGAACATTAATGTTTATTACCTAGACAAATTGGAGATTTAACAAACCACCATTTGGAGACTATTATTGCAGACCTAGATAATGGAGTTAAGACTAACAGGAATATAAGAAGCCTAATTGAGTTCTCTAACTTACAATCCAAGTTTGAACCAAAGAATATATAAGTATAATTATATGATCGTATTTGGACAATATCTATGCCGGAAGAGATAAATTGCTTAAGTGAAATATTGTTTTGGAATTATTTATTAGGCCCCGAAACCATCCATTGATAGGACCTAAATGGATTATTATGAATAAGTAGGATATTCGAGGTGCAGTCAGTAGGAATAAATCTAGGATAGTTTATAAGGGTTACAAATAAAAGTAAGGAATATAAAATGATGAATTATTTTCCCCATTTTATAGTCTATAATCAATTAATATCCTTTTAGACTACACATATCGTATGAATTTTAACTTATACCAGAAGGATATAAAATCTGTGTTTCGTAAGTGTTTTATTTAGTGGATGATGATCATATTGATAAATATCCAATTTTGAAAACCATCATCTACAAAATCCAATTTTTAAACCAGGTAATTCAATTTATGGGAATAAATAAGAACATTGTTCTTGGTATTCATGATTCAGTTCTTTCATCGTAAAAATGGGATATCAATAGGGTTAGTTGATAATACTCTTTTTACCTTAAATGTTTTTTTGATATTTTAGTAGTTCAATTTTTTATATATGATATTGTTTTTAGTTCAACAAATCAATATTTCTATAATGATTTTTTGAACCATATGAAAAAATAATTTGAAATGAATATAATGGAAGTAAAAAATTCATATCATAGATTTCAAATTAATGTAATGGATTTAGAATTTTTTTGTACTAATGTAAATATATTATTCATTTATTGAAAAAATTGGAATTGAAAATGGAAGGTCTTATACCCTTCACATGTATAAAATTTTAATACATTATGTGGGTGAAGCAAGAAAACTAGTTGAAAAAATATATACAATAATATGGTAAGTAGTTTGATATGCCAAAATTCTAGTTGACTAGACATAATATTTTCTATTTTAAATTGTGTAATTAAACAATGAATCCCAATAGACTCATAAATAATTTCTATTAATGTTTTTTAGAAATATTCATGGAATCTTTATTTATCAATTATTTATCTAAAAATGATTGTTTTTAATTTTACATCATATTCAAATGATGATTTTTAGAGTGTAGATTAGATATAAAAAACACCTCAGGTGATTATCCCCTTTTATGAAAGTACATTCTTTCATGGTCTAGTAAAAATTAACACTCAATTACATTGTCAACTACCAAGGTAGAATATATATATTATGGTAGTTCATGTGAACATGTTTTATGGATGAATCACACAATTATAGGGTTTGGAATTAGTGTTTATTATATTCATATTTTAGGTGATTATACATCTTCTATTAATATTTTTTAAAAAAATATTATGGGACATTTTTAGACTAAGATTATTTATATTATAATCAATTTTCTAGGATTTAATGTCTTGATAAAAGATATATATTATGAATTTGTTAATACCGAGTATCAACTGACCAATATTTTCTCTAAACCTCTTTATGCACACATTTATTTATTAACGGGGAGTTCGGTTTATTAAATTTTATGTAATATGTTAATATCTTCTTTTGTTTAATATGATTTCTTATGATTTTAGTTTTTGTGGTATAATTATTTCTACAGTTTATCCGATTTAAAATAAATCATTTAAAAATTATTTTTCAAATTGTATTTTGAGTATTTATAATTTTCTTACAAAAAACTAGAACTATTAAAATGTAAAATGTGCTCGAGAAATAAAATAATAGCCAAAAACTATCAAATTAAAAAAAATTAAATCATAATACCTTCTTACTTGAACAAATTTTTTCTCACTAAAACTCAATATCTTAAACTTGAGATTTTATGAAACCTAAACCTTCATATTATTTTGATTGAAATGAAAAAAATTTAGAAGATGTTGTTATGAGTGGTATGAAGAGGTAAAGATATTCTAGTTTAGAATAGAATACTATATAAAAAAATTAATATTCCAAGTAGATATTTGAAATATATTTAATAATGAGGCAAGGGATAATTTTTCAATGCATGGGATTTATGTTGGATAGTGGCCTTTCCAACCATGTCTTCGGAAAGGGTGTAAAATAATTTTATGAGAATAGTCAATATAATTTTGTTGATAACCAATATTCCATTTATATGATGGTTCATGACAAAAGATTTTCAATTTCAATAGTATATATAGATCATATCCTTAAATGTAATATTGAAGGAAATTTTTATATCAATATTTAGTCAATTGGAAAACTGTTAATATGAAGATCATGTATTTTTTTAATAACCATAATCACAAATATATTGGATAATGATCTGGAGGAAGATCAAACTTTTATTGTAAAATTTATTTAGACTGTATTTGTGTCAAGGATTTCTATATTGGAGAAAATTCTATTTCTAGGAATGTAAATCATATTTATATTAGTGAGTGAAATAACGATAAATATTATTACATACACGTTATGTTATAAATATCTTTTCTATCATAAGTATTCTAGAATAGTTTTATATCCCTATAATATCATGGTGGATATTTTTCTTTAAAATAGATGAATGATCAATGACATACAAATAAGATAAACATGTAATCAAAAATATGTGCTATCTACTGTAACATTAATTGATATTGACTAATTATAGAGTGTTAAATGATACAATTTTGTTTTCAATTGTATCTAATGTGGAAGGATAGTTTGTTTCTCAGGTTTATGGCGATCATAGAAGATTGAAATTAATTAGATATGTGAGATGTGGTCCTAATGAGATTATAGAATCTCTAATTGAAGGATATGGTGTGCATCAAGTGGTTAGGGGTTTTTAAAGACTCACATTTTTTTAGTGAAAACATTTAATCAATAAAATATCGAAGGAAAATATATGATACAAATATCCCTACTAGGTTAGAGGAATTTATTTTGTTTCATAATTCAATGGAAGAACAATTTTCTGATAAAAAAATTGTTGTGTTTATCCTGGTCAAAGGCCATGAAAGATAGAAGAGAATATACATATTGAAAAAGATATTGAGAGGATTGTTGAAGTTGATCAACTCATTTTTATTAGATATGATAGGTTTGAGGAGGCTACTGTTTTAGAAATTGTATAATTATATGACAAAGTATAATAAGTTGATAAAATAGTAGAGAACGATGTTAATAGTGGAGAATAACTAGTACATGAAGCTTCCTATTCTCATAGTTCTCAATGAATAGAATACACTCATGATGAGTAAGATCATTATTGTGGGGAATAATGTACTCTAGTAGGCGATAAAAATAAATTTATTCAGGATAAATTGGTCTCATTTGTAGAAATATATTTATAAAGGACTATTGAAGTGGATATTGAATCTACATAAGTAACGGAAAATTATCTTCTCATTTTTTTGATGATTTATATGTTCATTATGTTCACTATATTGAGGTTGGAGAACTAATTGGGAAATCTGATAGTGTCATATGTTTTTTATGATGAATATTTTAGAAAATACAATAATTATTTTTCGTTGGGTATGTTTGTTGTACCCCACACTCTTTGATTTTCATGATCACAATAACTTTCATATGTGTTTAACATTGTTTTTAAGTGTTGTGGATGATAGGCAAAAGATTGCCAAAGGATTGGCCCAAGAATGGACAAGAAATGGACTGAAATTCAGTCCACCGGCCAACCGGTGGAACACCAGCGGCCAGCCGGTGGCACCTGCACTCAAAGGGAAGCTACTGCCTCCCCACCGGTCGACCGGTGGCTCTGTCACCGGTCGACCTGTGGCACCCAGCACAAATAGTGAGACCTACTGTCTTTCCACCGGCCAGCCGGTGGCTCCTCCACCGGTCGACCGGTGGGGCCTGGACCAACCTCCTTCTCAACATCCAAGGCACCGGCCAACCGGTGGCCCATCCACCGGTCAGCCGGTGGAGCCAAGTCTCGAAATCTCCCAATTTCCTCAAGCACCGGCCAGCCGGTGGGACAGTACCGGCCAGCCGGTGGAGCCAGTCAAACTAGCCGTTGGGGCTTTGACCAGGCTGCTCCACTTGCCTCCCAACGGCTCCGAAAGCCTTTCCAACGGCTCCAAAGGCCTCCAACGGCCATATGAGGGTTCCCCCTCTATAAATAAAGGACCTTGATCCCCCGGAAGCGCAAGGAACATTGCCGGAACCATACGGAAGCCCACGGACACCTTGTTGATCATTCGGCGTACCTCCGGCGCATTCCTCCAAGGGAACCCCAATAGCTCCAACAACTTCCACATCCAAGGAGCTCCATCAAAGAAGCTTGGGAGTGCACGTCTTCAACTCCAATCATCCATTGGCGCCCAAGGCTTCTCCAAATACGGTTTTTATTGTTTTATTTATTTTGAGCTTTAATATTGGGTTTGTGCCTACAAACCCCAAACTCTTTCTCATCCCCTCTTTCTTTTGGGTTCTCACACCACCACTAAGGTGTGAAGAGGTTTCTTCAAGCTTTTCCTTTAAAAGGCTTGTGTCACCGGTGAGCTAGCCTTCACCCGTTAAAAAGGCTAGTGGGTTCTTACTCAACCATTAAAAGTAAGTGGGTTCTTGCTCAACCAATAAAAGCAAGTTGTAATAGGTCCTAGTGCTACCTCAAAGCCTAGTGGGTTTCTTGCTAAAACCATTGAAAAGCAAGCGGTAGGAATCTCTCAACGGTTGAGTTGGGAGCGGAGACGTAGGCCGGGTTTTGGCCGAACTCCGTTATCAATTTTGTGTGTCTTGCCTCTTTACTTTCCGCTGCATTTTTAACTTTGATTTTAATTTGTTAATCAATTTTTTAAAAGGCAATTCACCCCCCCTCTTGCCATCATTCCTCGCTTTTCTTCCGACCCAACAATTGGTATCAGAGGGAGGTTTTGAATAATTCCCTAACCGGTTTCAAATTAAAGATCCTTTTTGATGGCTTCTACCGCTTCAACCTCTTACGCCCCCGAAGGCTATTCATTGGGTCGTGCTCCATTTTTTGATGGAACCGACTATTCTTTTTGGAATACCCGCATGACTACATTTCTTAAAAGCATTGGTTTTTCTATTTTTAAAATTGTCATGCATGGTTATACTCTCTCTAGTCTAGATGAATCTCAATGGACCCCCAATGACATTGCTTTTTTTGAGCTTGATGGGAAAGCCATGAACGCTCTTCATTGTGGTCTTGACCGTAATGTTTTTAATTGTATTTCTACTTGCTCTACTTCTTACGATATTTGGAAATTTTTAGAACTAACCTATGAAGGTACTAGCGAGGATCCAAAGCAAGAATCCGATCAAAAGCGAGAATCCGATCAAAAGCAAGAACCCGACGAAAAGATCAATCCCGTTTGCCCACCTCACAAGAAAAGGGCCAAGAAGAAGAAGAAGAAGGCTTTAAAGAAAACATGGAGTGATAGATCCTCCTTCTCTTCCTTCTCCTTGAGCGACAATGGTAATAATTGCCTAATGGCAAAACATGAGGTATCTTCCTCCTCTTCCTCCTCTTCCTCCTCTAGTTCTTCTAATTCATTTAATCATCTTTCTTATGAAGAACTCTCACACGCTAGAGACCAACTAGAAAAAGGTTTTCATGAGCTTTCTTCAAAATTTGTTGCTTTAAAAAAGTCTTTCAAAAAACTCTCTTCCGAAAAAGAACAACTTCTCAAAGAGAAGGAGGAACTCTCCCTCAAAATCCAAAATTTTCCAAATATTGATTCTATGGAATCAACCATCAAAGATCTAAGAGAGACCCTAGCCAAGTTCACCCAAGGTGAACAAAATTTTTCCAATATCCTAGGTTCCCACCGTATATCTAGAACCACCAATGGACTTGGCTACACCAATATAGCTTCCTCCTCCCATGCACCCACTGTTTTTGTAAGGGGGAGCTCTAGTTTCAAATTTTGTAACTATTGTAAAAAACCCGGGCACATGATATATGAATGTAATTGCAAAAACGCCCGGTATGGTAGGCCCAAATCGATTTTTTATTCGGATTATTCTATAGGAGAAGAACCGCTACAAGGCAAGTGTGGATTGAAAAATCCCTCTTAGCGAGTCTCTCCGGGCCTAAAATTGTCTCTTTTCAAAATCCCTCTCCCCGGTGATTTATTGATTTTATTTAGGGGGAGTTAGGTTTGTTTAAGCCTTTGTTTTCATTTAATTCAAACTTCCAATTTCAACACTTGGAATCAATTTCTTCAATTCAAATTTTTTATTCAATTTTTCTTTTCAAAACTTTCAATTCAAACTGTTATTCAATTTTACATTTCAAACTTTCAATTTAAACTTTGATTCAAATTTTCATTTCAATTTCAAAAATCTCAAATTGATTTTCAAATCTCAAAATCTTGATTTTCAATTTTTCCCTCAATCAAGTTTTAATGCCCCATTCTATTTTGATAATCACAAAGGGGGAGAAATTTCTTGATTGATTGGGGGAGAATCTTTTCTGTCATGCATTGCTTATTTTCAATTTACTCATTTAAAGAATGCCTTCATTTAAGTTTTTACATTGCTTAGATAAGTGATTGTGATCATCAAAATAGGGGGAGATTGTTGTACCCCACACTCTTTGATTTTCATGATCACAATCACTTTCATATGTGTTTAACATTGTTTTTAAGTGTTGTGGATGATAGGCAAAAGATTGCCAAAGGATTGGCCCAAGAATGGACAAGAAATGGACTGAAATTCAGTCCACCGGCCAACCGGTGGAACACCAGCGGCCAGCCGGTGGCACCTGCACTCAAAGGGAAGCTACTGCCTCCCCACCGGTCGACCGGTGGCTCTGTCACCGGTCGACCTGTGGCACGCAGCACAAATAGTGAGACCTACTGTCTTTCCACCGGCCAGCCGGTGGCTCCTCCACCGGTCGACCGGTGGGGCCTGGACCAACCTCCTTCTCAACATCCAAGGCACCGGCCAACCGGTGGCCATCCACCGGTCAGCCGGTGGAGCCAAGTCTCGAAATCTCCCAATTTCCTCAAGCACCGGCCAGCCGGTGGGACTGTACCGGCCAGCCGGTGGAGCCAGTCAAACTAGCCGTTGGGGCTTTGACCAGGCTGCTCCACTTGCCTCCCAACGGCTCTGAAAGCCTTTCCAACGGCTCCAAAGGCCTCCAACGGCCATATGAGGGTTCCCCCTCTATAAATAAAGGACCTTGATCCCCCGGAAGCCCAAGGAACATTGCCGGAACCATACGGAAGCCCACGGACACCTTGTTGATCATTCGGCGTACCTCCGGCGCATTCCTCCAAGGGAACCCCAATAGCTCCAACAACTTCCACATCCAAGGAGATCCATCAAAGAAGCTTGGGAGTGCACGTCTTCAACTCCAATCATCCATTGGCGCCCAAGGCTTCTCCAAATACGGTTTTTATTGTTTTATTTATTTTGAGCTTTAATATTGGGTTTGTGCCTACAAACCCCAAACTCTTTCTCATCCCCTCTTTCTTTTGGGTTCTCACACCACCACTAAGGTGTGAAGAGGTTTCTTCAAGCTTTTCCTTTAAAAGGCTTGTGTCACCGGTGAGCTAGCCTTCACCCGTTAAAAAGGCTAGTGGGTTCTTACTCAACCATTAAAAGTAAGTGGGTTCTTGCTCAACCAATAAAAGCAAGATGTAATAGGTCCTAGTGCTACCTCAAAGCCTAGTGGGTTTCTTGCTAAAACCATTGAAAAGCAAGCGGTAGGAATCTCTCAACGGTTGAGTTGGGAGCGGAGACGTAGGCCGGGTTTTGGCCGAACTCCGTTATCAATTTTGTGTGTCTTGCCTCTTTACATTCCGCTGCATTTTTAACATTGATTTTAATTTGTTAATCAATTTTTTAAAAGGCAATTCACCCCCCCTCTTGCCATCATTCCTCGCTTTTCTTCTGACCCAACAATGTTTTCAAAATTTAATCAGTTAAATGATAAATTAGTTATGTTTCAAGGATAAATTGAGAGATCTCAATTTTTTTGTAATTAAAATGTTTATTAGTTTTAGAACTAATTTTGAGCATCTATTTACACATTACCAAATTATAAACGAAATATTACTATAAATAAAATATTTTGATGATATTCTATGAGATTAAAAAAACATGTTTGAAGTCTTTAAGGTGAAATTATTTCCATGTTTTATTTCAGCAATATAAAAAATATATTATCAAATCAGTTTGAATATATACAAGATAATTTACATTAAGGAAGTGATTTTACTTCAAGTGGAAGAGGATATGAAGATTCTATGATAAGAATAGTTTTATTCTAGATAATCTATATACCATGGAGTAAATAATTCAATTATTACAATGTGATATGATCTCCTACACACTTTAATAGAAAATTATAAAGAGTTAGTTGAGATGTTGACTTGAACTGAGCCAGGAGTAAGTTTTTTGATCAAGTAGTTTGGTGCTGTGATGGAATATATTCAATATTATAAGGCTACTAACTATTTTATGAATGTGAATATTTTTTAAGTGCAGAAGATATTTCAAGAATCACGGTTTCTAATGTATTAATTGGCTGATCTAATGAACCAACACTTTAAGGAGTTGATAGATTATATGATATTTTTGAAATAAACTGTCCGAGATTACGTAAACACTAAATCTTCCTCTAATGAGAGAAAAACAGAACATTCTTCTCACCATGAAATATAATGTATGTAATAGAGATCCAATAAACATTGTAACATGGGAAAATTTATAAATGATGTTCACGTATTAATTTTTTTGTTATATTTATTTTCTATTTACTATATTATTATATTTATGGACCTATCCATTTTTTAGTACGCATCTATTTATGACACACATAACATCCACTAATAGTTTTGGGCTATATTAAAATGTTATAATATATTTATATACATTAATTTAAATTTCACAAAGTGGGAGAAATCTAGATAAAAAAATATTATAATATTTGATTTAATGAAAATATACTTTTTTGATTAATAATTAAAACAATATTTTTATTTTTAGATTTCTATGGTTATTATGATGATAAAAAAGAGGGAGATTATTGATCATACTAATGTTGGTAAAACATGTTTATTAATTTCACAATGATTTCGATTATAAAAAAACTTTCATTTGTTTTAATAATAATGATAAGTTGATATTAGAATTATATTTATTGTAATAAATAATTTATTCCCCTATAATTCTGATATTACTTTAATAATAATAAAGATAATGTGTCACTTTTTATGAATTCTATAAATTTTTTCAAAATCATAATTTTAATGTTTATGATAGTTTTTTGAGACTATAATTTTATAAGGATCATAACATTTGAGTTTCTAATGTTACTTTTCGAACATTACAATTGAGATGAATGTTAGGTTTGGGAACATAAATTTTATGGAGAAAACATATTTTGGAATATCTATCATTTATTATATTAACATGTTGTTTGTAATCAACCATACAATTTTTACCATATTTTTGATGTTACCCTTACACATTGTAACCATACATTGAATCAGTTTTTTAAAGGATTTGAATTTTGGAATATTATAATTTTTATGTAATGATATCACTAAAGTAAATATATAATTAAAATCCATTCAATGAACATTAAAATATCTCTACAATAATATATTAAATTATTTCTATTTCTAAGGGATGTAATGATTTAATGAGGTTGGTTAAATTAAAATCTCAAATGCAATGAGCATTTAGAAAATTATGTTTTATCGGGAGATATTTCTAGAACATCTTGAATTGAATAATGTGAAAATTTCAATTTATTCTCAATTGAATTTTATAGTTAAGAGAGATGAAAACTAATATTAAAATATTTTTTAAAAAAATATTCTTCTAAGAAAATCCATAATATGAATCACTTTTAAAATTTCATCAATCATTTTTGAACCTATTACTATTGTTACTACCGTTATACCTTCTTTTTATTAATCTTCTACAATTTATTAAAGTTATTTTTTCTTGAAAACACTTTGTACATTCAATTTATATTTTGTTATTGTGTATTAATCCTACTATTGAGAAGATTTTCTCTACTATTATGCTGTATAAACATTATCTATATACACACAATGTTTCATTAAAAAACTATTCTAATAATTCTTTCTTTTGTTAATTTAATGATCTCTTTATTCAGTTGTGGGAGAAAATATTATAAGAAAAGATATTTCATAAATTATTAATAATGATTTTCCTTTCATGAGTGTTAGCATCTCATATTAATATATCATTGTCAATTTTAACCACAAAAGAACCTAAAGCCCCTATAAAATATTTCATAAGTTTTTATATAATTCCATTATGTTTTCAAGGTCCCCAGAATAATATACCTTTTTAGTAAAATTCCCAAATCCTGCAGATAAAGACTTGGTGGAGTGGAATATGGGATCATTGATTCCAAAACCACAATAAAAATTATTTTGTTTTTCATAATTGTTACCGCGAAAAAAAATTTTACATGGAATTTTACGTAATTCCTTCCAAAATCACAATTAGAGATCATTTCTAAATTAGACAAGTATTTTTTAAAGTAAGCATTTAATACACCCCTCTTGCGTATTAGTGTTTATAATGACCTATTGGTTAATACATGTTTGAAAATTTTAAATGGTATTTCACAACTAATAATTTCTAATAAATTTGTTTAATATTCCAATAGGTGTTTTAAAAACTCGGAGTGGGGACACTTGTATATAGTATAATCATGCAGTCTGATATATTTTATCTTTTCAAAAAAAAATTAAATAATTTGGTTTTTTTCTAATGGATGGCATGTCATGTATTTAAAATTTTGTTTCAATTTTTTTTATAAATGTGATTTGAAATGGTGTGAGTTTTCATGGAATACCAGTCGTATTTTTAAAACGATCATTTTACACGTTATAAATACAAGTTTTCATACAATTTGTATGAAACGCAGAATAACCATTGGTTATTATCTTTCAATTTTCATATGGGTGATGATTCATGTATTTAATGTTAGGGTGACAGATTTTAGAGGACGTTTCATGTTAGGGAAATAATGATGAGGTGAATGATTGCTTTTCATTTTACATTTGTTTTCTTCTCTATCTTTATTTTTTTGTTTGTACACCTCCTTGTATGTTATCATTCTAATCATATGAATTTTTAGTTACCCTAGATGAGTATTATCCCTCGAATAGAGAGTAAACATGCTATGTAATATGAGTTAGCAAAACTGATTCAGTCCAGTTGAAAGAGGTAGTATGAAGTATTGTTTTCCTTAATAGCAGTGCTCTCCTGATATGTTTTATTGACAGATAGTTCAAAAATACTAATATGTATTTCTATTGGTTATTTTTTGATGATATAGTGTCCTCATCCATAGATAAATAATTTAATAAAATAGTTCTATGGTTCAACCATTAGAGAATGATCCTATTAACTATCACATAAGGTATTCCATCTTTTTTATTTTTACTCAACATTCGAATACATTATTAATTGGAACCATTACATTGATTATTTACTTCCATTTATAATATAACAATGAAATAATCGTTAATGTTTTTATAAATTAGTTATTCCTTAAATCAGTAATCATTTATAAATATTTTCATAAAGATAAATTAAAGAATGTTTTGAAGAAGGATGAAGGTGTGTTTCTTTGAGGTGTGAAATTATTTTTTTGAGAAGTTATTTGGATTATTTTTATTAATAAAATAAATATTTTTTTCCCATAAAAAATCCAAAGAATTATCTCATGCTAAAAAAATTTAAATTTAAAAATTTTAAATTATTGTATTGGTTTTAAATCATGATTTAGGATGAAATTATTATTTACTTTTTAGGTTGTTTTTATAGATTATTTTTTTAATGATTTTTTACATAAAGGAGTCTTCGATTTGGGAAAACATTTTACTTGTTATTGTTTTCATTTACTGAAAATGAAAAAAAATTCTTTTAAACAATCCAATATGTGTTGTTAATTTTTTTATTTATAGGTTTAACATCAATTCTATAATATAATTTGTTTCAAAATATCATTTATTGAATTTAATATAAAATTTATCGCATAGACATAATGGGTGATGACCTAATATATTTTATATCGCATGACCAAATATATTTTGTAGGTTCTTGTTTTTTTATGGACTAAGGTTTTGCAATTTTGGTTGTCAATGGTTGGTTTTGGGCAGAAGATGGTTGTGGTTTACTTTAGTGTTTTGTTCGAGATATTTTTTTGGATGACTTATTATACTTTAAGATTTGTAATGGTAACTTTTTACGGGATCATTTTTTTCTTAAGTTTATCTAAATCAGCACTTCCTTTGATTTTATTGAAAAATATTGTTGTATATAATATATGTTAATCTCTTGTTTCAAGTTAGGTTGGTTTAATCATTGTTTTCTTTGTCTAATTTATATTGTTTCAGGAGGTGAATAAAATTACCTAAGTGTATTTTGTTATTCCCTTGAACTAATTTCATGCCCAAGGGGATTAAGAACTCCATTCAGGATATTGGATCATTGATCATGTGTTGTTTCAGGTTGAAACATGACATAGTTCATAAAAAATGGTATTAGAGTTTTTGCTCTCTATAGGGACCGAGTTTCTAGGACCACACTCATATTATTTTGAGAGTTAATAGTTTTGAGATACGGATTATGGGACTCAATAAGTATGTGTAAGGAGAGCTTCATGAGATATTTATTTTCTTGATTCTTGAGTAAGTATAGGAACTCATGATTGGATTTTCTTTGGAATGAATTGATTTTTTATTGAGATAATAGTATTTTTATCCATAATGGAACAGATTAGTTTCATTTACAATCAAAGATAGTGTTCTGGAATTAAAACGATTATCTAAATCAAGGAAGGATGTTGGATTTTATGGTTATAAAAAATATATGGAAAAAATGTTCTTAATTAAAGATATTTATTTGGAACCAATACATAAACAAAACATGGCCATTGACAATATATCCTAGATGATATTGGTTTTGCATCACATTTCGGTTTTGTTATATAGATATCATAGATAATTATTTCCCATGAGTTATAAATAAGAAATGAATAAATAAGATAATTATTGTATATATTTAATTTTATTTTGGTAAGAGTTTTTATATACCTTTTCTTGTGTATTTTTGGTGTGATTGAATTATATGCGTGAAAAGTGGAGTTCATCAGGAATGTTATTTAGGTTTGAAATAAGGCCTTATGATTTTTTAATTATATTTGGTTTCATTATATGTTTTTGAAATGGCCGATTTAATTATTAAATAGGGTAATTCATTGTTTTTATAATGAAATAAGGAGGGTATTTTGTTATTTATTTTCTTAATTTTTGTTTACAATGGTGTTTAAACTCTGTTGGAAATTTTTTATGTTTCATTAATTAAAATTTGTATAATTTTGAGGGGGGTTTTTGTTTTAATCTATTTTTATGTGTTTTTAAATGGAAATGGATTTTCATGTGAGGTGTTTTTTGGGGTACGTGAATTTTATAGTAAAGGGATCAATTTTTTTTAATATTCTATCTTCATTTGGTTTTTTTAAATAAAATGGGAACCCTAAACGTGGGATTTGATTTTGAAAGAAACTAGTGATTTACTAAAATTGATTTTTGACTTTTTTTGGGTTTTAACTAATTTTGTGTGTTTGAAAGGTGGATTATTTTAAATAGTTTCATAATATGAATTTTTTGAAATTAAAAGAGGATTTTGTATTCAAAAATGTGTTTGAATGATTTATAGGGATTTATTTACAAAATAAAATTTCATTCTGTTGATCCATTTGTGGAATTTGATCCCTATTTTCTTTTGGTAGCTCATTTCAATGTTTTTAGTGTTTTAAAAGATAAACTCCTTAGAAATGTTTTATTCCTTGGTTTAATGCTATAATCTATGATATGAGACTGAATTGAGTTCATTCATTATGTTTTTTAATGTATAAACACAAAAAAGATCACAAGTAAGAGTATATTGCTTATCTTTTGGGGGATATCGTCCATTTTTATTTTAACACTTCCCATAATACAAATGGATTAGTATTTTTTTATCTCTTCCTCTAAGTGTTATGTATTGGTACTATAAAAGGAATTAATTTCTAGTATATATATTTGGGAACAATATGGGTCTAGTGGTTTAGTCACATGATATTTTTTTGTTTAGGTGGATCAGTAAGCGTCTATTTTCATAGAGACTCAGATGTGATCTCTGATTCAGGTTTATTATTTTTAAATTTTTTTTCAAGATAAATTGGATACATTTATGATTTATGGTGTGACATTTATATGATATAACCTTCATATGTTTTGGTTGTTTCTATTTCAAATGTTGTGATTATTTATGTGATAATCAATATTTGGGGTTCATTCTTCATGTTTCTGTAGTAGTTTTGAATATTAGGAAACTTTTCATGGAGTTTTTGGGTTTATTATATTATACCTTTTTGTCTTGTTATTGATTTAGGTACTGTAGATTCCTCTTTTATCATTGGATTTCATTTTATTCTTTTAATAGAGTAGACCATGGATAGGGTTTTGGATTGAGGGATTGGACATTTGGAAACTAGGGGAAAATGTGTGGTTATTTTCCAATTGGAATTTTCATGGATATATATTATGATTATCTATTGACATCAATTTGATATAATGTTTTTCGAATTTGGAAAACTGTTAAAAACATATGAAATATTTGACATTGAAGTTAGAATGATTTTGTTTCTTAATGTGGAAAGTTTTTATTATTATTATCCTTATTATATTTAGAGGTTTTGAATTTGGAGACCCATCCTTATGGTATTTTTGGGATGTTACATATAACAATTCCTTATTTTGTAATTTTTATGTTGTTTTGATGATGGATGTGGATAATTAAAAATTTTAATTATCTATTTAGAGATTTTTGGTTTCAAAATATTTGATGGTGTTCTCTCCTTATGAGGATGATTTTTTTTGTTATTTCACCATTCATAATGAATTTAAAATTGAGGAGAGACTTATTCTACGTCATTGTTTTTATTATATATCATATTGGTTGGTTTTAGAGTGGAATTGTGTTAGGGGATTTTTTATGTTTCTTGTGGATCTATACAATTGTTTGGGGCGTTATATTCTTTCAATGTGTTTTTTTAATTTTTATTATGGAATAATTATTAGGAATTCACTCTATAAGTACTTACATTTCATATTTAGTAGTTCAGGACATCGAACTATGTTTTTATAGGCATATAAGGTGGAATGTTAGAGATAATTTCGACAAACTTGCACCACTATTATAGTTTATTTAATATTATTTAATGTTATTGAATTTCATTTTATGTTTTAGTGATTTGAAGTCTTTGAATTTCAATTTTTTTTTGTTTTTAAGAGTCACACAGTTATCCAAAATGGTTATGTGGAACCCAATGATTCCCTTGTGGTTGAGATGTAATTTTGAAAGTGTTTTTTTAATAGTTAGAAAGTGGTCAGTCAATCCATATAGAGTTTCCATGAATAATGTGAAACATGGTTACTAAATGACAGTGAGTTTCATTTTTGGTTCAACGTTTGGAGAAATTGTGTTGTGTTAACCATGTGTGGTGTCTTTCTGAAATATTTTTCCCTAAAACATAGTACATGATTTGTAAAAACTTATGTCTATGTCATGAATTCTACCAATGTTTTTAATTTTTTATCTCTCTAGTTTTCCCCCGCTCTATTTTAATTCCTTTTTATTTCTCTAATCTATCTAACACATTTAGAGAAAATAAGAATGGATGAGGGGAGTCCCTCCTCCCCAATGCATTTTTTTAGCTCTCCCATACTGTATTCGAGAATATTCTTCCTTAGTTTTCAATAAAAAATAATTCTATATTTTATTCCTCTTTTTTCCATTATATTACATTCAAAGATACTATAGTTGTCAGATTGGATAATTAAGGAAGGTGTTGGTCCTAATCAAGTGCCTACATTTGTGTAGGGGATATAGAATGTAGTTCTTAGGTATGTAGATAAATCTATGTTAAAGGTGTCACATTGAAATTGGTTTCTTCATAGAGTTAGGGGTTTCAATGTCATTACTTTATATTATATGAGATGGGTTATTTAAAATTCTAGTATGGTTTCCTTTTCATGTTATATTAATGTTTATGTACCATGTGGGATTGATGTGGATATTTAATGAGGTTTAAACCCTTTTAATGGAAAGGGATTCCATGAGAAGTGTTTTTGAAATTCTATTCTGGCTCTTATGAGGTATTTCATTATTTTAAAGGGGTTTTCAAAACATGTTTGATATTTTTATTGGTTGTTTCACACCAAATCGTTTCTGATAAAAAAAATTATGTATTCAAATGGGATATTTTATTAAAATGTGAGTGTGTGGACACATGTAAGTCATATTTAAAATATTTTTGATATATTTGACATTTCAATGCTGTTTTTAAATAAAATGGGGATTTATAAATGTAATTCATGGAATGTATTCCAAATTATTGTATCAATTTTTTTTAAAATATGATACGAAGACATTTGTGTTAGAATAACATAAGAAGTTTTTTTTGAAAGGCCAAATTGGCACCTTTATTTTTTTTCATGATGTTTTTGAAACCCTCCTTATATCTATTATTCTATTATTCCCATTTTTCTCTGGGTTGTGCCTCAAGTATGTGTAAATCATGTGGAAAATCTAAGGGGATGTTTCATGTGAGGTATTTGGAGGTGAGATACGGTATTTATTAAAAATGTTTTGAATATGATTAAAACACTATCATATATTAGTATGTATTCCTCACATTTATTGTTCTACTAATGTGAATCCATGGAATTAATATATAGCTTGGATGTGTGCTATTCCCATCATAGATTGTGTGCTGGATATGGAATGTTTCCTGACAACCTATGTTAGTCCGGAAAAAAGGTGTATCATGATGGATTGTGGATTGTGATAGCATTATGATCCCATGAAGTTTAATCTTTTATTGTTCTGACAGTAGTATATGGGACAACAAAATCATATTTTATTCTATACTAGGGTTGGCATCAGTAGTTAATATATTAATTATCTGAGTCCTAGAGTGTATCCCAAGACATTGGGATCCAATTCGGGATCACATAGGGGATTCAATTCATTGACATGCTTATATCCCCTATTTAATTTATTATTTATTGGAATCATTACATTTATTATTTATCTCGATTTATAATGTGATCCTAATATCATGGACCCCATTATTTTAACATTTTTTCTTCCCCATATCATGATTCATTTTTAAATGTTTTTACAGGATTTTTTTATGAAGGTTTTGAATAAAGATAATGGTTCATTTTTTAATGTTTGAAATGGTGTTCTATAATGTATGATTATAATATTTTGACAATGAATCAAAATTATGGTTTTATCCATGAATATATGGAATATTTATTTTTATTTTGTGGTATTTTAAAATGAAAACCTTAAAAATAATATGTTTTTCATAAATAATTAACGATGGTATTTTTTTAAAATTATTTGTTAAATGATAATCAATGTTGATTTTATTAATATATGTTATAATTAAAGTAGGAATCTTCCAAAAATATTTGTTTTTCAAGTGATTATTTTCATTAATTATAAAATAGGGAAGACGTTTTTAATGATCCATCCAATCTTCTTAGATTCTATTATTTAGGGGTTTAAGATACATTATATCCACTAATGTATTTCACACTATAATTTCTGGAATTTAATATAAAAGTTATTATATATACTTGAAGAGTGACAATATACTATGTTTTACAAATCATTCATATATATTTTTATGTTATAGGTCATTGTTATACCATGGTTATAAATTTCTGGATATCTCTAGGTGAGTTGTCATAGATGATGATAGTGGGCCACTCAGTGCTAATTTTTATCAATTTTGGTTCTAGTTTATTTATTCTACATTGAGTATTATATTGGTCACTATGGACTGGTATAAATTTTTAGATATATCTACTTATATTATTTTTTGTGTGTATTAAATTGTATATGTGGATTATATGTTTATTTATTGTTTTAAATTTTTTTGGTTTATTCATTTTGTTTGTATCTCTTATTTATATTATTTGGTGAAGGGTAAATAGTTTGTTAGGTCTATATTATGATGCCAAAAAACACATTTCCATCACATGGGGATTAGTAAAACCCTTTTGACCATGTGTTGGGATAATTTTAGAGTTAAGTCATGTGGTATCGTGGGATGATATTTTAAATGGAATGAAAATAGTTTAATATAAACATCAAAACATCTCAAATAAGGATTAAAACAAAAATAATTTACCTAAATTCCTGACATACATCCTATTTCCATTATCTTCTGAATTAATAAATATTTATTATATATTTTCATTCATAAGAACCATTTTCAGGTTAATTACTTAATTATTCAACTTTTATTTCATTTATTATCATTTATAATTTAATTACAAAATCAGTATATTTCATGTTTTTTGTTTTGGGTTTATTCGGTTAATAATATTCAAAACATATATATATCCTAGTAATGGAAAAAATTAGTTTTTAATGGTCCTGTAAGATTTGGATATTTAAGGTACATGATTAATATCATTTAGAAAAAAATTCTAAATAGTTTATGAAATTGATTATTTTTCATGAATCTTCTATGATAAGATTATCATTGATGATTAAAAATATACATGTTTATTCATTTTTAATTATATTTTTTCACGTATAGTAATTAATTATATATGTTTTTTAAAATTTAATAATTATTTTTATAATTATATATTCCCATGGACATTTAAAAACTTAATTTAATGATTCAGGAAGAATGCATAAAAATATCAATTTTAGTAAAATTTAGTTATATAAAAACCATTGATCCTATTAACAAGTATAGATATGTTTTTTTCCATGATGAAATATTATATTTTTTGTTATTACATAATATATTAGTACATATTTTTTCTTAATCATTAGTTACATGAGCATTATAACATTGTTCTTGTAAGTGATATAACTTTCCTAAATAAAAACATGTTATAATGACTAAATGAGTAAGGATATATTATTATATTGTAATAACATCACTTTTATTAGTGATGAATGATTAATTATCATGTTATTAATTTTATGAATCATATCTAATAATAGTTTTATAAATAATATAAGTGAAAGAAAATGGTAATAATTTTTTACATACTAAGTGTCTATGTATTCTTGATTTTGGTAGTTAGATATAAGGATTATCATTTATTATTATTATTCATAATTGAAATGAAAATATTCCTTTAAAATACCTTAATCATTTTAAAATTTTCCTAATAATTTTACAATATATTTTAAATAAACATCCATATACGATTTTGAGGAGAAATTAATTACATCGGTTAATGAGGAAGTAGTCAACACATAACACAATTGAAACATTCATATTCTAACGGATGGTATGAAGATAGATAATTGTTATTAAAATAACATAATAAATTTTTGTATACTAATTATAAATATTTTCATTATATAAATAGGATTATAATAGATTATGAGTAGGTCGAATAGGAATGAAACCTGTAAGAACTTCGTTAAGACAATTACCTCTTCCTATGATATCATCTATTTGGGTTCTCTTTAAGCCTTTTTAGACTGATATTTTTATGATATTCTAACAAATTTTAAATTAAAAATATACATTTTTAATATTTTTGTGGTATTTTTCAATATAATTTGATCAATATATTTTTATAGGTGAGGTGGTGAATGTTTATTTATATATATGACATGGGTGAAATTTCTATAATATTGATTTCTAAATATAAAATTGGTATGTCATTATTAATATATGTGGATCCAATATGTATAAAAATTTAAAAGTTAAAATGTATTTTCTAAAAATTCTTCAATACACCTATTTAATTTTAATTATTTGTTTAATTTTGTGAAATTATTTATTAATTTATCCATTTTATCACATTTATCCCTTGTTTAGGGGAATAATTTTTTATGTGGTAAGTAATTTTTAAAATATAAAATAAAATAGTATTTATTATGTAATTTGAAAAGTATTATTCCTACATTTAAAAGTAACAATACCATGAATTTCCATGTAATGTTTTTTTAAATATATGCGAATTTTATGAGTCTGTGAAAATTGATGGCGCACGATTCCGAGACCCGTTGTTCCCGAAATCAATTTCTAAAGTTTTGTTCGGGTAGGTTAAGTAAAGTTACGAGCGGGTTTTTATAACTTTTGAACCGGTGCTCCGAACTGAAATCTGAGGGCACTGTTGAACTCGCAGCACCAGTTTTCCCTTCAAGAGACTTCCACCTTGATGGATGTGGGTTGAGAGTAGAATATATTTTTTGGGTTTATCAAGGAATATAATAAAATAAAATGAACTAAACTTTATTATATTTTCGAGCCACCCTGTGAAAGTTAGAGGTGGATTCCGCATAACTAAACCTACTTGTGGGAGTTTAAGTGTGGGGACCACCTGACCATAACCTCCCATGAGAGGTTGTGGTGGTGGAGACCAGCCAGGAGTAAACCCCCATTAATAAATTTTGGAAAACCTCTCAAATCATCTCTTAAATGAGGGGCAACCTCTTGACCCCCACTACCTAATTAATTCTCCCACCGCACTTGCCATTAATGTGCCAAATCATCTCCATTGATTAATTGAGCACATAAATTAATTAATTTAAATATTTCTGAATTTTTTGATGACAACTAAATAATAGATAACTTATATCTATTATTTTGACTTGGCTCACATTCATTTTGGTGGAACTTGGAAGAGAGCTTGGGAGAAGGCTTCCAACGAAGAACTTCCTCCACGAAGAATGTTGGGAAGGAGCATCTTTGACTTCTTCCCCAAAAGAACCTTGCAGAAGAAACCAATGTGGGACATCTTCAACAATTGACCTCCTCTCCTCATCATCATCAATTAACCGACTCACAAGATTGGATTAGAAGTGTGCGGCAGACGCAAAAAATGACGATAACTCTGTCTTCTACCCTACGACTCCGTCGATGAACAAAAATCACGGTAAGGGTTTGAGCTTTGTTATTTGTTTCTAATTCTTTGTTTCCCTATGAGGAGTATGATTTGAATCTGCATGCTATCACACTAACACAGAGGGTGCGGGTCGAATGGTCATGGACCGACCCTTCCGCCTTACATTATGGATTATGACGCAAATCATGGCATGCGTCCGGGATGAGATATTTTTGTCAATGATTGCATCGAATCGAAAGAAACATCTCGAGTAGTGCGTTGCATCTTCCGGAATGTGAATCAGGCCACCAGAACATTTCCGGTGACCCGCGGAGGGATTCCAGGTGGTCGGAACTGGCGAACGTCATTGGAGATAAAGGGAAGGGCAGCTGACACTCTGTCCGGCCGCATCCACGGTGTCGGCACAACCATGTTGTTGAATGAGTGGGAGGCAGCTGAAAGGCCGTGACGGTGTAGCGATGGCCGTCGCAAGTACGACCACAAATAAATCTGGCGGCTCGAGCCTCCGTTTTTCCAGGGAAGGCGCGACACTATGCGCGCCGCGTAGTGGAGCGAAGGTGGGTCGCGACGATAGAGGACGGGCGGCCTGGTCTGCCAGCCGCCGGTGGAGGTGCGGAGCAGCTGTGCCGTGTTGGAGGTGGATTTTCCGTTTAGAACTGCAGGGGATGCTACCTTCACACTGGAAGCTGCTAGGGAAGATCCCATAGAGACTACCAGCCGCGAACCTCACACGGGCCGCATCCAGCGTGGGCCGGATCCATTGCGGGTCAGACCCATCGCAGGCAGGACCCAGCACGGGCCAGACCTACATTGACCTGTTTCCATTCTTTTTTCCAGAACGTGAGATACATAATCTGATTGAATAACCATCTATGTGATATAAAAGATATAAGTAGGTGGTTCTTTCGATATACCCCAGTTGAGGTTTGGCCATAGTTGGTGTACGGCTGGGTTGGATCGATCGTAAATACAACTGGGCCCTCTATACAGAAATTCCAGTAACTCTCAGATCGGGCCTCTGATTGATGCGCAATCTTTTTCGTTGGGTTGAGTATAGAAAGACAGATATTTTGGATACATCAGCATGGTACTTCATGGTATTTGATGTATAGAATCATATCTTGAGAAGAGGGCCCTCCTAGAATCAAGCGTGCTTTGTGCGGAACCCTATGGATTGTGACATTCTGATAAAGGGATCTTATGTGGGTTCGACAAGATTGAATGCTGTTCTAGGATATTATGTGGGTTCGACCACTCAGTCTACTTTTCTAGGATCATATATGGGTTCGAAAGCTCTGATTACTATTCTAGTATACAACGTGAGTTCGACAGCTTTGATTACTATACCAGGATACTATGTGAGTCTGACAGAGTAAATGATTAAATGACTACATCTAATCATCTCTATCTATCTACCTAAGTTGTATACCAGTGTGAGATGAGCATTGACTATGTGTTGTTATAAATTAATTATCTTTTTTCCATCATGGAACGAGTTATGCTTGGGCTCAAGAGTCGGTGTCGGATTTTATTTTATTACTTAGGTATACGTATGAGAAAATAACTAAGTAGGGTTGGATGATACTTTGTGATTGTATTCATAGTACTATGGTATATCATTAGTGGATAGTAGGAGAACATTAGGGGTCTTGGGGACCCTACTGAGAATCGTTATACTCACCCATGCACGGTCTTCACCCTCACCTTGTTGTGTTCTGTATAGACGATGGACAACAGTGATCGAGGTTGAGAGATATAGACGGAAGGCTGCTTGGAGCTGGACATAGACGAGACATACATCAGGGATGACATGATCGAGATTTGTACCTAACCTTTAGGTATTATTTTATAGTGTACAAACCAGGAGTTGATTTCCCTTTTCCAGTACTTTTACTTCAGTTGGGGTTGTATACTGGCCCATTTACAATCAACTATTTTTACATTATTAGAACATTTTTGTTATCTTTGGTTGTGTACAGTCTGTGTGAGTTGTAGGTTAAATGGTAATGCCTTCCCTATTCATTAGGATATGCCTATTTTGAGCTACATCCATCCCCTGGCCTATGGAAGACGGGATTGGGGTAGTCATGACATGGACTCGTGGATGGGTCGGGACAAATTGGTATTAGAGGTGTTAGTTCTACCACAGAACCTAGGAAAACGATATTTCTTTTCAAGGAAGAATTAATGGTAAGATTAGTGATTGTGGTTCCCAATTCAGGGAGTCAAGTGTTGGTGTGGTGGCTGACGTATCCATACACCAAGCCCCTAACTTCTTATTACAGACTCAGTGCATGAAATGACTAATTTACTATGTGTTTAAAAATGTATTCTTTTTTTCAGCTAAACATGGTCAGCTCACCAGGAATAAACTTCTGACTGTGTTGTATCGGTTTTGTTCAGTATGCCTCCCTATGTATGACAAACTATAGTCCCGACAGTTGAACACACAGAAAACCAACCAATCAATGAGGACTCGGTGTAGGGCCATTTTCCTGCGGACGCACCAGAGGTACGACTTCCCATTGGGACACCGATTCCACCAGCCCCAGTAGCAGACAATGCACGTAGCATGATCTCTTTGCATGAGTTACAATGGTATATTCCACCCATGCTCAGAGTTGAGATAGACCCACAAGTATTTTAGGATTTTATGGAGTCTATTGTGAGAGTTTTCACACTTGTAGGGACACGAGCTGACCTCATGGTGATTCTTTATTCCATCCTTCTATAGGGAGGAGCACGTAGATGGTGGACCATGATGCTTTAGGTTCATGATTAGATGATACTTCTCTAGGCAGACATAGATACACTACTTGAATGGTGGGATATACCAACACTTTCATGCCAACTATTTGAGAAAACCATTGATATAGTTCAATTTTTTCAACGGTTTAAGGAAACCATTGAAAAATCTCTGATTAGAACATTTTTTCCCAAAATTTGCCTAACACCGTCAGGAAATATACAATTAGAACACCTTTTCCCAACGGTTGCATTGAAACCATTGGGAAATATCTAAATTTTATCAACTGTTTTTAGAAATTGTTGGTAAAAGTTAAAAAATAACATCTTTTAGCCACGGTTATACAAAAATAGTTGCTAAATAATACCTTTCCCAGTAGTTTTTTAAAACCATTTGGAATGTTTTCCTAAAAATCCACAGAACCCCCAATTCCCTATCTGTGCACGACTACAACCCTAGCTCAATGTCTCTTTCGAAGGTATCTCATTTCCATCTTTCTGAAACGCCTTCTATCATATTTAATCAACAATTTTCTTTTTCTGCACTACAAATCGTTAAGTTCTATACTTGTTTTACAGTTTTGATTCTATGATTTTTTTTCTATTTAAATGTCGACTTATGAATCTATGAATTTTTGTTTTATGTTTTTATTTGGATGAATTTCAATTTTAATTTGGGGTGGGGGAGGTTGTGTAGATGGGTTGGGGGAGGATGTTGAGGCAGGGCTATCCATGTGGGGTGGGGGAGGGGCTATCTAGGTAGGGTGGGAAGGGGGTTGGGTTTTCCAAATGGGTTGGGGGTTGGGCTGTTTTTTTTTATTACTGTTTTAATTTGGGGTGGGGGAGGTTGTGCAGGTGGGGTGGGGGAGGGTGTCCAGGAAGGGTTGTCCAAGTGGGTTGGGGAGGGTGTTCAGGTGGGGTGGTGGAGGGGCTGTCTAGGTAAGGTGGGGGGATTGGTTGTCCATGTGGAGTGACGATGGTGCTATCCAGGAGGGGTGGGAGGGATGGGTTTTCCAAGTGGGGTGTGGGGGGAAGGGTGTCTAGGGGGGATGGGTTTTCCTAGTGGGGTGGGGGTAGGGCTGTCCAGGTGGGGTGAGGGGGGGGGGGTGGGTTGTCTATGTGGGGTGGGGGTAGGGCTGCCCAAGTGGGTTGGGGAGGGTGTACAGGTTAATGATTCTCATAACTATAAACTCTCTATATATTCGGTATGTATGAAAATGTATATGGACATTCGTGATCAATTTTCGGTGGGATAACATAAATTTTTTTGATGTCTTTAGTCCTTTTTTATTTGGAGTTTCTTTTAATATTGTTGTTTTTTATTTATACCTATGATGGGAATTTATTTTAGTTTCAAAATTGACTGATACTCCGCCACCAGAAATAGTGTATGCAACCTCTACCCTTATTTAATCATTTTGTTTACACCGCCTATGAAAACTCTACCCTCATTTAATCAGTGAACCCAAGTTATTAATTCATCCCTTCATTTTCACTAGCATGTAAGAAATTGAATGATTTATACCCATCCTGACATGATTTATAACCATAGATAGTGTTCAACATTTGGAATTCAAGCTTTCAAATTCATCAGGTAACCAGGATCATATATTCCATTTTCCCCCAAGATGACTGTACTAATATAACATTAGGGTCAATTAAACATGGTTCTCATTGTACGTTGAATAATAGGTGTCCTTCTTGGTAAATACTCACATTTATGAGGGTGGGGTGCTTTTCACTATCCATGCTGGCATATATAGACATCCATAAAAACAGT
Source organism: Viscum album (assembly GCA_963277665.1). Taxonomy (NCBI): domain Eukaryota; kingdom Viridiplantae; phylum Streptophyta; class Magnoliopsida; order Santalales; family Viscaceae; genus Viscum; species Viscum album. The sequence continues at coordinate 142,440,603 of OY728126.1, read as the reverse complement.
AGATAAGTCACATGTTTAATTTAGTAATGTTGTTATCATTGATATACTTTATTGTAAATCTCAAATTTAAAAATAAATGTTTTTTCTATACTTTATGAAATTAAATCTTTTTACAAGCCATGAAAAACTTATTAGTGTAGAAGCCTAAAATTTATTCACCCATGGGGTGCGCTTGACATGGGGTAGTAATTGGGAAATGAATGGTATGGCCATAGAGGTGCCAATAATGACTTACTGGACATGAGTTCATGATTTAGGATGCCTATAACACATAATGGGACATGAGTCCTGTGTCTATTATAGACCTAATGAAAATGAATATAAATAAATTTTAATTTAATTTTTGTGTACTAGTTCTTTACATTGTTTTAATAGTTCACTACATCGACTAGAAACTTCTTCCTTCATCGTTTACTTAAATTTATTTTCTATTAAATTTCAATCCTATAGAATTGTTTATGACAAAATGACTTATATAAATTCTTTTTACAGAATGGAAAAAATTTGGATGTATGAAACTGATAGGATCTCAAGCAATTTTCAAAACAATTTGGAGAGATTTATATATTTTTCATTTCACAATGATTTAGATAGTGGTCGCATACACTTTCCATGTTCTAATTGTTTTGGTAGACCTTGGGTGAGACGTGAAGAAGTCATCTACCACATCACCAAATATGGTTTTCAAGAAAACTACATTGTCTTGTATCGAAAATTGGGAGAAAATTAAATCTCAAATTAGTGATGATCGAAATGGAAGGACTCGAATGGTGAATTTTATAGCTAATCGGTTTCCATTTATTCTTCTTCATAAATAAGAAAGGATTTCGACTCAATAGGACTTTAATATGAGGACAGATGATGTATTTAGAGAAAATGATGATATTGATAGGGTGAAAAAATTTAATGATGCTTCTACGACTCCAGTATATCGACAATGCGATAAAATGAAAAGGATATAATTTTTAATCTGAATTTTTCATTGGAAAACTATGTATGGGATTTCTAAAAAAGATATTGATTAAATTCTTAACCTCGTGAAGATTTTACTTCCATATGATGCTGATATTCCCTCAAAAAACTATATGGAATGAAAGTTAGTTGAGGAACATGGATTTTCAAGAAACTAAATTCATGGTTTCCCAAATGATTGCAGTTTATTCTGGGAGGAAACCGCTGATCAAAATGATTGTATAAAATGTGTCACATCCCGCTGGAAATCAAAACATGATGGATCACCATCCCACATTCCACATAAAGTAATGTGGCACTTTCCATTGATCCCCATACTCCAGAATATTTTTATGTCTGATGAAATATCATTAAAATGAGATGGAATGATACCGAGAGAAAGAAGACTAATGATGAGTTGGTTCATCTTGCAAATGGTTTTTCATGGCAGAGATTTGATTCATGTCATCTTGAATTTTTAGCTGACATGCGTAATGTGAGGATGGGTCTTTCATGAAACTGTTTTAATCCGTTTGGGGAGATGCTTAATCTACACAGCACATAGCCAGTTTTTATACACATTTATAATCTTCCCCCATGGTTGTGTATGAAAAACCTTTCACATTAATGAGTATACTCATATCTGGTCCTTCTGATCCTGGCATTGATATTGATGTATACATGAATCCTTTAATAAAATAGTATAAAATTCATTGGGATGTGGGTGTGCGCACATATGTTTCATGTTCGAAATACATATTTAATATGCATTCTTCACTTATGTCGAAGATTAATGATTTTCCTGCTTATGCAATGATGTCTCGATGGAGCACGAAGGGAAAAATTTCATGTCCTGTTTTTCTGAAGAATACAAGATCCATAAAATTGAAACACCATTGTAGTTTCACTTTTATGGGACATTGACGATTATTTCCAATGGACTATCCATATATAATTAATCGACAAACAGTTGAGAATACTATATAGACTGATGATCCACCTTATCGTATGTCTGGAACTAATGTTCTTAATGAGTTGAAAGATTTCAGTTTCTCATTCGGGAAGGTTAAAATGAAATCTTGAATGAGAAAGAATTTTTCCACTGAAACCTATTACAATTGGGGGAATAGAAGAATCTTTTTGGATTTTACTTATTGGTTAACCAATTTTTTAGGTCATGGATTAGAGTTAATGCATATTGAAAATAATATATTCCAAATGTTGTTTTCTATTCTTCTTATTGTCAAGGGGAAGAAAAAAATATGATTTAAGATATCGGCGTGACTTGGTGGATTGGGGCATCTGACCAGAATTGCATCCTATGCGTATCAGTGAAAATAAAAAGAAACTTCCATGCTCTTCTTATGTGAAGACTCCTATGAAAAAAAAAACGATTTCAAGAAGTAATAGAGACTATTAGAGACCTTGATGGTTATTCAAAAAACATATCTAAAAAGGTCAATAGAAGATAGTTGAAGCTAAAATCATTGAATACTCATGATTATCCTGTTCTTCTACATGAGTTTTTCTAATAGAAATCCATCATGTTTTTTCCAATAATGTAAGGGTGATTGTTATTCGGTTGTGTCATTTGTTTAGAGATATTTGTTCTATGAATTTTTCCATGTATTTCTTGCAAAAAATGTTGATAGATGCCCCATTAATTTTGTGTGAGATGGAAAAAATATTTCTTCTATCAGATTTCACTAGCATGTTGCATCTAACTATCCATATTCCCACTGAAATACTTCTCAGATGACCTATTTCTTTTAGTTGGATGTATCCAACTGAAAAAAAATATGTAGACATTAAAGTCTTATGTCCAAACACGGAATCGTCATAAAAGTTCTATCATTAACAGTTAATTTTCTCAAGAATGTATGGATTTCTGTTCAATTTATTTTTCTAATCTTACTATAAGAATGAACAGACCTATGATAAGTGAAGAAGAACCGTATGAAAAAATTGAACATAGTTTTCCATCACTTCCTCAGATAGGAGGAATTCCTGGATCATATAAATTGAAGACATTAATCGATGAAGAGTGGGAGATGGCACATCGAATAGTTTTTTTCAAATATGATTTGATCAATGACTATATCAGGAAACTAAATTGAATATTTACATCATTCATATATATATATATATATATTAAAATATTCATATTTTTTTATCTTTAGGGAAAATAAAACAATAATAAATAGAAATAATCATTTTTTATCTTTGAGAAGGAGGGCAGATTTGCATAGGAAACATTTTTATTCTTGGTTAAAATTAAATTTAATAATATTACAGTTTAAAATAATTAAATCAATATTTAATTAATTTTAATATTCATTTATATTTAAGGTATTGAGTTTGACTACTGATTTTGTCTCCGAGGAAATAAGAGCTTTGGATTTTGGTCCTAATACCATGGTTTGTGACTGTAAATAAATTGTTTTCAATGGGTAATAATTTTTTGTCATTGAACGAGAAAAGAACATGAGAACACAACATGATGGTGTTATGGATTCTGCCAAAACATATTGTTATTCATGTGCATCAGATAGTAGACCATGATTTGAAAATGTGGGTTATTATGGAGTTGTTGAGAAAATAATAAAATTGGATTATTACTCTCATGGGCATGTCACAATGATGAAATGTCGTTGGTTTGATTAGATGACGAGACAAGGAACAATTATTGATGATTCTGGATTTGAGTAATTAATATGACTCACACTCTTGCTACCAAAGAACCATATTTGTTGGTATCAATGGATATACAATTTTTTTATGTCAATGACAAACTTCGACCTGAATTTGGTGTCACAGTTGAATTAATTCGAAGACATATTTTTTATGATGGTGATGATAGAATTGAAACTTTCCCTACTTCCATTGGAACCAATCCATTTATTTATTTTTATGACTCCAAGAGCTCAATTGTGAGATTTGATTGTGAACCTGATGTTGTGGTTGAAAATATACAGAATCATTCATCCATGATCTCAATTCTTTTGGTTTACCTCAAGGTGGTTTGTTACGGTTGGTACAATTCAAATTGATTTAGTATTGATCACAAATATGTTTAGCTGACTTGACCATTATGTGAATTATCGATGTTTATCAGTTGCAGTTTTATTCTCTTTCTTTTTCTAATTTGGAATTTAACTATATTAAAACCTAGTGAAACAATATTTCTTACTTGGTGAACATTACAACGTGTTTTATTTATTAAATCCGTTGAATCTCTTCTAAAACAATTGATAGATAATTACCAATGAATCCCCCTATTTGCTCATATATTTAGTTTTTTGGGTTACACATTAGTTTCCTTTTTCTAATTAATTACATATTTTTTTTTTCAAAAGCATGAAATGCTGCCAATGGAAGAGAGAGGAAGGAAAAAACTGATGGAGAACAACCATCGAATGGAGGAGATATGTGTTCCACCATTAGTGCCTGCAGTGAGTAATTTATTTCAAATATATATTTTTAAATAATATAAAATGACATGTGATTAATTTTGTTGTAAATATTTTTTTCGAATCTACCTATACGTCGACAGTTATTCGACAAGGAGCCTAGTGCTGGTCCTAGTACTCAGGCAGGTGGTACGAGGGGGGTTCATACCAGAGGTAGACGAGCAGCTCCGTGTACCCAACTAGACATTACCCCTCCCAATGACATTTCATCCTTCCAACATTCTGATCCTGGTGTGTTGATAGGGACACACTGGATATTTAGGCCTCCAATGATTTCACCACCTTTTGCATCTTCTGACCCATCTTTTTTTTATACCATGATGATTCCCACTCTCCAACCAAAATCTAGTCATACATATTTCCTATCTTCTTTCCCTTTTCCTTCTGTCTCTCCGAGATTCTCTATTCCATCATCATCGACTCCTATTCCACCACAGGGTGTTCCATCAATTTCTGTGGATCCAACGATGCTCAGCGATCAGACTAGAACAAGTATATTTACAGAACCCTAAGAAATTTTTATACCAATATTTATTTTCATTATAACATTTTTTTATAAAATATTTGTTATTCATTCATTAAAGATATATATACTGACATAAGGTCGGGGCAGGGTCTTACCCACATGCGTGCTGTGTGGAACCGCTGCACACAGGTAATGGCATATTATAATGAGAACAACCAATGGTTGAGAAATCATGGCATCAATGTCGGAGTTTTTTTTGACACTTTCCAAATAATCTGAAATCATTTCCGTCAGCATGCTATCATGGAGACAGTTGCCACATGAGGTCAAGGATAGAGCTTTGGTAGAGATATGAGTAAACAAATCTTTTGTATTTAATTCCATGAATTATTATTGTGTTTATATGAATTAATATTGTAGTGTCAATTTCAATTTAATTTTCCCAATAGTGACGGTGCATGACCAGCACGTCTAAATGATTTAGGTGATCTTTGGAAAGCCTACAAGCATGAGCTGTATATTGGTTAGAGTGCTAGAGTTGGCACTGAGTTAGAGGTGGTACCTGTCATGGATGATTGTCCTATAGAGCTATATCAGCAGATGATTACTCATTCTACGACTACTCAGTTTAAGGTAATAATTACATTTGTGGAATTTAAATAATATCATTCATGTTTTTCATTAATATTATCCTTTGCATTATCTAATTTTATTTAGGAATCATCTGGAAAAAATTAAAAAATTGATGCAAAAAAAAATACATCCACACACTAGGAAATACTTTGACGTCAGATCATGAGAGGATGTTTGTATGACAATTGATTATATGTTTTCTTTATGACATAATATTTCTTCTGTTTCCTCAATTATTAAATCATTTTCTAAGGCTTTAATATAACTTTTGTTTTCAATTTAATTTTAGAGGAAGAAACTGAATATTGAAGGACATCTGCCTCAAGAAAAGCTGTTTATCTCGAGTAGATAGAAAATGGTTGGATGTGCCATCAACGAACCAACTCAGTAGCAGATTATAATATTTAATCTGTTGATTTTATATTTTAAAATATAAAATCTAAGGGTCTGTGTGGATGGGATTTTAAGTGAAAATAACAACTGGAATACAGAAAACCGACCAAACGCATTCAGATTCAGTTGATACTTAATCACAATGATTCATGGGTCATATGTGACATGTTCGAGTCAAACCTGGATCAATTAGAGTCGCGGTGTGGTTGGGATCACCCAAAGTGTATCTCTTATGATTAAAATGTACAACATTTAAGTACGTATGGAATACCGACCAAACGGATTACGATTATATTGATAAATTAGAACAATGATCCATGAGTCATTTTTGACATGTACGAGTCAACCCCTCATCAATCTGAGGCGCAGTGTGGCCGGCACCACTCAATGTGTCTCGCTTTTATTTAAAAAGAACATCATTTTAATTGAAAAAACAACTGACATACGGAAATCCAACAAAATATATTTGGATTGTGTTGATACTTTAGGAAAATGATCCATGGGACATTTACAACGTTTACGTGTCAACCCCATCTAAATCTGAGGCATGGTGTGGCCAGTACCACTCTAATTGTGTCTATGTTGTTTAAAATGGATTGGATTATAGGTGAAAAGAACAATAGGAATATGAATATTTGACCAAACACATTCGGAATCTGTTGAAACTTTTGTACAATGATCCATGGGTCATATGTGACATGTACGAGTCAATCGCGCATCAATCCCAGTCATAGTGTGGTCGGCACCAACCAAAGTGTCTCTCTTATGTTTAAAATTGACAACATTTTAATTACATATGTATAACCAACCAAAAATATTCTTATTGTGTTGATACTTTAGAACAACGATTCATGGGTCATTTGTGATGTGTATTACTCAACCCCTCCTCAATACGAGACGTGGTGTGGCTGGCACCACTCAAAGTGTCTCTCTTTTATTTAAAAAGAACATCATTTTATGTGAAAACAAAAACATACATACGGAAAACTGATCAAACGGATTCTGATTGTGCTGATACAATAGGACAAGGATCCATGTGTCATTTGTGATGTATATGAGTCAACCCCACCACAATCTGATGCACGGTGTGGCCAAAACAACTCAAAGTGTCTCTCTTTTATTTAAAAAGTACTTCATTTTTAGTGAAAAGAACAAATGGCATATGGAAAACTGACCAAATGCATTCGGATTCTATTGAGACATTATCACAATGATCTATGGGTCATATGTGATGTTTAAAATCTAAACAGAGCTCAATCTGAGTCGCGATGCGGCTGGGATCACTCTAAGTGTATCTATTTTGATTAAAATGGACAACATATTATGTATATATTGAAAACAGACCAAAATATTTCTATATCCATTGAAACATTCACAGAACGATACATGGGACATATGTGATGTTTACGAGTCAGCCTCGCCTCTATCCAAGGTACGATGAGGCCGACACCACTCAATGTGTCTCTCTTTTGTTTAAAATGGACATCATTTTACCTGAAAACAACAATGAGTATACGAAAAACTGACCAAACATATTTTGATTGTGTTGATACTTCGGCACAATGATCCATGGGTCATAAGTGATGTGTACGAGTCAACCCCGCCTCAATCCAAGGCGCGTTGTGGCCAGCACCATTCATAGTGTATCTCTTTTATTTTAAAATGGACATCACTTTAAGTGAAAACAACAACTGACATACGAAAAACTGACCAAATGCATTTGGAATGTGTTTATGCTTTAGGAAAATGATCCATTTGTCACATGTGACCTATAAGAGTCATCCCCACCTCAATTCAAGGCACAGTGTGGCCAAGATCACTATAAGTGTGTCTCTATTGTTTACAATGGATGACATTTTATGTACATAGGAAAAAATGACCAAACGCATTCTGATTGTGTTGATACATTAGCACAACGATCCATGAGTCATATGGGACGTGTATGAATCAACCACACCTCAATTTGAAGTGCGGTGTTGATGGAACCACTCAAAGTGTCTCCCTTTTGTTTTAAAAGGAAATCATTTTAAGTGAAAACATTAACTGGCATATGGAAAACCGACCAAACACATTCATATTGCGTTAATACTTTTGGAAAATGATACATGGGTCATTTGAGACGTGTACGAGTCAACCCCATTTAAATCCGAGGCACTGTGTGGCAGGTACCATTCTAATTGTGTCTCTTTTGTTTAAAATGGACATGAATACAAGTGAAAAGAACAACTTGCCAATGAAAAACCAACCAAATGCATTCAAGAAACTGTTGAAACTTTAGGACAACAATCCATGGTTCATATGTGATGTGTACGAGTCAAATTTCCCTCAATCCGAGTCGTGGTGTGGCCGACACCACCCAAAGTGTCTCTCTTATTTTTAAAATGGAAAAAATTTTAAGTACATACAGACAATAGGATTCTTATTGTGTTGATAGTTTTTCATAATGATCCATGGGTCAATTGGGACATGTACAAATCAAATACGCCTCAATTCGAGGCTCGGTGTGGCTAGCACCACTCAAAGTGTCTCTCATTTATTTACAAAGCACTTCATTTTAAGTGAAAAAAACAACTGACATACGGAAAACCAACCAACCTGATTATGATTGTGTTGATACTTTAGTAAACTAATAAATGGGTCATTTGTGACGCGTACGAGTCAACCCTACCTCAATCCAAGGAGCGGTGTTGCTGACACAACTCAGAGTGTCTCTCTTTTATTTAAAAAGCACATCATTTTAAGTGTAAAGAACAATTGTCATACAGATAACTGACCTAACACATTCTGATATTGTTGATACATTATCAAAATGATCCATGGGTCATATGTGGCGTGTACTAGCAAACCTGGGCTTAATCCGAGTTGGGGTGTGTCCAGGATCACTCTAAATGTCTCTCTTTTGTTTAAAATGGACAAAATTTTAACTACATACAGAAAACTGATGAAACACATTCTATTTTTGTTCATATTTTATGATAATTATCCATGGGTCATATGTGACGTGTTCGAATCAACTTCACCTCAATCCGAGGGGCGGTGTGGTTGTCACCACTCAAAGTGTCTCTCTTTTGTTTAAAATGGACATCATTTGAAGTGAAAACAACAACTACCATATGGAAAACCAACCAAAAGGCTTCAGATTGTGTTGATACTTTAGAAAAATGATCCATGGGTCATATGTGACGTGTTCGAATCAACTTCACCTCAATCCGAGGGGCGGTGTGGTTGTCACCACTCAAAGTGTCTCTCTTTTGTTTAAAATGGACATCATTTGAAGTGAAAACAACAACTACCATATGGAAAACCAACCAAAAGGCTTCTGATTGTGTTGATACTTTAGAAAAATGATCCATGGGTCATATGTAATTTTTATGTGTCAACCCCACCTCAATCCGAGGCGTTTTGTGGCAATCACCATTCATAGTGTCTCTCTTTTGTTTAAAATGGACATCATTTTAAGGGAAATCAACAACTGACATACGAAAACCTGACCAAATTATTTCGGAATGTGTTGATTCATTTGGAAAACTATCCATTGGTCACATGTGACCTTTATGAGACATCCCCACCTCAATTCGAGGCACGGTGTGGTAGGGATCACTCTTATTGTCTCTCTTTTATTTAAAAAGGACTATATTTTATGTACATTCGGAAAACTGACCAAACCGATTCTGATTGTGTTTATAAATTAGAAAAACTTTCTATGCTTCATATACGATGTGTACGAATCAAACCCGCCTCAATCTGAGGCATGGTGCGGCCGGCCCCACACGATGTGGCTCTCTTTTTTTATCAAAAGGACATCATTTTAAGTGAAAACATCAACTACCATACATAAAACTGACCAAACACATTTGGATTGTGTTGATAATTAAGGAAAATGAACCATGGGTCATTTGAGACGTGTATGAGTTAACCCCATCTAAATCTGAGGCATTGTGTGGTCAGTACCACTCTAACTGTGTCTCTTCTGTTTAAAATGGACATGATTATATGTGAATACAACAACTAGCATATGAAAAACCACCCAAAGGAAATCAGAATCTATTAAAACTTTAGGACAATGATCCATGTGTCATATTTGATGAGTATGAGTCAACTGCGAATCAATCCAAGTTACAGTGTGGCCGGCACGACCAAAAGTGGCCTTCTTCTGTTTAAAATGGATAAAATTTTATGTACAAACAGAAAACCAACCAAAATAATTTTTATTGTGTTGATACATTATAACAACAATTTCTAGGTCATTTTTGAAGTGTACAAGTCAATCCCATCTCAATTATAGGCATGGTGTGGCCGGAACCACTCAATGTGTCTCTCTTTTATTTAAAAATCCCTTCAATTTAAGTGAAAACAACAACTAACATATGGAAAACTGACCAAACGGATTCTGATTATGTTGTTACATTAGAATAATGATCCAAGGGTCATTTATGACGTGTACGAGTTAACCTCGTCTCAATCTGGGGCACGGTGTGGCCGGTATCACTCCAAGTGTAAGTATTTTTTCAAAAAAATGGACATTATTTCTAGTAAAATCATTTGCTATACTAAAAACAGATCAAATTATATATTTAATTCCAGATTCCACATATAATTTTAATCTAAATTTTAAATTTAATTCTAAATGATTTATGTATTTTTATAATTATGTTATGAATTCCGATTTAATTCTGGATGTGTATAGTTCTGGGATGCATTATATGTTAAATGTGTATGAATTTGTTCTGTATATGTAGGTGTTAGTTGGTTTTTGTAGGTATAATAATTGTATATGTCTATGTTAGTTTATTATTGTAGGTACAATAATTGGAAATGATATGGAATTGGAAATCAGAGGGAATGGACACCCTGCTCTATTCCTACTGTGCAAATTGAAGGCAGTTGTGCAATTTTCACAGCATAGGCTATGCCAACAGTTTCAAACCATTGGTATAGGATTCCCATTATTTTTTTCCAACAGTTCTATATGAAACGTTGGTAAAAACCCCTTCCCAACATTTTATAAATTGTTGGGAATGATGTCATATGGTTTTTTTTCAATGATTCAAGCCAAACCGTTGGGAAAAACTATCCCAACAGTTGTGCCAAACCGTTGGGATAGGTTCATTTTTATGACATATCCCAACGGTTCTTTGTATATAGTTGGTATATCCTTCCCAATGGCATACTTACCAATGGTTTATATAACATTTGGTACAAGATATACCAATGGTTATGCAGGCTTTCCCAACGGTTCAGATTCGGTGGGATATTTTCCATTTCCAGATGTGAGAACATGGTTCTGATAGAGTTTGTCCCAGTGACTCTTCGCATAGTGTGCACACAAGAGCTACTTCATATGTAGTACGATAGTATGATAGTGTCATAGTACACATCTAGGATAAATTACCTCTCGTGATACTCCACCGATATGGTGTGGGACCCATTAATCAGGGCTTGGACCTTCGAGTAGGGGATTAAGCGAGAGATCAGGGATTTGATGATCTCCATCAACATCTCGATGCAGGAGACAGTGTTGGAGTGATCCCTATTAGTGGAGAGTTTCCTTGCTAAGCAGTCACCAGTAGTGAGACCCACCAACGAGCGTCAGGTAGTGAAGTCTTCTAGAGCTGGAAGTAGACAGCTGTCGCAGTGATCCAATCAAACAAGGTCATTCCGTGGCTGACCTCAGGATATGGGTTTAGTGGTGTGGGGAACATGAGACATATCCATAAGAGGAGAATGTAGTTCTACAAATATGACAGGCTAGGTCACATGGCTCGTGAATTTTCACCTGCTGTGCAGATGATCAGCATACGCTTGAAGGACCACCCAATCAAAGACAAGGATTTGATCGAGGCGGTCCACATGGCTTATGCAGATGTGGCAGAGGAGATGGTAGAGCAGCTGGAAGTGGGAAACGTTTCAAGGTGTTACCGCCACCACCACCACCAGGTTGTCCAACCAACCGTAGGGAGAAGCGGGACCTGGGAGAGCGTAGCTCTAAGCAGATGAGGCTTACTATCATGGTGCACCGAAGATGGTTCAAGGTATGGTATGTGTCTACTCAACCATAATTGCAGTATATTTAGACAGAGGTGCTAATAATTCTTTCATTTACACTTCCATCATTCAGATCTCGGAGATTTCGACAGAGACATTGGATCGATCCTTATAGAAAGATACTTCTATGGGAGATGATTCGATGGTTACGCACTAGTGTCGACAGTGTGATCTTACTCTAGGAGGTGATAGATTCAGTTGAGATATCCTAGTAATAGCGTTGAGGCCTTACAACATCATCTTTGATATGGACTGGTTATCTACATTCCATTCTTAGATTGAATGTATTAAGTGGAATGTGCAGTGTCTCTGTGAGGATGGTACTAGTTTAACCTTCACCGACGAGAAGGGAGACATTGCAGTGTATGATGGAATTAACCAGAGGAGGGGGAAACCGATTACACATCAGTTGGCTAGACTTATCCACGGAATGGTTGATTTGTAGAGTCTGAGCTATCCAATTGTGCTGGATTAGTACTTGGATGTTTTTCTTGATGATGTGTCAGGACTACCGCCTCTTAGATAGGTATTATTATACATTGACTTGTACCCCAAGAAGACATCGATATCTAATCCAGTGTATTAGATGGATCCCATGGAGCTTCGCGAGCTGTGGGTATAGCTTAAGGACTTTTAGGGGAAGGGAATCATCCAGCCTCGTGTTTCTACCTATGCAGCCCCGATTCTATTCTCCAACAAGGTGGATGGGAGCTTGATGGTTTGTGTTGACTACCGGATCCTGAACTAGGTGACCGTGAAGGACATGTACCAACCCTCTAGGATTTATTAACTCTTTGAATAATTGAAGGGAGCACGATTGATCTCAAAGATAGACCTCTGATAGGGCTACCACTGGCTCAGAGTATGGGACGAGGATGTGCAGAAGACAGCTTTCCGATGTTGGTATGTCCACTATGAGTTCTTGGTAATGCCATTCCGCCCAACCTACACACTGGTTGTGTTCATGGGACTCATGTACAGAACCTTCTAGCCATAACATGATCATTTTGTGGTAGTCTTCATCGAGGACATTCTGATCTACATGAATACCGAGGAGGAGCATGCCCATCATTTTCAAATAGTACTGGACACACTCTGGGAGCACCAAATTTATAGCAAGTTCTCAAAGTTCCAGTTCTAGAACCAAGAGGTTCAATTTCTGGGACATGTCATCTCAGAGGCAGAAGTTGTTGTGGATCCAATGAAGATTGAGGTTCTACTTGCTTGGGATCCATCCAGGTGGGTAATGGAGGTATAGAGTTTTTTGGGTCTAGCCGGTTATTAATGGATATTTGTGCCAGACTTCTCTAGAGTTTCAGCACAGTTATCGGCATTGAAAAAGAATGAGAATCCCTTCATGTGGTCAGAGAGGTTCAAGTGGAGTTTTAAGGAGCAGAGGTAGTGGCTGACAAGTGCCTCCACCTCGAGGCTATGGTAGGAGGGCGTTGGGTACGTGGTCTACTGTGATGCATCAGGGACCGAGCTCGAATGCGTCCAAATGATGGAGATAGTTGTGATAGCTTATGGTTTTTATCAGCTGGGATGGCATGGGAAGAACTATGAAACCCATGAACTGACATTTGCAACATTGGTCTTCTGCTAGAGGTTGTGGTAAAGACTATCTGATGCACGAGCATTTCACAGTCTACTCGGACAACTAATATCTTGGGTTTATCTTCTCGTAGAATAACCTGAACATGATACAGTGGTGTTGGCATCAGTTCCACTAGGACTATGATTTCATAATAGTCTATACTCCTATGAAGGAAATGTTTTAGTAGATTCTCTCAGCAGGATATAAACTATTTTGCTGCTAGGAGAAGTGAATGCGCAGCTGGCCGCTTTGAAGATTTCTTATGTGGATGGAGATAAAACAACTTTCTTGTAGTCTCTTATAGTCACACCCACACTCCTTCATAGAGTCAGGGATGCACAACGTGGGGATGATGAATGTGAGGCTCGACGTGCAGAGATATCCACAGGGTATGCAATTGATTTATCTTCGATAGGTGGGGAACACGTCATCCGTTTCAAAGGATGTACCATGGTACAAGCGTCTCTTCGGGAGGTAGTGTTGGGGGAGTTCCACAGATCACCTCTAGCAGTATATCCAGGTGTGGTGAAGATCTACCAGGACCTTCGACAACAACACTGGTGGCCATGTATGAAGAAAGCAGTAATATAATTTTTCTCTCGATTCCTCACTTGTCATCAAGTGAAGGCAGAGCACCAGGTACCGTTTGGCTTGGATAAGGCTTTAGATGTCCCAGAGTGGAAGTGGATTGGGATATCCATGGACATCGTGACAAGAATTCAACATACATCTAGGGGACATTACTCGATTTGGGTGATCATCGACCGACTGACCAAGTTGGCCCACTTCCTACCGATCAGAGTGTAGGTTTCAGTAAAGAGATTGGGATACCTCTATGTATAAGAGATTGTGAGTCTACATGGGTATCCATAGATGATTGTCTCTGACCGTGACACATGAATTACTTCCCACATATTGAAGAGGTTGTAAGAGGCTTCTGAGACACACCATCATTTGAGAACCACCTTCCATCATCAAATGGATGGCGAGGATGAGCGGACCATTCAGAACCTCGAGGACATGCTGTGTGCTTGTGTCCTTGACTTCGGTCGCAGTTGGGAGGATCACTTACCTTTAGTGGAGTTTGCATACAACAACAGCTATCACTCTACCATAGGGATTTCACTATTGGAGGCTTTATACGGGCAACCACGCAGATCACCTTTGTAATGGACTGACCTAGGGGAGTCATCAGTAGTGGGACCATAGATGGTACATACTTCCACAGAGAAGGTGTAGATCATCCACGAGTGGATTACGAATGCACAAAGCAGGTATAATTCAAGTGCTGATAGGAGACATAGATCTCTAGAGTTCGAGGACAGAGACCACAAATTCCTAAGGGTATCACCTCAATAGGGTTTGTGGAGATTTGACTGAGGCGGAAAGTTATCTCTGAGATTCATCAGACCATTCTAGGTCCTTAGTAGAGTAGGAAAAGAGGCATACTTTCTGGCACTACATCCTCATTTTCACCAGGTGAACGTCATTTATCACATATCCCAGCTGAGGAAATACGTGCATGATTCTACTCACATCTTTGACTGGGGTTAGCTTAGTATCTATGATGGGGAGACATTTTTGGAGGTTCCAGTGGAGATTGATGATCGACATGAGAGATTCATTCATGGGTGATCAATACCTATGGTGCATGTGTGAAGGAACCATGAGAACCTCAATGAGAGAACATGGGATCAGGAGGATCAGTTTCGTGCTCAATGCGCCCATTTGTTTTCCATGTTTTTGAGTTTTAGCTTATAGGGACATAGAGCACTGAGGCGGGGAGAATATAAACACACAGAATTTTAATGTAATTTTTTTAAATATATTGGAAATTTACAAGTCCATGAAAATTGAAGGGGCATGATTCTGAGGCCCAGTGTGCCCGAAATCAATATCTGAATTTTTTTTTGGGTACATTCAGTTAGCATTTGTGTGTATTTTTATAAATTTTAAACCGGTTCTCGAAACTGAAATATGAGGGCACCATTGGACTCGCAACACTGGTATTTTTTTAAGGAGACGTTTACATTGATGACAGTGGGTCTAGAATAGAAGATTGTTTTTGGGATTTTTTGTGGAAAATAATAAAATAAAATGAACTGCACTTTATTTTAATATTGAACAACCATATAGAAGTTGGAGGTGTTGCCCAATTAACTAAACCTCTTTGTGGGATTTAAAGTGTGGGGACCACGCAACCATTACCTCCCATGAGAGGTTATGGTGGTGGGTCCCACCCGAACCTAACCTCCCACAAGAGGTTACCATGGTGGGTGCCACCCGAGACTAAAACCCCATTAATAATTTTGGAGCACCTTTCAACTCCTCAATTTAATGAGGTGGAGCCTCTTGACCTAATTTCCCCAATTAATTCTCCCAATGCACTTTCCATTAATGTGCCAAATCCTCCGCATTGAGTAATTGAGCACATCAATTAATTAATTTAAATCATTTTGAATTTTATTCCAACAACTAAACAATAGATAACATAAATATATTATTTTTTCATGGTTCACATACATTTTTATGGAACTTGGATGAGATCTTTGGAGAAGGCTTCTAACAAAGAACTTCCTCCAGGAAAGAACCCTGGCAAGGAGAATTTTAGACTTATTCCTTAGAAGAACCATGTAGAAGCAACTGATGTGGAACATCTTCGACAACCGAACTTCTCTCCTCAGCGTCATCAACGATCTGACTCACAAGCTTGGATTGAAAGTATGTGGCCGATGCGATGAACGACGACAACTACATCTTTTACCGCAAGACTTCGTCGACGAAAAAATCAAGGTATGGGTTCAAACATTGTTATTTGTTTCTCGTTCTTCGTTTCCCTTCATGGATTAATATTGGAAGACACCTTCTATCAATTTAAAATGGAGGGTGTGGGCCGAACGAACAAGGCCCAACCCCTCCACCTTACATTGTGGATTTTGACATTAGTCGGGGAATGAGTCTTGGTTTAGCGATTTTTTTCAACGATTGTTGCAAATCGAAGGCGATGTCTTGAGTTGTGCGTGGAAACTTCTGGAATGAGAATCAGGCCACTAGAACATGTCTGGTGAACCGTGGAAGGTTCATCAGTAGTCAGAACCAGAGAACATCACAAGCGATGAAGGGAAGGGCGGTCGGTACTCCTACCGGCCGCATGACCGTCAGCAACCCACCCGTGTCGCCAGAGGAGTAGGCCGCTACCAACAGGCCATGGCGGTATGCGACGAACGACTGAAGGCCGCCCGCAAAGAAAACTAGTGGCTCGATCACCCAGGTTGCTGGGGAAGGTCCGACACGGTGCGCGTCGCGCGGTGGAGCAAAGGGGGGTCGTGGTGGCGGAGGACGGGCGACCAGCACTACCAAACACAGAAGGAGGCAAGGCTCAACCTCACCGCACAGGAGGCGGCTGACCGCTCGTCCATCAAGGAAGAGAGGGACCCATCACGTGGGTCCCGTGTGACACAAAACCGACACCACAAGGTGCTGGATCTGAACCACTCAAATGGATCTGCCGTCCGGGACTCCCAGGAGCCTGACCTTCCCCCTGTACGTCGTGAGGGGGGACCCAAGGGGACCATAAACATCAGTCAAAGTGCTAGTTGAGCCCAGCGTGGGTGGGACCCAATGCGGGCTAGGCCACCCCCATGGGCTGGGCTTCCCCCGTGAGTAAGGTCAGACCCGATGACAGGGTCAAACCCTAGTTCCAACCCGGATCAGGCTGAGTCGGTCCGACTGGGTCAGACCAGACCCGAACCCGCTTTGACCTATTTCTACTCTTTTTCCCATAACATGAGCTAAGGGTGTCCGATTGAAAAATTGTCTGCAACAAAATAAACCTTGGAGGGAGAATATTCATTTCGTATAACCCACATTAGGTTTCAACATAGTTGGGGTACATCTGGGTTGGATTGAACATAAATCCAATAGGGCCCTTGGAATGAAAATTACAATAACTCTCAGACCATGCATCCGATTGATGCGCCGTCTATTGTGTTGGGTTTCCTATAGAAATACAAATATTCTGGATACATCAACTTGGGGCTTAGTGGCAGTTGTTGAGTTGAAACATGGAATGAGAAGTGGACCCTCTATGAATCAAGCGTGCTTTGTGCGGAACCCTATGGCTGGCTACATTGTGATAATCCAATTGACCATTTTATATTCCATTTTTTCATGAGAAACCTTGTTAGTATTGAACATTACAATCCTCATATCCATAACCACCCAAATCTAGAAGTAAATGAATGATCAATTTGGATCTCAAGTGTGAGGGAAATGATATACAATGATCCATTCAGTAAGATATTTATTGTCTAATAAAAAATACATGATATTTGGTTAAAGGTAACATACATGTTTTAACTGTAATAGGATTTGTTATATGAACTTTCTGAATAGTAAATCATATTATTATTTTATATTCTTAAAGTTATAACATAATTAGATATTGATTAATTTTTCTAGGAGATATAAAATGAATTATAGTTTTAATATTATATTTTTCATATAAATTATGATTTTATTTAAAAATTTAATGAATAATATTTCTAAAATTCCATTCCAAAATTGGAGTTCATTATTTAATTCTATATGATTAAAAATTGTAAGGGCCGATTGTTTTGAAATAATCTATTTTTTTATGAATTGTATAATACTGTAATTTACTGTATATATACATTATCAGTTAAATTAACTATTCCTAGAATCATGGTTGATGTAATCACAGTTGGTTAGAACTCACATGCACATATTAATATTCTTGTTCACAAGAATCAACACTACTGCTTGTTTTTGGAAAAAATAATAAAATAATGCCAAAAATAAAGGGTAAAACCACCCTCCTCTATTATCACCCCTGACATCCTCTTACATTGACTCCTATCAAGCCTTGTCCCTTATATGAATTCAGACCAAATATCATCCCAAAATCCTTCCCCATGTCTCGAAGGACTTTTTATCAGATAATGTCAAAATCCTCTCCCCTCAAGAGACTCTCAAGGAAGATTACATCAAGACTTAAATTCCACCTTTCATTTATTTTTTTCATGTTTGTTTCTTTTTCTTTTTCTTTTCTCACCTCCATTCATCCAAATGTTATTATTATTATTGTACATTAAATATAGTAGAATTTTGTTATGATAAAGGAATAATTCCTCATCATCTCACATTTCTCATTATTTTATACTAGGAATGAGGACAATATTAGAAAATTGTTAATTTATTATATTCAAGGATGATGGGTTTTTAATTTCAATTAAAGTCTTAAATTGTGGTCATAAAACCATTGTTATGGTTGATCCAAATTATTATATGGGTAATATATCGTATTTAATTTTTAGTATTCTTATTGTACAAATGGTCTTAATTTATATATCAAAATGTATTCCTTATGATTTAAAAGCCCCAAAAAACACAAAAAATTATCATTAATGTTTTATATAATAATTCATTTTCACTCCAAAAAATAAAATGAATTTTATGAACATTAAATCATATGGTTTCTAATATAATTACACAGAAATTCTATTTTGGATAGTCATTTTCATTCTATATGTTTATTTGTTCATGAATATAAGTAAATCAATCATGAAAACCAAGGAAGAAAACACTCCACAACATTTAAATTGAAAAACATAACTAATAAAAACACCATAAATGAACAAAATATGGTAATAATAAATAAATATTAGGTTATCCAATCCTTAATCTATGAACCTAAATTTGATTATTTATGTAATTAAGATAAAGTGAAGAATACCTTCAGACATATGAATGTGATTTTTCAACCTGAACCAGCATTCTCTTTTGGGATACACTTATTCTCTACTTATAACAATTAAATTATTATTTATTCTCATGTACTCAAAATAAATTCTATGGTACGTTTCGACTTATGTGCACTCTCTATAATCCTACTATAATTATTGGTAAATTAAATGTTTTAAAAGGATATTTAACAAAATATATCCAAAATAAAATCCATAGTAAAGGGAATTTCTCAAATTACAACCTATTTTCAATGTCACTCTATAAATTTTTTTTAGAAACCATTATACTTATAGAAGAACTAATTTTATTATAAAATTATTTTTTAAATTATTTTTGTTTTTAAGAAAATACCATAATAACCAATTTTTTTAAGTAAAAGAGGATTTATATCAAGAATTACTTGATGATTTTATAAGATTATCCTAATATGTGTCAAAAATCTTATTAGTTATTATGTATTATTGGGATTTAACATTTATTATATCACCATACATATTTAATTTAAAGGTTTATGATTATTTTGATAGAGGATGTCGTATCTTAAAACCATTCACCAATTTACTCGGAATGGTTAGTTTTATAATTAATGTTCGAAGAACGTTATTTAAATTTCATATATTATATTAATTATTAATGTATATGTTGTTTA
Organism: Viscum album; assembly: GCA_963277665.1. NCBI lineage: Eukaryota > Viridiplantae > Streptophyta > Magnoliopsida > Santalales > Viscaceae > Viscum > Viscum album. The sequence goes on along the minus strand of OY728126.1, from coordinate 142,420,636 downwards.
TGTTTTTCCCCATTCTTATGAGGAAGGAATTGGAATTATTAAGTTTTAGGTGGGTCCCACTGTATCCCCTCAATGCATCATTAGGTATCATGAGATAAACTATAGTATTTGCATTGGGCCTCGAGAAAATTATTATTTACAGTCTTGGTATGAGGCCTCAACTGTACATTTATGATGTCTGACATTATGAATTACCTCACTTTCAAACTTATAATTTAATGTTCATGAGGATATTTGACTAGTATAATACCCATGAGTATGACTAATTATGGATTTTTTTATTTTTCACTTATTCCTTCCATAATGTGTTCATGTTCATTTCTAAAGGCACATGTTTTTAGATATTCACCATGCCTAATGATTATGTTTATGATATCTTCCATTGAATAGCGTTCCCTTAATGATATATTGATATCACCATTTCTTATGTTTCATTTTCCTATAATATGTTAATGTATTTGGTTATTGAATTGATGGGATTACCAATGAGATATGGATGTTTTCAATTGAATTTCTCTGTGGTATTTCGTTTCAAGTTTTAATGTTAAACTTCTGTATGTATCTTGTTTCCAAAGATACTAAAATAAATTTTCTATCTGGATTTATATTACATCTATACATTCCAATGTAATAAAATAAGGCATTGGATTTGGGAAACCTGGGTCGAATCCATAAAACATAACTTAGTTCCATTAAAACTAAAAATATTTTTTTATAAACATCATTGAAATATAGTTTTCAAAGGAAATGACCCATCTCATATTCTTTTAAAATATCTAGGAGGAAAAAACATGTATCTCAAGGAATATAAAAATAAAATACAAGATACGAAGGTTCCAAATCAAAGAAACTATGGGAAATGATATCACCAAGAAGTAGAACGATCTATCATCAATCAATAACACATAGAGAAAATGGATTTTCCATTGTCCTTCCCTAAATCTTCATCATTCAAAACAAATAATAATATATTGGTATAACCACCTGAACTATCCACCAATATATGATAATTCCATACCACCATCCAAATAGAAATCAAAATGACATTAGAATGATAAAACCCCTACTTTCCCTTATTCCTAGAACGATTGGTGTGAATGTAGAAATGTGTGAACTAATTAGAGGAATAAGATAGATCTTACACATTGTACCCAACATCTCATGACCATTAAAGGAAGTGCAGCATAGTGAAAAGAAGAAATGTCTACCCAAAATTTAAAACCATAACTACTATCACCCCTAACACCCAATGCTGAAAATCCCCATAAACATGACATTAACATAAGTAATACTAAGAACATTCCCAAACCAGAGAAAAAATATGTATCACATCATTATCAAAAACCCAACGAAAGTGTAATATGAAAGGGGAAAATAAGGGTTCAAACCTAATAGATTATTTATAACCAATGTTAAAATCAAGAATCTACCACCCATATAAGGGTTGGAATTCTATGACCATTCAAATTTCATAAAACACTTCCATACAATATTTTAAAAATAATGGAATGCACCGAATCATTTAGAATATTTAAAAATCACCCAAATATAAGAAAATATTATTTGAATATGTTAAAAATAACCAAATATTTTGTTTTCATGACACTTATTATAACAAACCACTTAAAAACATTTAAGAGGTATTAATAAATCACCAATTTCATTTAAAATGACTCAAATCGACCCGTCAATAAGTTTCATTCTCAACGAAATCCAATATAAGGTCACATTCCAACCATTTCAATCAAAAAAATTAAAACAAATCAAAAAATGTATTGCAAAATGAATAAAATACACACAAATTTCATATTATAATTTTATAAACATTAAAATTACAATTTTAATGACTATTTTTAGGTCAACAACAACCTTCAAAACCAAATTACCTTTAAAAAATGATTTCACACCTGGATAACCAACCCCAGTTTGAAACCCATTGCTGTAAATCCAAAATATTTTAAAAGAAAAAAATTTGGTTATATAGATATATGGAATGTAACACTGAGAAAAGATGAAAATGTAACACCCTAAAAATTTATGATATTTGTCCTTTTAAAATAAATTCTATCTCTTCGGTAGTTTGTGGGACACACAACCTCGAGACTAAATGAACCATAATATAGTATAAAATTATATCCAAGACATTAAATTAGAGTATTAATATTAATAAATAAATTATAAAAATTATATTTTTGACACCTTTATAAAATAATTTTAAGGGATATCTACTCATTTCAAATAATATATGGATCAATTGAAAGAAAAAAAAATTTGATTAAAAATCAGTATTTTTCAAAAAATATGTTTTAGAATAGTTTGGAATCTATTTGAAAATTATTTTTAACACTTTTATAAAATTTATATAAATAAATTACCTTCATTTTTGTAATCATCATGTCAAAATTATCTTATGGTGGGTTTTTGGAATTTACTTTTTGATGAATAGTAAAAAATATTTTCTATTTAAATTAGCCTTTTATTTTAAAAAATATAATATACCCATTTTATTTTAAGATGGTTTTAAATGTAAATTTAATTCAATTATATATTAATTATTTAAAATTGGGTTATTATAATCAATATCATATTTATTTTTTATATAAAATGTTACTGATCTTTTGATTGATTTTATGTTGGAATGTTGCGTTTCATCACACCCAAATGTTAAATTTAAATTGAATTCGTCCATGATTTTGAATATATTTTTAAAAAATGGATTTCATATTTTCAATTTAAATAATTTAATGGTTAAAATCATTTTTTTCCATAATTTATATTGAATACCATAATAAATAATTATTACGATGAAGGAAAAAGTGGGTTTACTAATGTGTAAAATTATGAAGACAATGTAAAAACCCATTTTTTGGAAATATATAAACCTTATAAACACAATGACTTGATAATGGATATTTTTCCCCATTTAATGTTATAAATGTGGGTAATCATTATTCATTTAAAAAATTCCATGCGTGTGTTGTCCCCCAATTACAAAAGGACGCTCCCGCCCTTCACATATTTATATATCTCAATGAATTTTATAGTCTAGAATATATCTAAATATCTCCCCAAAATCCTTATTAAAATTATATAGATTATGGTATTATCAAATTATTAAGTCTATGGTTTTTAAGAGGAGATCAAATAGATATTTCTATAAGAGAAGGTAATTGTCTGACTAGAGCAATTTTATTTCATTCTTCCTATTCAAACATCAATTATGTATTAAATATTACAATATAATAACACCATTATCACTAATATAATAATATAATAATAAATTTATTGTATAATATTTATCTATCTCCTCCATCAAATGGGAAATTAAATCTTTGATCGTGTGTCTGACATATTACCTCCTCTAGAACTGATGTAACTCGTTCTCCATCAACACATATCATGATTGAATATGATAATAAATTTAGTATATATATATATATATTATATTTATCTTATTATATTAAATATATAATTATAATATAATATTTATTTTATTTATTTACATCTCATTTAAAATATTACAACATCGAACATGTGTACAAAGGACTTCCACCCCGTGAAGCAATGCAATTCATTTTTCACTGACACATTATAAGTAATTTAATACAGAAAAATTCAAGGAATATATTTTATATTTATTACATTATATTTATTCTATAAAAATTACAATATCATCCAATTACTTTCCCTATCACTCATTAAGGTAATGATATCGTCGCATGTGTGTTTGTAGTCAACCATCTCCACGAAGTGATGCAATTAATTTTCCATGTCCATATTAAATAATTATTTTAAAAATAAATCTAATGTGTAAATATGATATTAATAACGTTACTATTATTTTATAGATATTGTATCTATGTCCTTTTCACAATATTTTTAACCTCCACGATAAACCACAAATGACAAAATAATGTAATTAACAATTGATAAAACAAATATAATGAAATATTGTTTACAAAATGGTGGAAAAATATTACATAAATATTGCATAATATATTATAAATAGTATTATGGTTATATAATAAATTAATTACATTATTAAAAACATTATATAGTAGTTTATATCTTATTTAAAAGAATATGTGTGATGTAAGACACTTCATTTCTATGTCCATTTCTTGAGGATTATGACAATATTATGCACCTCATTTATTTTATGTGGTGGATATACCACCACATTTAAATGTAATATCTCTATTAATTAATATTACAATATAATTTATGTTTAAATTTTAATTATTTAAGAAAAATTTATTTCAATTAATACTTATCAAGTGGTAGAAATTTTCATTACTCAATTTCATTTCATTGGATTATATTACTAATTCATTGTATTTGACATTATATGATTATCTGTATAGTTAATTTTGACAGTATTGGGTTTTATATCAAATAATTTTGTGTGGATTTATATATTATTATTCCAATTGATTCATTTTTTAATTATAAATTAACCTTCTGTTTTTATACGGGGTTTTTTCACAATCTCAGTTTAATCGGTATTATTTATGCATAAATTCCCATTGAATGAAATTATTTTATTCTTGGATAATAATACAATTTCATAATTTAATTTTAATTTTAAATGATTTTTTCATGTAATAGTTCCATATTTACAGTCTTTGGTATTAAAAATGACTGAAAATTGTTTTAAATAAAACAATAATTTATTTATCTCTTCTTCTGAAAATCATTTTTATTCCAAAACCGAATTTAAAAGAAATATTTAATGAATTTTTTTAAAATTCTATAAATTATTTATTATATATATTTTTACACATGCATGATGTTTAAATTTTTAGAGGGACATTATTTGTTTCCCTAACATGTCACGTTTATCTTTTACAGGAAATGTGAAATGAATATTGTTTTTCACATGTACAACATGTACGTAATTTAACACCATCATGATAACTAAATGTTTTATAGTTTCTATTATAATTTGAAAATTTTATTTTCAAATAGAATTATTTTTTAAATATTCTGAGAAATAATTGTTGAAAAAATATTTCCAAATTAAAAAATGGGTTTTTTCTCAACAATGTATTTAATGGAATTTTTATAAATTTTAAAATCATGAATGACACCAACCCTTTTTTGTATATATTATACACTAAAGTTATACTATATTGATATCATCCTTGTTATTTATTTGTATGGTTTATGATTACCTTTACAATGGAAATAATTTAAATTCTATTTCTGGATTAAATTTTATAATCGTTTACTTTCCCTTGGAATGTTCACTATTTTTTCATCATCTAACATTATATTTCCCCAAAATATACAAATTATTTCTCATGGATATAATTATTAAATAAAAAATATATTAGTTCTATATGTGTTATTTTAATTTGAAAATGATATTATTGACCGGGGAAATTATTAGTAATACGCATTCCTTACTAAATTTTTTTTGTTGATATAGAATATTGTTCATGAATTTAATTGATTATTCTATATTTTAGGGATTTTATGGACATGTAGTGACAGGTGGATATAGTTTATGGATATCACATAAATTCATTGTTCACATTATGAGTTGGATTAGGTGTATAGCATATTTAAATGGTTTTATAGTGTATAACTACTCATATGTTATAAACTATATTTCAAAAGGGTTTTAAGGAAGAAATATATTTATGCAAAAGATCATGACATACAAAAATTTCTCATTTATTAAATTAAAAATTTATTTATATAAATCAATAATATTTTCATAATGTTATTATATCTAGAGGTATTTCATTTTTTATTTATATTTTAAATAACATGTTTGTTAATATTGTTAACATATCATATTGATTATGCCTTATCTATTGAGGATAAATCAATTATTTAAATGTATTGAATTTTAGATAGATAAATTTATATACTGATTATTCATAATTTATTTCTAATATTCAAATTATTTAAATGGAATGTGTGTTCAGTTATTTACCATTCCATGTTGATTATACTTATCCATTCCTAATAGATTCTACATTATGTAACTCTTGCATAGTATCTGAGCTCACCATTATTTAGTTTTCATTCCTAATAATCCATGAAGTGTATTATAAATGATATGAAAGGTAATTTTAAAGGGAATAATAATATTCTCAAAACAATTATGTTGTATTTTGTGGTTCCAAATGTAATTTAAGACTCGAGTATATATCTAGTATACCAAGACTACAAAACTATTTGGTACTTTGGGATGTGATCACATGTATCTGTTGCTAATGAAATAATATATCCACTAGCTCTTGTTTACTAGGTTCAAAATCTTGATAGTATGTAATATAATAACTTTAATTCAATCATTGAAAACTAAATTTAAGAAAAAATATATTAGATTACATAATCCTAATATTGATTATATGTATAAGTATAGAAGAATATCCTAATGACAACGAGACTGTACCCTAGTGGTACATGCTCCTGCTTGGAATCTGATAGACTAAGGATCAAATCCGGGCAGAGACTTATTTTCAGGGTACTATAGCATCACAGTAGAAGCTCACTGTAGTGGTACTGTAGCAGTGGCGGAATTGTAGCGGTGGAGGCACTATACCAGGAACTGTAGTGGTGGTGGAACTGTAGTAGGTACTGTAGTATCCCAGGTACTATAGTAGTATTATTCACCGAGGGGCTATTTGGACCAAAACAAATGAGCTTTCATGCCTAGTATTCAGGCCACATTGCCTTGGGCCTTCTAGCTAGGTAATGGGTCTCCCTATACACAGTCTAAAGAGGTCGTTTCTTTAAATAATAAAAATGAGGCTTCGGCCCCAACCTTAAAAAAAAGTAGAATATCCTAATGTTTTGTTAAGTAAACACACCTAGTTTGACACTCTAGGGAGATATGATATGGATAATTAACAATTTTTTAGAAACCATTATAATGTATTTTAATAGATGGTGGAAATTTATGATCTTGATTAAAAATATGGGGTATTAGAGTGAAATGATTTGTTTAGAATTTAGAAATCCTGTATATAATTATATATATTACCCACTGTGATTATAGTCAGCCACACTATGTTTTTTGGTTTTAATTAATAGATGAAATCCAATGAAATCATGTTAACTATGAACAGTATAGAAAATCCGTCGACTATGAGAAACCAAATTTTATGATGATTGGAGTGACAGATATCATGAATGATATCATAATTATACCTAACCAGATTTCCTAAAATATTATTTAAAACATATACCTCAACTAACTATCATACTCACCAAAATGAAAAGGATATAGTTATCTAAGATCTCATCTGGTTAAGACCATGTAAGAAGGAATTATTAATTATCTTTATGTCATAAATTTTGAATATAATACCTCTGAATGTTTCTCAAGTATCAGAATAATTTTTTAATTGTGGAAAATAATGGGGCAAACAATTAAATTGACACGGATAAATGAAGATTTCAATATAATTAAATAAATTTCATCTTCGTGATCCATTTATAGATCATTTCATTAAATGTGGGGAACCTGGTAATTATCAAAGTCAGCAATCAATTCTAATAGTTATCCCCTAGTCAATGGAATGATTTTTATAGAAATAAAATTGTATAAAGAGATATGTATCGGTATTCCAGAATTATATTTTAGAAAAAAAAATTTCATTCGCGTTTTGGGTAATATGAATTTTGAATTATCTATGGATTGTGTTAGATTTCATATGTATGTATGTATTCATTAACTTAAGAGTTATGGATCCCATAAAATGTTAATGAGATTTGGATTGATCGTAAGTTCAATGTATTAAAACCCCATTTTGGGATTAATGTGATGAGATTATACAAATATTAAGGATATTTTGGAAGACATTAATGGAAATAAAGGCCATTTCATAAGTATATATTTTAGTGAATAACTTAATAAACTAATATTACCTTAATTTTATTGGGAACAATTTTAATATTATTAGAAACCGTTATGGTTATCCTTGTCATTGATGTTGATGTATTTATTAGTTACATAACATTGTCAATGTTATATGAGTTATATTAATATGGTTTTATAAAAATAATATGTCACACACTGGGTAAAAATCCACCACAATTGACAAGCTCGTGGAGATAAAACACATAACTGATGTGCGGTTAGGGTATTGTGCCTAATCCAACATATGTGATGGTCTAGTTAGTATATAACTATTTTTACATAAAATACTTCATGGATAAATTTCAATTTTGAACTAGTTTCTTTTTGTTGATGTTTAGATATTAAAATATTATCATCTATAACATATTTAGTGATAATTATTGTGGAGAATATGTAGATATTGATGAAAGGATATATCACTCTTGTAATGATTTAATGATCCGTTAAAAGTGAATATTTTTGCATTAGGAATAAAAAATCTTTTTTTTGGACAATCATTTCATAGAGTTTGATAAGAAGTGTAAATTGATCAAATCCCAACCAAATATTGAAATTATTATTATGAAATATAAAATTATCAAGTAAATATATTTACTTATGTTCATAGTCAGGATGGTAATAAAATTCTTTAACTTTATCAAAAAAGGATATTAAAACAAAAAAATTATATTCTTACCTTCATATATAGCTTACAAATGGTATTTGAAATCATTATAGATTTGTGGTTTTTGGTCCTTAACATTCCATTGATCATTCACTTTCAAATTATAAATTATCTTAATCAATCATTAATTAATTTACACTTTTCATCCATGTCTGCATCTTCACATTCCACAAATGTTATCCTATTTGGAAATCAAATATGTGTTATTGAAAAACAAACATTGTACATTAATTAATATATTATATATTCTATTGTTTGTTTACCCTTACTGTGATGTTAGTTTATAAGAAAGGTATTTTAAAATTTGAAGCCCTTGATTACTGAGATCAATATTAAATTGTGAGGATTCGATTTTTATATGGGGGTAGAATGTAACAACTTGAGAATTTAAAAGAATAAAATTAGGTTTCATATAATATATGACATGAAAAAAGAATATTATAATATAATTTACAACTATAGTAATTTATGATATTTTATCATAAAAATAAATTTAATCCCTTCAATATCTCGTAGAACACGGAACCCCAAGACTCAATGAACTATAATGCATTAATCCGTAATAACCTAGACATTAAATTGGGGTGTATGAATATTAATAACTAAATTATGAAAAATATATTTTTTAAATATTAATAAAATAAAACTAATGGCTATATAATGATTATAAATTAAATAAGCATAAGTTTATGGAAAAATTAACATTTTATGAAAAAAAGTTTTATTAAATGAATTTTTTGCACTTTATATATTAGTTTTAAAATAAATATTAATAATTTTTATAAAAAACATAAAATATAAGTTCATTTTTGAAATCAAAAATTCTAAATTATATTTGGTCTCTTTATTGTTATTTATAATAAAATATTCATTTCACGATGAATAGTAAAAAAATGAAATTTTTTATTAAAATATAATTTTTAATTCAAAAACTTTAGTAGCCCCATTTTCTATTAATTTGGAATTAATTATAAAATAATTAAATTTATATATTTAACAATAAAAATCACACCATTTTAATAATATTGAAATTTATATTTTATTTAAAAACCTCTTCAGCATTTGATATTTTTTATATTGCAAAATTATATTTACATCATGTTTGAGGAATTAATTTTAAATTTAATTTAAAAAATTATATTATTTAAATTTGTAAAAAATAATTAAATATTTGAAAAAAAATAATATATAATATATAATAATTTCAAATTAATTTTTAACAGAATTTTTATTTTATTATAGAATGGGGAGAAGATCCCCAAAAATAAATAAAATCAATAGCTCTATTTAAGAATTGGAAAAGGGAAAATCTATTACAGACACAATGAAAAAAATGCCAGAAGAAACAATCAAACTTGATAAAAGAAACCCAAGTGAAAATAGTGAAAAATTAAATATCATAGATAATGTCTAAATGGGTGTACTGATTGTTAAAATAAGAAAATAATGGTTAAACGGACATAAAAATTCTCAAAATTAAATCTTCTGTAAATATATCAACATTAAAGCATTAAATTTTATTGTATGTAATAATTGTAACAGCCCAAGATTTTATAAAAAAATATTATTTTTAATTTTATTAAAGTCTTGTGTTGTACGCTACACCAAAAGGAGCTTGCACAACACGCATCCTTGACTTGCCTTGCATTACACGCAATCACGACCTTCCTCGATAGCGTGTGTAATACGCAATACCGAGTTTCACTAAACAACGATATGCTATTAAAATATTATTAAAACTAGCCGTTATGAATAGTAATAACCACTTTTTAAAACTCTGTAAATCTTATTTTTCAAAATGAACATCATTTTTGGATTCAGAGTATCGAATTTAGCCTAAGGTGAAATTTTGGTACTTTTCGGATAACTTTCATATTCTGATGAATAGTGAAAATTACTAAATTATAATTAAAAACAACTTTTTTAATCGAAATAATTAATAGTGATAAATTATTAATTTGAGTGGTTTTAAAGTATATTTAGAATATATTTTTAAAATTTAATACAATGTTGGTCATTGGATGTAATTTCACATTTAAACCAGACATAATCAAGTGTCAATCTTTTGATAGATATTGTTTCTTAAAAACACGCTATTTGTTTTAACAGCGGGATTTAATTATAAAATTAATTAATGAAAATTCTATGATATGAATTTGGTAAAATAGACTTCATTTTTGAATTCGGAATATGAAATATAACTTAGGATGAAATTTTGGCATTGTTCTGAAAATCATCAATTTTTGATGAATAGTGAAACTACTAAGTGGTAGTTAAAAAAATTAATTTCTTCATAAATCTTAATTTTACCGCTTCTGTGAATGGAATTTCAAAAATCCGAGAGACACGGTTGATGTCAGTAAGTAAAATGTGGTTCTATGAGATGAAAATAATTTTTGGTGAATAGTAACTTTTTACTTTTTTTTTACCACGGTTAATAGTATATAGGGTAACTAAGGGTAAATATGATATTACTATTACCCTACCACATGTCCTAATTCTATTGGATAAGTGTAATTCGACCAAAAACAACCTTATGAATATAATATGACCATTTAGGTCCACTTGGATTAGATTATGACATTTAATATTATATTATTTAATGAATAGTTAAAATAGTTAAAATCAAAGTTTAATAACTAAAACATTTTTAATATGGGGTTATATATAAGATAAATTCGACTATAAATATTCATTATAAATCTAAAACGATTTCTTACATAATCATATTTTATTTATAATTTTTAGACTTTAAATAAATTAATTTATTTATGACACAACGATGATGCGGTAATTACCCTTATAAGGAAATAATAACATAATTGATGTTATAAATGCTCCAATGAATGTAATTTGAGACTTTTTATGACTTAAACTAATTTTCTAGGTTACTTTGATATAATAGTGTTGATTTAATCAACTTGGATCGAACATATAATTTTGTTATGATTTTCACAAAAATCATATATCAAATAGTGTCAAAATTGACACAAAATTGTTTTTAAATCAAATATTATATTATTAATTGTTATTTTATTCCTAAAAATCTAAGGATAGGCCAAATGACTTAGATAAGGATATATTTATTAATAATATACAATTTGGGGTTCGTTTGGCATGTTATAGTAAGTGTATTAACCATATAGTGAAAGAAAACAAAAAGACACGGTAAAAGTAAAATTATTTAACTTAGAGTTAAATCTAATTGATAAGGTTAAAATAATAACCTAAACTTGTCTAAATCCTATTGGTTGATAGGATTTCGACCCATCCCCACTTTAGCTTCGAAATAAGACCCTTTGGAACCATTATAAACCGATTTTTACTTTAATATAAAATAATATTTTGAGATATTCCTAAGGTGCCCCTCTCCTCCCTTATAAAAGGACACCTCCTCCCCCTCCTCCTCACACCAATTTGAGCACTCAAGCTCGGCCAAACCCTGTCAAAATCTCTTCTAAACTTCCCTAGAAACATCCTAGAGGTTCTGGTATTCCTCAAAGACCAATTTTAGTGCCCTAAGAGGAGGTCTCAAAGAGGTGCTTCAAAGAAGAGGTAATTACCGTTACCAATTCTTTCATCTTTGTTTCTTCTTCCACTTCTTCTTCTTAGGTTGTTTCATTATGAAGTAATAACATCAGTATCACTCATATACTGATATGTTATTATAAGTATGAAACAACCCTATTTCACCATCTATCCATCCTACGGAAAAACAAATCACTGCGCGTGCGTACGTACGGAATACCGTCTCCACGCCATGGTGTAATCTATTTTCCACCACCACCTTACATGGATGGGTATAATGGTGTAAAGAATAACTATACATAGTTATTACAACATCATATTGATTCTGATATATTGTATAATCCACTCCGATTCAATTCAATATTTATGAAAATGATATCATCGCTCGTGCGTACGTACGGACTACCGTCTCCACGACGCGATGAGATTCATTCTCCATGTTAACCATTTAAGAATGATTATAATGTATATATAAGAAATAATAATGAAATATATGAAATTATAAAGCTACTGGATTATGTATATATATATATATGTATGTCATCTACTTACTTCCATTTCATGACAATAAGGAATGGAAAACAGCGTTCATGCGTACGTACGGACTACCGTCTCCATGAACAGTGTTTTTCATTTTATTTATCTATCTATTATATATATATATATATACTGAATATATATGATATATAAATCAAATTTTATATTCTGTAAGTAAGTAAATCATGATATAAGTAATAATAATGTCAAGAACAACAAGTCAAAACACCTACGATCAATGAAACGATTTTACCCAAAACGCTTCTTTAACATGGAATTTACAAAAGAACGGGTAATATAATGTCATAAGTGAACCATATATGATATCATAACAATGAATATGATTCTATAATAAGTCAATGACATTATTTAAATCATTATACAGGAGGTTCGGACACATACGAAGCAAATCGGACCTAAGGTAAGGGAAATATCACAATCTCATCCGAGATTGTTTATTCGTAAGTATTTACTGGGTTATATTTTATCATCCACATCCATGTTTCATCAATATGTAATATTATTTCCATCCACCTACAATTTTTTAAATCCATTTTTACCCTTCGGTGAGTTTTTAGTAAAGAATATGAGAGGAATCTTTTGTCGCTTTTTCGTACGAGGTGATTTTTTGTCTTTTCCGACAAAAGTACGAAGAATGTATTTTTAACGTATACGGCATGAATGGATTTTTAAAACATTATTTCCAAGAATCTTACTTTACAAGTTTTCAAGTTTATTTTTAATCAACTTCTTTTAGTTTAAAGTTTTATGACATGTTAAGAAAGGAAAAATGTTTTTAAAGAAGAAAAGATATTTTCCTCAAGAATTCATTTCAAGTGTTTTTTTTAAACTATTTTCCATCTAAGATGACGTTATTTGATATGTATGTTTCAAGTAAAATATCTCTATGATTTAAATGGTTTCAGTTTTCTTATGATGAAATGATATCAATTGTTTATGGATTATGATGGCATGATGTTTAAGAATCCCATTTTATTACATGGGTTATGAAATGATGTGTGATTTATGATTTTGTGGCACACATAAGAATGGTATCATTATGAGATGGGTGGGACCTATATCTCCCTCCAATGCATTGGGTAATGACTTTATATCTCATGAGATAGACATGGCTGGAATGGTAGGTTATACCGGTTCAGTGAAACAGGACTGAAACGAGGGTTACTCGATTCAGAAAGGGACTTTGTCCACTAAGATAGTCTTGGCAATGAGTCTTGACTAACAAGAAATGATTCTCTATGATTATGTGTGAATGCCACAAAGTTTCCTATTTTATGTTATGATTATTGTGATTACATTTCACTGCCATGATTTACCCCATGTTATGAAATTATGATCTCTTTTGCAGGTTATGATTTCCAAAAGTTACGTGCTTATGTATATGATGTGATTGATATTTCTTTTGTTTACCCTTACTGAGCATTTGAGCTCACCCTTTTATGTTTTCTTTTCCCCAGGATATAAAGAAAGGTTTTAGGTATAAAAAAAAGGAGATCTTTATGGGAGATGTTGAAGATCTTTCACCACGATTAGAAGATTATATTCCGAGTTTCCAAAGACACTAAACTATTACGGCCCTTGTGTGTGTGTTTTTGTTATGTACTAAGTATTCCGCAAATGTAATGTAATGTCCATGTACGTCAAGATACGGGTCTCTACAGTTGGTATCAGAGGAAAGGTTTAGTCAACCTTTGGAAACTAGGATGCGAAAACGTTAGTGATATCCCTAGAAATATTTCTAAGGTATGTCTAGGGATGTCTCTAAGGTTAATTATATGTATAGGTTATAGTCCTAGAATTGCTCTAACGATCTTAGAATTTAACCTAAGATGTTAGATATTGAGGGTACTACCCCTTTATTATGTTGTTTTCCCTAGCATGATTTTTTCCTCTCATACTATTCTTTTGGGGTTTTAGACGATGGCTGGAACCCGAAGGAACCGTGTTAATGCGGAATGTGATGGGCAATGCAATGATTGTCCCCCTGAGCAACCAAACGATATGGGAGCCAGAATGCAAAATCTTGTAGCCATGCTCACACAACTTTCTCAAGCTATGAATCCTGCAGGACTTCGAAACGAGCAAAGGAAGGAGCAACATTCTGTTGAATCCTTCATGAGGCAGCGTCCACCTTCTTTTAGTGGGTCTACTGATCCATTAGTTGTTGAACAACGGATTAGTACTACTGAAAAGATATTTTCAGTTCTTCAATGTTGTGAACATGATAAAGTCATCCTAGCAGTGTATCGTTTGGAAGGAGATGCTGATCAATGGTGGAATCTTATTAAGAATACGAGGCAAAGGGATGAAATTGAGTCTATGGAATGGGACGAGTTCAAGAACTTATTTTTCAATAAGTACTTCAATTGTATTCTCTGAACAAAGATGGAGAAAGAGTTTCTTGAACTGAAGCAAAGGGATGATGAATCTGTTGGTACCTATGAAGCGAATTTTACAAGACTTGCAAGGTACGCTTCTGGTATTATCATCCAACCTGAAAGTAAAGTTGATCGATTTTTCAGTGGCTTAAAACCAAGTCTTCGAAGGGCATTAGCTATAAGAGACTTCAGTAGCTATGAAGAAATTTTGCGTTGTGCTATCAAGGTAGAAATGGAAGTTGGTGTTACATATCCATCTCATGGGTTTGACATGAAACGAAAGATGGAGTTCAAGGAGAAAACTCAGAATAATGGTGAAAAGAAGATGAATGTTTCCTTATGCACAAAGTGTGGAAATAAGCATGGTGGAGATTGTCTTAAAGGGACTAGAAAATGTTTTAAGTGTGGAAAAGAAGGTCATCGAGCAGCTGAGTGTCGAAGTAATGGAAAATGGGATTCTAATGAAGTGAATAAAGCAAACACTGCAGAGAACGTACAACCAACACTTCAATGCTTCAAGTGCAATGAAATGGGGCATTATGCTAATAAATGCCCTAATCCAAGGGTAAGTGATGATCGACATGAGCAACCGCTTAAGGCAAAGGACAAAGGGAAGTCACATGCGATCACTATTGGCAATGTTGAATATGACAACGATGTGGTGGAATGATTATGTTTTTATGTAATGGGATTCCAAAATATTGTTGTATCATGGAATATTGGAATATTTATGTATTGGTCTAATGTGGTATTCAAAGTGATTGAGATATTATGCGCATAATGAAGGGAAAACGAGAAAATGAAATGTTTTACAGTATTCATGAGCTCATGATTGATATAAGGACTAAGTGATATCATGGTTTGAGTATATAGAATTTTGAGGATTTTGGTATGTAAAAAGTGTTAACTTTTAACTGCATTCAAGTTTTCACTAAGGTTCAATGGGTAATCAAGAGAGTACAAGATTAAGGACTTTGAATGTTTGGAATGTGACCAACAAAACATATCTTATGATATATGGGGATCGATGATGGTGTTAAATCTCTGGTAATCATTTTCACTATATTATGAGAGTCGACTGCAGTATTATGGATAAGCCTAAAAGATTGGAATGGATTATGTTGGACATAAGTTAGTATTGTTTGTTTTTTCGATATTATTGATGGGATGTTATATAGTTTTGGAAAAAGGACAACCTGCAGGACGGGCGACAGCCCATCGCTTCGGACAAGGCTGTGGGAATCGAACCCACAACCGAAGTGCGACTGGCCTTTATCGCCTACCACTGGCCTACAGGAAGTCCCTGTTTAGTAGAAACTAGTTTTATTATATTAAGCAGTATGATATATGAAGTATAAGTCCATTTTAGGAACTATATATGATTAATCTCACTATAAATCGACTTATGTATATAATTTTTGCTAACCTTTTGTTTGAGACAGATGGAATGACCCGTCATTCTATCACATGATCTGCTAACACTTCACGAATAACAAATTCAACTTCATTTATTTGAGAGATGAAGTGGAAATTGTTCTAGGCACGAACAATAGTGAGATTGTACCAAAATAAAGAAAGTATTTATTCAAATTCAAATTTTCAACTTTAGGGAAATGATCTTGAAAACCAAAAATGTTGTCCTAGTGATATTATACCTAATGAATCGGATGGTACCTTAGATCGTCACAAATTTATGGATTTGTGATTACTGGCTTTTCCATAGCCATGTTCTCTACCACTCTCCTTCAGAACATGATGGTTAGATTTCTCTTCCATATCCATACTTTCACCTATGTGGAAACCCAATGATTAGTTTATTTGGGTAACCGTTACGTTTCATACTTTTGTTTTTAAAGATTGGTTTTGATATTCCTTTTTACGATGTGGGTTTCTATTAAAGAATCTTTCGAATAGTAAACCATTTATAACCCCGATGAATTTCGAGGGCGAAATTCATTTTAAGGGGGGTAGAATGTAACAACCTAAGATTTTATAAAAAAACATTCTTTTTAATTTTATTAAAGTCTCGTGTTGTATGCTACAAGAAAAGGTGCTTGCACAACACGCATCCTTGACTTTCCTTGCATTACACGCAATCACGACCTTCCTCGATAGCGTGTGTAATACGCAATACCGAGTTTCACTAAACAACGATATGCTATTAAAATATTATTAAAACTAGCCGTTATGAATAGTAATAACCACTTTTTAAAACTCTGTAAATCTTATATTTCAAAATGAACTTCATTTTTGGATTCGGAGAATCGAATTTCGCCTAAGGTGAAATTTTGGTACTTTTCGGATAACTTTCATATTCTGATGAATAGTGAAAATTACTAAATTATAATTAAAAACAACTTTTTTAATCGAAATAATTAATAGTGATAAATTATTAATTTTAGTGGTTTTAAAGTATATTTAGAATATATTTTTACAATTTAATACAATGTTGGTCATTGGATGTAATTTCACATTTAAACCAGACATAATCAAGTGTCAATCTTTTGATAGATATTGTTTCTTAAAAACACGCTATTTGTTTTAACAGCGGGATTTAATTATAAAATTAATTAATGAAAATTATATGATACGAATTTGGTAAAATAGACTTCATTTTTGAATTCGGAATATGAAATATAGCTTAGGATGAAATTTTGGCATTGTTCTAAAAAACATCAATTTTTGATAAATAGTGAAACTACTAAGTGGTAGTTAAAAAAATTAATTTCTTCATAAATCTTAATTTTACCGCTTCTGTGAATGGAATTTCAAAAATCCGAGAGACACGGTTGATGTCAGTAAGTAAAATGTGGTTCAATGAGATGAAAATAATTTTTGGTGAATAGTAACTTTTTACTTTTTTTTACCACGGTTAATATTAAATAGGGCAACTAAGGGTAAATATGATATTACTATTACCCTAACACATGTCCTAATTCTATTGGATAAGTTTAATTCGACCAAAAACAACCTTATGAATATAATATGACCATTTAGGTCCACTTGGATTAGATTATGACATTTAATATTATATTATTTAATGAATAGTTAAAATAGAAAAAATCAAAGTTTAATAAATAAAACATTTTTAATATGGGCTTATACATAAGATAAATTCGACTATAAATATTCATTAGAAATCTAAAAAGATTTCCTACATAATAATATTTTATTTATAATTTTTAGACTTTAAATAAATTAATTTATTTATGACACAACGATGATGCAGTAATTATCCTTTTAAGGAAATATTAACATAATTGATGTTATAAATGCTCAAATGAATGTAATTTGAGACTTTTTATGACTTAAACTAATTTTCTAGGTTACTATGATATATTAGTGTTGATTTAATCAACTTGGTTTGAACATATAATTCTGTTATGACTTTCACAAAAATCATATATCAAATAGTGTCAAAATTGACACAAAATAGTTTTTAAATCAAATATTATATTATTAATTGTTATTTTATTCCTAAAAATCTAAGGTCCGGCCAAATGACTTAGATAAGGATATATTTATGAATAATATACAATTTGGGGTTCGTTTGGCATGTTATAGTAAGTGTATTAACCATATAGTGAAAGAAAACAAAAAGACACGGTAAAAGTTAAATTATTTAACTTAGAGTTAAATCTAATTGATAAGGTTACAATAATAACCTAAACTTGTCTAAATCCTATTGGTTGATAGGATTTCGACCCATCCCCACTTTAGCTTCGAAATAAGACCCTTTGGAACCATTATAAACCGATTTTTACTTTAATATAAAATAATATTTTGAGATATTCCAAAGGTGCCCCTCTCCTCCCTTATAAAAGGACACCTTCTTCCCCTCCTCCTCACACCAATTTGAGCACTCAAGCTCGGCCAACCCCTGCCAAAATCTCTTATACACTTCCCTAGAAACATCCTAGAGGTTCTGGTCTTCCTCAAAGACCAATTTTAGTGCCCTAAGAGGAGGTCTCAAAGAGGCGCTTCAAAGAAGAGGTTATTACCGTTACCAATTTTTTCATCTTTGTTTCTTCTTCCACTTCTTCTTATTAGGTTGTTTCATTATGAAGTAATAACATCAGTATCACTCATATACTGATATGTTATTATATGTATGAAACAACCCTATTTCACCATCTATCCATCCTACGGAAAAAGAAATCACTGCGCGTGCGTACGTACGGAATACCATCTCCACGCCGTGGTGTAATCTATTTTCCACCACCACCATACATGGATGGGTATAATGGTGTAAAGAATAACTATACATAGTTATTACAACATCATATTGATTCTGATATATTGTATAATCCACTCCGATTCAATTCAATATTTATGAAAATGATATCATCGCTCGTGCGTACGTACGGACTACCGTCTCCACGACGCGATAAGATTCATTCTCCATGTTAACCATTTAAGAATGATTATAAAGTATATATAAGAAATAATAATGAAATATATGACATTATAAAGCTACTGGATTATGTATATATATATATATATGTATTTCATCTACTTACTTCCATTTCAAGACAATAAGGAATGGAAAACAGCGTTCATGCGTACGTACGGACTACCGTCTCCATGAACGGTGTTTTTCATTTTATTTATCTATCTATTATATATATATATATATATATACTGAATATATATGATATATAAATCAAATTTTATATTCTGGAAGTAAGTAAATCATGATATAAGTAATAATAATGTCAAGAACAACAAGTCAAAACACCTACGATAAATGAAACGATTTTACCCAAAACGCTTCTTTAACATGGAATTTACAAAAGAACGGATAATATAATGTCATAAGTGAACCATATATGATATCATAACAATGAATATGATTCTATAATAAGTCAATGACATTATTTAAATCATTATACAGGAGGTTCGGACACATACGAAGCAAATCGGACCTAAGGTAAGGGAAATATCACAATCTCATCCGAGATTGTTTATTCGTAAGTATTTACTGGGGTATATTTTATCATCCACATCCATGTTTCATCAATATGTAATATTATTTCCATCCACCTAAAATTGTTTAAATCCATTTTTACCCTTCGGTGAGTTTTTAGTAAAGAATATGAAAGGAATCTTTTGTCGCTTTTTCGTACGTGGTGATTTTTTGACTTTTCCGACAAAAGTACGAAGAATGTTTTTCTAACGTATACGACATGAATGGATTTTTAAAACATTATTTCCACGAATCTTACTTTACAAGTTTTCAAGTTTATTTTTAATCAACTTCTTTTAGTTTAAAGTTTTATGACATGTTAAGAAAGGAAAAAGGTTTTTAAAGAAGAAAGGATATATTCCTCAAGAATTCATTTCAAGTTTTTTTTAAACTATTTTTCCATCTAAGATGACGTTATTTGATATGTATGTTTCAAGTAAAATGTCTCTATGATTTAAATGGTTTCAGTTTTCTTATGATGAAATGATATCAATTGTTTATGGATTATGATGGCATGATGTTTAAGAATCCCATTTTATTACATGGGTTATGAAATGATGTATGATTTATGATTTTGTGGCACACATAAGAATGGTATCATTATGAGATGGGTGGGACCTATATCTCCCTCCAATGCATTGGGTAATGATTTTATATCTCATGAGATAGACATGGCTGGAATGGTAGGTTATACCGGTTCAGTGAAACAGGACTGAAACGAGGGTTACTCGATTCAGAAAGGGACTTTGTCCACTAAGATAGTCTTGGAAATGAGTCTTGACTAACAAGAAATTATTCTCTATGATTATGTGTGAATGCCACAAAGTTTCATGTTTTATGTTATGATTATTGTGATTACATTTCACTGCCATGATTTACCCCATGTTATGAAATTATGATCTCTTTTGCAGGTTAAGATTTTCAAAATTTATGTGCTTATGTATATGATGTGATTGATATTAATTTTGTTTACCCTTAATGAGCATTTGATCTCACCCTTTTATGTTTTATTTTCCCCAGGATATAAAGAAAGGTTTTAGGTATAAAAAAAAGAAGATCTTTATGGGAGATGTTGAAGATCTTTCACCACGATTAGAAGATTATATTCCGAGTTTCCAAAGACACTAAACTATTACGGTCCTTGTGTGTGTGTTTTTGTTATGTACTAAGTATTCCGCAAATGTAATGTAATGTCCATGTACGTCAAGATACGGGTCTCTACAATAATTTAAATCCTTTTTGAATGTGGGAAATATGGATATAATTTATTATTTTCAACAATTACTCATGTATCCTCTCCCCCATTTATAAAAGGACAATATCTATATTAAATAATTCACAAATATCAATCCCTATATATCAAAAAACCATGAATGAAAATCTCCCAAAAAAATTTAGACACATAATTGATATTATTATCTTCCCAAAATAGAATCCCGTTGGTCCTTAAGAAGAGATCTAATGGAGGGTTCCTTAAGAGAAAGTAATTTTCATAATAAAGCTCTTTCATTTTATTATTCTTTTCAAACAATAAATCATGGATTAAAATTCAATATATCAACCCTACGGTATAAACTATATTTATATGTTATTATATTTATGTAATAATAGTTATCCATCTCCTCCTCCGTTAAATGGGATATCAACTATTTGATTGTGTGTACGGTGGACTAACACCTCGGGAACCAATGTAACTCATTTTCCATCAAACAATATCCCGATTTTATATAATGATGTACTTAATATGCACATATAATATTTATGATACTATTATTATTATTATTTAATTATAATATCATTTATTCCTTTTTTACCTTCCACACCGTTTAAAATATGGTATCATCACTCATGTGTACAAAAAACTACCCCCTCATGATGTAATGGGATTAATTTTTCATATATGATTAACCTGGAAAGTAATAGTTATGTATTTAATGGTTATATTTGATAATATTACATTACATTTATTATTTAAATATAATATAACTTACACTCTGTTACACATTAACTCTTTAAGGGAATGATATTGTCGCTTGTGAATAAGTATGACAAACCACTTCCCTGATGAGGTGAAAATGATTTTCCTTGTCCAACCATCATGAATTAAAATTAAGATGTATATAATTATTAAACATTATGTTCATAAATTTTTTATCATTATTGATATCAACGATTTATATCATATTCAAAACAAATTGAACATTCATGAGAAAACAAGCATGATAAAACATGGCAATTATGACCAGAAACAATGAATATAATTAAATGTTATTAAGAAAAAAGGTTGTAAAATGTTATAAGAAGGACACATATGATATTAAAACATGATCATGGTCCTATTATAAATTAGTAATAAGCTCAAAACTACTATATAATAGGTTAAATCATGTTCAACCCAAAGGAATCGTGAGGTAAGGGACTTCGTCTATATTTCACATTATTTAGACATATTTCAATGTCTTGAACCTAATTTATTTTATATGTTATATCAAAATACCATTTTTTAATAAAATAATGATAAAATAATACTTTGTGATATTTTAAATTTAAATTTTAAATATTTCCCCCAATGGAATTTTAATTAAATGTAATAATGATGTAAATAATTTCATTACTAAATTTATTTTCATTGTGTAATATTACATCTTCATAATCATTGATATTATAAGATTATGTGCATAGTGAATTTTTACTATATTATTTTTTATATGAATTTATAATTTTGAAACATAATTAATCCATTTGTTAAATATCACTTCAACGTTGTGATCGTTGTAGGGGTTTATTTCCCAATATCATTTTAATCATAATTAATTATCAATGTATTTAAATTGATGAAAATTATTTTTGTAATTAGATAATAATAAAATTTATCTTTCTACTCATCTATTTATTCATGGTTTTTTCTTGTAATTTTACTAATTTTAAAATCATTGGTACATAAAATGATTGAAAAAATGTTTTAAATATTATATGACTTTACTACTATATTCTACAAAAAGTCCTTTTTCTTTAAAAACCTTTTTTTATAATTTGTTTTTTCAATAATTTTTCTGAACAGAAAAACTGAGTTATTATATTAAATTTCAAATTTTTCAACTTCATCTTTTTTTCGAAAATAATATTTGCATCTTTTTAAAACTGAGTCTTTTTTGGCCTTTAATAAAAACATGAAAATAATTTTTTTCCCACATGTACATAATGTATGGAATTTTTCACCCAAATGACCAAAATATATTATATATCATCATTTATAAGTTTCAATGGTTATTTTAAACAAAAATAATTATAAAACTGTTCTTTTAACATTTTGTTTTGAAAAAAAATGAAATAAAATAAAAATAAATTGAACTCAAGAATTTTTTTAATAACACTTTTATTATATTTATATTCCTCAAAGACACCAATACAAAAATGTAATTTTAATACAGTAAGTGTTCTTTATTGATACCATACATATCATTTCTAATGATGGTTTACCATCAGTTTTAATAGTGAATGTTTTTACTCTCACATTCTTGATTAATTATTATAATCATTATAAATCCCTTGATATATTCAATTTATTTTCTTCATTACACATCATCTTTCCCCTATATAACATTATAATATTTCATGTAAATAATTTTTAAATAATCAATTTATTAATTATATATATAATATTTTTCTTTCAATGTAATATTATTGACAAGGGAAATTATTTTAAATCTATATTCCACAGTCGATATTGAAATTCATTGATAATGAATATTGTTCATGAATTAAACTAATTATTTGATAAGTGAAAAATGGTATATAATTTTAATGATGGGTGGAGAATTTTTATTATTATCCTCGAGATGCATCAGTAGTCTCATATGAAAAATTAGTTGTCTTGCCTTAGTTAGATGGTTTTTAGGTGTGTACCTACCGATGAGTTTTAAACTATCTTCTTAGAGGTCATGGATGTTGAGTAGTTATGATGCCAAAGATCATGATGTATAATAATTAAGTACTTCCTCTCATTGAAATTCATTAATTATTATCCATGAAATTCTATCAGTGATATAATCACTAGATACATATCATTATTAATTTATTTATAAAATTCCATGGGTGTTTCTATATTTAACATTCATTTGGATTATGAATTATCTATACATGATAGTAATGTTATTTAAATGTATTGTGAGGTTAATTATTTACCATTCCATGTGGCTTTTTCTATACCCACTCATGATATTAATATTATTTAAATTGTATGTTTGATCATTTATTGATTGTTCCATTATGATTAGGCATATTGATTCAAAATGGCTTCCAGTTTATGTAACTCATACTAAGCATCCAATGTCACCATTTTTTTCATTTTCCATGAATTTATGAAGTGTAATATGACTGACATGAAATGAAATTCTTGAATTAATAATAATATTTCCTGAAAAAAATTATATTGTACTATGATTTTTCATATACGGTGGAATACTCAAGCTTGTAACTAGTTTACTAAGACCAATAAATTATACAGTCTATTAGGATGTGATAACTTATATCTAGTGAAAATTTAAAAAATTATCCACTTTCTCTAGGTTATTGGGGTCTGTCTACTCACAATATCACAACATGATACCATTTTTAAAATAAATAAGTCGTTTAAAAAGATTGTTATCATATTTAAACATTACATTTAATACATGAAAATATGGTATATTGATGAAAAACTATTATGACAATATCATCAGATTATGAAATGGTTTCAAATACCCATATGGATATAATATATATTTTTACTTTTATAAAAAGGTTATTTATAAATAACAAGAAAGTTGAAATTAATAAATGAAACAATTTCATTGTAACACCTTCCGTAATGAAGTGTAAACCATGTTCAAACGCCAAAAACATGTTTTCATAAATGGGGGACCACCTATGGAATTAAACAGTTCCAACAACCATGAGAAACTATCATGCCAATTAATAAGTCCACATTGAACCAAAAAATTGATCCATATGATAACTACATTTCTTGGGGGAGTCCAAATACAAGAAAGATTAGATAGAGAAGTAATAAATATGTAATATTATTGTGAACTCACCTTAAAATTCATTGAAACAACAATGTAAGTGGAATAACCTAGGGAGGAGGAGGATGGATCTCCTCTATGATCTCCATTGGGTTGGATGAAACATGTGGAGGAGAAGAGTTGTGAAACACAACTTATTTGAAAAGTCCTAAATGGTAATTCCAAAAATAAATTTAATCACCTTGAAAAATATCATTTTTGGATTCACGATTATGAAAACCATGAGCAAACCATTATAGAGGTAATAACTCTCAAAAAAAATATGTAACATGATTACTTTTTAGAGTGTGGATGATTAAAAAATTGTGTGCCTCAATCAAAAATTTCCCTAATCATCACATGACCTCATGGTGTTCCTCAAACAGTTTAAAAACCATGAAGAATCAATTTTAACATCTCTATCAATAATTAAAGTGAAAAAAAACCAGTTTCCCAATAGTTTAACAAATATTGTCAATGTCGTGAACCATAGCTCAAATACACGTTTTATCCAATAATGTTTATCATAGAGGATTAAAGGTATGGACTTCAGAGTGTGTATCCCATTCTTAAGAACCATGCACAATTAAAAAACTATTTAGAAAGGTTCCTCTCTAGGGAGGGCCACATGGGTTCCCTTTAACCATGCCCCTTGACAGTGCATGGTTGGAAAACCCACATCAAGCTTAATTCCATGTTTTATGATAGAACTCGATGGAAACTCAAACCTATCAATCAAACCACCTCTGTGTAAGTCCATCATGTACTGCAAGGGTTCCCTTGCAGCGATAGTAGGAAAAAAGTTTCCCATCTGTGCATACACAGTACACTTTATGCCTAAAATAATCAATCTGGGCATGGAATGTGGATTCCCAGTCCATAACCAATATGACATCATGAGGCTTCGATGGTTCTACTAACAGATCCCAGCCAAAGATCTCGCCTCCTAGAGTAAAATAACTCTACCTGTACTGGTTTTTAATCATCGAATCCTCTCCAGTATAAGTCTCTAGCTGTAAGAATTTAGTAAAAGACTCCACTAGAATCACTGAGCTCCAAACAGGGGTCGTGGTAATAAAAGAGTGACTTCCATCAGTGTTTATAAGTACTGAATCTATGGTGGGGTAGACATATATCATACCTCAAATCATCTATATAGCACCATGTTTGTAAGCCTCATCTGCCTGGAGCTGAGATTGTCTCTTTCCTCCTACTCCTTGTGGTTGGGGTGGACAACATGGCGGTGGATGTGGTAGTATCTCGAAATTCTGCCCACTTCCTACCGCGAGACTAGCTCATCTTCCATGTCTGTCACCCTGTAGACCTCCTAGATCAAACCTCTACATCGACCTCGGTGGTCCCTCAACCATTAGCTGGTCATCGGTAAGGTGGGTCGGGCAGTCGTGTGAAATATGAACCCTCCCACCGTACGTGTAAAACTAAGTGTCCCCCTCCTACCTTCCTCTACCTTGTGAGCCTTGCACCTCTGATCCTACATCCTGGGGAGGTGCACCAAAAGGTCTAGTTCGCATGGACCTCTATATCATCTTCCTACTGCGTTGGATTGTAGTGTGATACCATCGATGCTATGATCTCACTTAGTAGACCCTTCTCAATGGTTTGGGCCCTATAGAAAGGGTCTTGTACCATGTTGTTGGAGTTTTGGGAGAGATTAGTGAACCTTGATGAGTACTGGGCTACTTGCCATGTTGTTGTACTGTATATGCCGCAACTCTTGTATACACACAGAGCGTTAGGTTGCTTGGATGAAATTTTCCCAAAAAGGAACTAGAATTCCACCCAGATGAGGGTTACCTCATCATGTATCGGTAGCATATATCTCCACAATCACTTTGGTGCTTCCTGAAAAAGACCGGCTTCTTGGATGACAATAAAATCAGCTTGTGTCCCAACTAAGCGAAAAACACTGGCCACAACCTCCATCTAGTCTTCAGCTGCTTGCATGTCCATCTCACCTCGGAACCTCAGAAACCTCTACCGCTAGAACTCGTACGACGTGCTTAGTTGGCGTGAACCCTCTGCTAGTGGGGCAGATGAAAATGGATGTCCAACAGGCGTGGTGATGATGGTACACCACCCGATGGTGGCAATGCCATAAGAGGGCCCTACACTAATCCCTCATCGCCCAGTGGGCCATCTTCATGTACTATCATAAGAAACCTTGGTGTCTATCTTCAAGGAAGAATCATGAAATAAAATAGTTATGCCATGGTAAAAAGTTATACATGGCGAGATGACTAAAAAAACACAAGATAGACATTTAAAAACACAAGTAATTATTGTTTTTGTCTGCTGAGTTGGAAATCAAAAATCAGGATCTTGGTGTATCGATACGTTGTCCGCTGCACCAAAAAAGGACTCCCCAAACTAAAAACAACACACATAACAGTTAACAATATTTCCTCATAGAAAAGATAAGATTCCATGTTTTTCAGTAGAACCAAACTCCTCTAATACAAATTTGGCATGACCCATCCCCATGGGCCAATGTTTTGACTACTGCAATGCCACCGTCTAATATGTCAGAGGCTGTCCACTAGCACCGAATGGCCTACTCCCTAAAATGGGAAAGCATTGCCTTCAAAACTGTACAAACATGCGGACAAAAAACACAACAAAAAGAAACTTTGATGTAAACTGTTGTTGTAAAAGTGTGCTGAAATAAAAAAGGGGCTAGAATACAAGCCAAACTGGAAAAGTACATGTTCGACTGAAAAGTAAAATATAGTTGAATGGTGAAAATCATCTCTTATATCATCCACCGTGGATCCAACCTGATGGGTAAGTATAAATCACCTCCATAGTACTCCTTGTCTGCCCGTCTCCACCACGTCACGTCATGCCGATTGGTCCACCATAGAGCACTATCCAGTCCATGCTCCCCATCCTTAAACAATTTTGTACATCATCATCACAAGATACAAAAATAGTGCAAGTGAATCCCATGTAGGCGTGAGTATAACAATATTTAGTTGGGACCCCGATACCCCGAAGGTCACCTAGAGTTCTACAAGAAAAACCACAGGGTAACACCAAAGAGGTGAAGTTCCACATAGATAAAGTACCACATAGAATAACCTCATTCACAAGGACAATGTAAATATAGGTCATACTAGGATTTAATCTAGGGGTAATAACAAATAACAGCCTCAGTCACAAGGTCGAACGCCTCGGCTGCTAGAGAACTCCTCTAACGAGTACTGTGGCCCTACCACATCAGAAAGAGGTACTTCCCACTAACATGGATCAATTTAAGTACTCTTTCCCATCACGTATTGTGTGTCTACTAGGTCACACTGTGCCACACACACCCATTGTGGTATTCTAAGGTACTCCTACCCATAGCGTAGTGTGGTCGCTGCCCACCTTGGCCCACTATAGTACCAGGGGCCCACCAGGTCACACAGAGCCACCCACCTCGATCGTGGTCTGTTAAGGTACTCCTCCACACTGCATACCGCGACTGCTCTCCACCAAGGCCACCAAGTCTCTATGAGTCTAAAAGTTAGGAGTTGTCAGGTCTCATCCAGTCGTAGGGTTTCTATACATAGTGCTATTGTGTGAACTGATCCCCTAGACATCAGTCACATCTCAACCTACACGAAGTCTAACAAATAAGTATCATGATTACCCGACAAGTCATAAGTGTTCCAATTCAATAGACGAAGAGTCAATCGGATGCCAGCTCTGTGTGTTATTGACATTTCAGTGCAGTGGGACTTGTTGGATTCAAGTGCGCTCCAACCCGACCATACATTCTGTTTCTCTGAAACTCTAATGGATTAAGTGAAAGGGTCATCCTGCTTCAAAGGTCCCAACGCCACAATGGTGGCCTAAACTGTGTGGGGTGACAGTCAGCTTGGATGGCTGCCCGGTCTGGGGGTGGATACCCGATGGGTCGGCGACCTGCTGGGGAGGCGACCCAATTCGAGTGTGGTGGCCCACTGGGGCGGAGGCCCACTAGAGATGTAGCCCAGTCTGAAGGCGGAAGCCCAGTCTGAGGGTCGCGGCCCAGCCTGAGGTTTCCAGGCCAGTCTAAGGGTGGCGGCCTGACACGAGGGTAGTGACTCAGCTCAAGGTCGACGACCCGGTGGGAGGGTGACAACCCGCTCTGGGGGAAACGGCCCACTCTGAGTGTGTCTAACAACCCGAGATTTTATGAGAATTATTCTTTTTAGTTTCATTGATGTCTTGTACTATACGCTACACCAAAATTAGCTGGCAATATTCGTAACACTGTATTAGCTTGTCGTATATGAAATACAATTCCTGGCTTGTGTTACAAACAATTTCAAGTTTGTTTTGTGGAAATTATTTTACGCAACATTAAGTATAGATTTTGTTTAATGTGTAAATAAAATATGTTTTGATTATGTTATATGCAACACCAAACAAACCATTCACTACATGCATCCCTAACGTTCCCGGCATTACACCCAATCAAGACCTTCCTCGATAGCGTGTGTAGTACGCAATACCGAGTTTCACTAAACGATATATTATTATTATATTATTATGAAATATCATTTATGAATAGTAATACCCACTTTTTTGAATATTATAAATTTTATTTTTCAAAATGGACCTCATTTTTGGATTCGGAATATCGAAATAAACCTACGGTGAATTTTTGGTATTTTTCTAAAAACAATCAATTTATGATGAATAGTGAAAACAGTGTGTTAATATTTAAAACCCATATTTTTTATAAATAATTCTTTATTTTATTTAATTTTATTTTAGGTAAAAATTGATATATAATACCTATATAGGTTCAATGTAATTAATTGGAGCTATTTTATAATTATTTTAGGCATATAAAAATTTTATTGAACTTTTCACCGTCTTTTAACAATCTCCTAAGAGAATTTGAAAATTTACATAAAACATAATTTTACCACTTATATGAGTGGAATTTTGAAAATCCGAGAGACATGGTTAATATCAAAGAGTAAAATTTGGTTCAATAAGATAAAAATAATATTTGGTGAATAATAACTTTTTACTTTTATTGACCACGGTTAAAAGTAAATAGGGTAAATAAGGGTAAAACTGATATTATTATTATCCGAACCCATGTATTAATTCAATTGGATAAGTGTAATTCGATCAAAAAAACCTTAGGAATAAAATATTACCCTTTATCTCCACTTGTATTAGATTAGGGTATTTATTATTATTTTATTTAAAAAGGAGTTAAAATATCTAAAATCAAAGTTTAGTAAATAAAACATTATTAATATAAGGTTATAAATAAGTTAAATTATAAAATAAATATTCATTAGAAATATAAAATGATATTCAACATAAATTTATTTTATAAATAATTTTTAGCCATTAAATAATTTGATTTATTTATAACACAATGATGATTCACCAATTAACTTATTAATGAAATATTAACATAATTGATGTTACAAATACCCAAATAAATGTAATTTGAGACAATTTATGATTTCCCCTTATTATATAGGTTAATATTACATGTTAGTATTTATTTAGTTAACTTTTTTTGAACTAATAATTCTATTATAATTTTCAAAAAAATCAATTACCAAATAGTGTCAAAATTTACATAAAATAGTTTTTAAAACAAATATTATATTATTAAATGTTATTATATCACAAAAAATATAACGTTCTGAAAAATGACTTAGATGTAGATATATATAATAATAATGAACCACTTGGGGTTCGTTTGAATTGTTATTGTATGTTTATTAACCATATAGTGTAAGAAAACATGAAGCCACGGTAAATGTTAATTTATTTAACATAGAGTTAAATCAAAATGATAAGGTTAAAATAGTATCCTAAACATGTATAAAACCAATTGGTTGATAGTAATTCGACCCATCCTCACTTTATCTTCTAAATACATCAATTTTAATGTAATAAAACCCGAATATGACTTTATTATTAAATAATATTTTATGTTTTTCCAAATGTTCCTCTCTCCACCCTTATAAAAAAGGCACCACTTCCCTCTTCTCTTCACAACCTTTTGAGAATTGAATCTTGGCCAACCCCTGACAATTCCTCTTTTTAACATCTCTAGTTATATCATATAGGTTCTGGTCATCTCTAAAGACCAACTCTAGTGCCCTAAGAAGAAGTTTAATCGAGGCGCGTCGAGGGAGAGGTAATCTCTTCTACCAACACTTTCAAGTTTCTTTCTTCTCTTACTTCCTCTTCATTACTTATTTCATTATAAAGAAATAACATAAATATTTCTTATATACTGATATGTTATTATAAATAATAAACACCCCTATTTCACATTCTATCAATCCTACAGAAAACAAAATCACCAAGCGTGCGTACGTACGGAATACCGTCTCCACGCCATGGAGTAATCAGTTTTTCCACCACCACCTTACTTGGATGGGTATAATGGTGTAAATAAATAACTATATATAATTATTTTAAATTGATATTGATTCTGAAATAGTATACATACACATAAAAATAATTCCACGATCATGGGAATGATATCATCCCTTGTCCGTACGTACGGAATACCGTCTCCACGAACGGGATGAGATTCATTTTCCATGATTAACCATTAATGTAGGATTATAATGTATATATAATAAGTAAAAACGAATGATATTACATAATAATTATACTGGATTTATTTACATATATGTTTCATTTAATTAATTACATTTAATTCAACAAGGAAACGAAAACTGCGTTCATGCGTACACACGGCCTACCGTCTCCATGAACGGTGTATTTCATTCCATTTATCGATCGATCATATATATTTATATACTGAATATATATAATATGAAAATCATTTTTTATATTCTGGAATTAAGTAAATCTGGATAAATGTAATAATATCAAGATGAACATGTCGAAACATGTATGATAAATGAAAAGATTTTACTCAAAACGCTGCTTTAACATTGAATTTACAAAAAAACGGATAATATAAATTCATAAGTGAACTATATATGATATCATAACAATTAATATTATTCATTAATAAGTTAATCACATTATTTAAATCATTATACAGGAGTTTCAGATATGTACGAAGCATATCGAACCTAAGGTAAGGGATAATTTTGCAAATCTTGTTTTTATTTGATATTGCTTATACGTAAGTATTTACTGGGATTATATTTATCATCCATGTCCATATTTTATAAAAATGGATTCATGTGTTTTTAAATTCATTTTTACCCATTTTTTACTTTTACTACATTGTATTTAAAGAATCATTCATTTGTTTACCATATGAGGTACTTTTTGACTTCTTGAGCAAAAGTACGA
This sequence comes from Viscum album, assembly GCA_963277665.1. Taxonomy (NCBI): domain Eukaryota; kingdom Viridiplantae; phylum Streptophyta; class Magnoliopsida; order Santalales; family Viscaceae; genus Viscum; species Viscum album. Next base: position 142,388,316 of record OY728126.1, on the reverse strand, counting down.
GAGTAATGTTTTTTTATCTTATACGGCGTGAATGGATTTTTATAGTTTCATATTGAATTATTTCAATGAAGATTCCTCTGAAAAATTTCATTATTATTTTCAACAAAATATTTTTCTTTTAAAATTACCTAGAATTTTCAGAAAATAAAATGACTTTGAAGAAGAAAGGATATTTTCCTCAAGAATTCATTTCAAGAGTTTTTTCAAAATTATTTTCCATCTAAGATGAAATTATTTAATATGTGTATGTTTCAAGTATAATGTCTCTATGATTTACATGGTTTAAATTTTCTTATGATTAAATTATATCCATTTGTTTTATATGGATTATGTGATAATGGGATGATGTTTATGAAACCAATTTTATTCATTGGGTTATGATGAATGATTTATGTATATTTTGTGTCACATGTAAGAATGATTTCATTATGACATGTGTGGGACATATATCTACCTCCAATGAATTTGGTAGAGATATATATCTCAAGAGATAGACATGGATAGAATGGTATGTTAATCCGGTTCAGTAATTCAGGTCTGGAACAAGTAGTTAAATCGATTCAGAAATGGACATTGTCCACTAAGATGGTCTTGGAAGAAATGCCTTGGATACTATGGAAATCATATCATGTGAATAAAGGTTTTCCAAAATTATATTTTTTATTCCCATGCTATTTTATGATGATAGATGTTCCATTATGGCATATTCCTTCTTTACTACCATGTTTTATGTCATTGCTCAAGATTTTGATGTTTAAACATTATGTTTAGGTTTTAATGTTCAAATGTATATGGTTTGTTTTATTCTATCCATACTTACCCTTACTGAGCATTTTTTCTCACCCTTTATATGTTTTCTTTCCCCAAGTATATAAATAAAATTTTTAGGTAAGAAAAAAAACTGGGAATATCTTTATGGTAGATGTTGAAGATCTTTCACAACGATTAGAAGATATTGTTCCGTGTTTCCAAAGACACTAAACTATTACGATCTTTGTGTGTTGGTTTTTGTTATGTATTAAGTATTCCGAAAAAGTAATGTAATGTCTTTGTACGTCATGATTCGGGTCTCTACAGTTGGTATCAGAGGAAAGGTTTAATTATCCTTTTGAAACAAGGATGTGAAAACTTTATTGAAATCCCAAGAGATATTTCTAAGGTATGTCTAGGGTTGTCTCTGAGGTTAAGTATACTAATAGTTTATAGTCTTATAACTATGGTAAAGATCATAGAATTTAACAAAATATTTTAGATATTGGAGGTACTCCCCCTTGATTATGATTTTCCCTCTCAAACTATTCTTTTTTGGGTTTTTGAAAATGGACGGAAAGAGAAAGATTCACGATAATGGAGGATATGATGGACAATGGAATGATATTATTCATGAGAAACCAAATGAAATTGGATCTGGAATTCCACATATAGTTATTATGCATAATCATCAATCTCATAATATGAACAATAATCTCATCTTTGGTAAGTATGCAGACTCATCTAATAAGAGAAATATGGGGTTTCATAATGATCATAGAGGAATGAAAGTTCAATTCCCCTCATGTAAATCATGTGGGAAGAGGCATCAGAGAGAATGTTTCAAAGGAACTAGAAGATGCATTTGGTGTGAAAAAGATGGACACAAATCCAGTAATTGTAAAGGAAATGGTTCAGTTAACACCATGGACAAGGATAAGGGTATTGATAAGTCATCAACAATGGTTAAATGTTTTAAATGTGGAATGTACATGAATTATGCAAACCAATGACCTAAGGGAAAATCTAATGAAGAGAATCATAATGGTCATATGGGTAGTATTTATATGGATGATGATGAAGAGACTACATATGATATATGAGATGAATGAAATGATAAAGCTCAATTAGTTGTTTAAGATGGTAGTGGAATGATTGTATATTTATCAAGAATAATGTATGGTACTAAGAAATAAAGAAAAATCTATGTATTGTAACACTATTGTCTTTCCATTGAGTTTTTGAAAGTATATGATGAATGGTACCGATAACCATGAAAGGTTATTGAATTTTTTTTGAAGGTAGATGATATGTGCATAATGAAAGGATAAGGAGATAATGAGATGTTTGATAGTATTAATAAGCTCATGAGTGGTATAAGGACATGGTGATATAATGGTTTGAGTATATAAGAATTTTGGGATTTTGGTATGTGGAAAGTGTTAAATTTTGATAGCATTCATGTTTTCACTAATGTTCAATGGATATTAATTTTTCAAGAGAATACATGATTATGTTATTCACATGGTTGGAATATTTCCAACAAGATATATCGTATGATAAATGATGGTATTGACATGCTCGACTGATGACATTTCTAGTAATTGTTTTCATTAAACTATGAGCTTCGACAAGAGTATTTTGGATAATCCTAAAGACTGGAATGAATTATTGTGGACATAATACAGTATTATTTAAGGCTAGAACTTTTTTCGATATTATTTTTGGAATGTTATATTAATGTAGTTTTAGGAAAAGGACAACCTGGAGGATGGGAAACAACCCATCTCGTCGGACAAGGATGCAGGAATTGAACCCACAAACGAAGTACGACAAGCCTTTATTTCCTACAAATATCCTACAGGAAGTCTCTGGTTAGTAGAAACTGGTTTTATTATGGTGTATGATAAATGAAGTATAAGTCCATTTTTGGAATCATATATGATGAACCTATCCATAGATGGACTTATGCATATTTCGTAACTTTTTCTAACCTGTTTTTAGACATATCGAATGACCCATAATTCTATCAGATGATCTGCTAACACTTCACGAATGAAAAATTAAACTTCATTTCTTTAAGAGATAATGTGGAAATTGTTCAAGGAACGAACAACGGTGAGAATATACCAAATAAAAGTAAGTATTTCTTCTAATTTCAATTCATCAACTTTAGGGAAATAATCTTGAAAAACAAAAATTTTGTCCTAGCACCCTTATATCCGATGAATCAGATGGTACCTTAGGTCATCCCAAATTTATGGCTTTGTGATTATTGTCTTTTTCATAGCCATATCCTCTACCACTCTTCTTTAGAACATAATGGTTAGATTTTTCTTCTATATCCATATTTTCACCTATTTTCTCCTATGTGGAAACCCGTTGATTAGTTAATTTGGTTAACCATTACATTTCATAATTTTGTTTTTATAGTTCAGTTTTGGTATTCCATTTTATGATGTGGGTTTCTATGAAACAAACTTTCATGTAGTAAACAATTTATAACCCAGACGAATTTTGATGGAGAAATTTATTTTAATGGGGTTAGAATGTAACAACCTGAGATTCTATGAGAATTATTCTTTTTAATTTCATTGATGTCTTGTGTTGTACACAACACAAAAATTAGCTTGCACTATACGCAACACCGTATTAGCATGTAGTATATGCAACACTATTCTTGGCTTGTGTTACACACAATTTCATGTTCGTTTTGTGGAAATTATTTTACGCAACATTATGTATTGATTTTGATTAATGTATAAATGAAATATTTTTTGATTATGTTACATGCAACACCAAACAGAGCTTTCATTACATGCATCCCTGACTTGCCTGGCATTACACATGATCAAGAACTTCCTCGATAGCGTGTGTAGTATGCATTACCGAGTTTCAATAAACGTTATATTATTATAATATTATTATGAGCTAGCCGTTATGAATAGTAAAACCCACTTTTTAAAATTTTATAAATTTTATTTTTTAAAATGGACTTCATTTTTGGATTCGGAATATCAAAATTAGCCTACGATAAATTTTTTCTATTTTTCTGAAAATATTAAATTTTTTATGAATAGTGAAAACCCTCTGTTACTATTTAAAAACCGAATTTTTATATAAATTATTATTTATTTTATTTAAATTTATTTTAGTTCAAAAATGATACATAATACATATATATCTTCAATGTAATTCATTGGATTCATTTTATTATAATTGTAGACATATAAAAATTTTATTGAACTTTTCACCGTCTTTTTCCAACCTCCTAGGAGAATTTGAAAATTTACAGAAAACATAATTTTACTGCTTCTGTGAGTGGAATTTCGAAAATCCGAGAGAAATGGTTAATAAAAAGGTGTATAATGTGGTTTAATAAGATAAAAATAATTTTTGGTTAATAGTAACTTTGTACTTTTATTGAAAACGATTAAAAGTAAATAGGGTAATTAACGGTAAAATGATATTATTATTACCCTAAAAAATGTTATAATTATATTGGATAAGTATAATTCGACCAAAAACTACCAAAATAATAAAATATAACCCTTTAGGTCCACGTGGATTAGATTAGGACATTTATTATAATTTAATTTAAAAAAGAGTTAAAATAGTTAAAATCAATGTTTAATAACTAAAACATTTTTAATATAATGATATACATAAGATAAATTCAACTATAAATATTAATTAGAAAGATATAATTATTTTATACCTAATGGTGTTATATATATAATTTTTAGACATTAAATAATTTTTTTTATTTATGACACAATGATGATTGAGTAATTACCTTTTTAATGAAATATTAACATAATAGAAGTTATAAATACAAAAATAAATGTAATTTGAGACTTTTTATGATTTCCACTAATTATATAGGTTAATATGACATTTTATTATTTATTTAAATAACCTTTTTAGATTTAATCATTCTGTTATGATTTTCAAAAAAATCAATTACCAAATAGTGTCAAAATTGACGTAAAAAAGTTTTTAAAACAAATATTATATTATTAATTGTAATTATATTACTAAAAATATATTTTTCTTATAAATGACTTAGATAAGGTTATATTTATTAATAATGAACCACTTTGGGTTATTTTGGCTTTTTATAGTATGTTTATTAACCATATAGTGTACGAAAACAAGAAGACACGATAAAGGTTAAATTATTTATCTTAGAGTTAAATCTAAATAATAAGGTTAAAATAATAACCTAAACATGTCTAAAAACTATTGGAGGATAGGATTTAGACCAATACCCACCTTATCTTCTAAATAAATCAATTTTTAGGTATTAAAAAACCAATATTACTTTATTATAAAATAATATTTTATGTTTTTTCAAAGGTGCCCCTCTCCTCCCTTATAAAAATGGCACCCCTTCCCTCTTCTCTTAACAACCTTTTGAGCCTATAATCATGTCCAAACCCAGAAAATTACTCTTCTAAACCTCTCTAGTTATATCATAGAGGTTCCTGTCTTCTCAAAAGACCTTATCTAGTGCCCTTAGAAAAATTTTAAAGGAGGTGCGTCGAGGAAGAGGTAATCTCTTCTACCGACTCTTTCAAGTTTCTTTCTTCTTCTACTTCCACTTATTTAGCTGATTATTTATAAATTAATAACATAAGTATTAATTATTTACTTATATGTTATTATAAATATGAAACGACCCTATTTCACCATCTATCCATCCTTCGAAAAATGAAATCACCACGCGTGCGTACGTACAGAATACTGTCTCCACGCCGTGGTGTAATCGGTTTTTCCACAACCACCATACATGGATAGGTATAATGGTGTAAATAAATAACTATATATTATTATTTTAAATTGATATTTATTCTGAAATATTACACATACACTTCAATACAATTCCACGATCATGGGAATGATATCATCGCTCGTGTGTACGTACGGACTACCGTCTTCACGAACGTGATGAGATTAATTTTCCCTGATTAACCATTCAAGTATGATTATTAAGTATATATAATAAATAATAATTAATTATATTACAAAATAATTATACTGGATTTCTGTACATATATGTTTCATTTAATTAATTACATTTAATTCAATAAGGAAATGAAAACAGCGTTCATTAGTACGCACTACCTACCGTCTCCATGAACGTTGTATTTCATTCCATTTTTCGATCTATCATATATATTTATATACTAAATATATATTATATATAAATTATGTTTTATGTTATGGAATTATTTAAATTAGGATATAAGTAATAATATCAAGATCAACATGTCGAAACACGTATGATAAATGAAACGATTTTACTCAAAACACTGCTTTAACATGGAATTTACAAAAAAAATAATATAAAGTCATAAATGAACCATATATGATATCATAACAATGGATATGATTCATTAATAAGTCAATGACATTATTTAAATCATTATACATGAGTTTCGGATACGTACAAATCATATCAGGCCTAAGGTACGGGATAATTTTTCCAATCTCATTTTGATTCGAGCTTATACCTAAGTATTTACTGGGGTTATATTTATCATCCATGTCCCTGTTTGATAAAAATGGTTTTATGTATATTTAAAGTCCTTTTTAACCATTTTTTACTTTTACTACATGGTCTTTAAGTAATCATTATTTTGTTTACCATACGAGGTACGTTTTGACTTTTCTGGAAAAAGTACGAGAAGAATGTTTTTTTAACTTTTACGTCGCGAAATGATTTTTATAGTTTCATAATGAATTATTTCAATGAAGCTTCCTCTTCAAAATCTCATCATTATATTCAGAAAAATCCTTTTATTTTAAAATTTCATGTTATTTTGAGAAAGGAAAATGACTTCGAAGAAGAAAGGATATTTTCCTCAAGAATTCATTTCAAGAGTTTTTACAAAACTATTTTCCATCTAAGATGAAATTATTTCATATGTTTATGTTTCATGTATAATGTATCTATGATTTACATGGCTTCAATTTTCTTATTATGAAATTATATCCATTTTTTATATGGATTAGGGGATGATGGGATGATGTTTATGAAACCCATTTTATTTTTGTGTTATGATGAAGGATATATGTATATTTTGTGGCACAAGTAAGAATGATTTCATTATAAGATGGGTGGGACCTATATCACCCACTAATATAGTGCGTAAAGATTTATATATCATGAGATAGACATGGATGGAATGGTAAGGTAATCTGTTATAGTAATACAAGTCTGGAACCAGTAGTGAACTCGATTCAGAAAGGAACGTTGTCCACTACGATGGTTTTTGCAGCAATGTCGTGGCTACTATGGAAATCATATCATGTGATTAATGGTTTTACACAAGTACATGTTTTATTCCCCTGATATTTTATCATGATTGATGTTCCATTATGATATATTCCTTATATACTATCATGTTTTATGTCATTGATCATATTTTGAGGTTTAAACATTATGCTCATGTTTTAAGTTCAGATGTATACAGTTGATTTTATTCTATACATGCTTACCCATACTGAGAATTTGAGCTCACCCTTTATATGTTTTCTTTTCCCTAGGATATAAATAAATCTTTTAGGTAAGAAAAAAAAGGGGAAGATCTTTATGGGAGATGTTGAAGATCTTTCACAACGATTAGAAGAGTTTTTTTTCGAGTTTCCAAAGACACTAAACAATTATTATCCCCATGTGTTGGTTTTTGTTATGTATTATGTATTCTGAAAAAGTAATGTAAGGTCTATGTACATCAAGATTCGGGTCTATACAGTTGGTATCTGAGGAAAGGTTTAGTTATCCTTTGGAAACTAGGATGTGAAAACTTTAGTGAAATCCCTAGAGATATTTCTAAGGTATGTCTAAGGATATCTCTAAGGATAAGTATATGTATAGTTTATAGTCATATAGCTACAGTAAAGATATTATAATTTAACTTAATATGTTAGATACTGAAGGTACTACCCCTTGATTATGAATTTTTCCTCTCACACTGTTCTTTTTGGGTTTTAGAAAATTGCTGCCAAAAGAAAGATTCATAATAATGGAGGATATGATCGACAATGGAATGATATTCTTCATGAGAAACCAAATGAAATTAGATCTGGAAGTCCACATATAGTTATTATTCATAATCATATGTCTCATAATATGATCAATAATCTCAACTTTGGTAAGTATCCTGACTCATCTAATAAGAGAAACATTGGGTTTCATGATGATCATAGAGGAAAGAAAGTTCAATTCCCCGCATGTAAATCACGTGGAAAGAGGCATCAGAGAGAAGTTTTCAAAGGAACTGGAAGACGCTTTGGGTGTGGAAATAAAGGACACAAATCCAGTAATAGTAATGGAAAAGGTTCAGTTAACACCCTTGAAAAGGACAATAGTATTGCTAAGACATCAAAAATGGTTAAATGTTTTAAATGTGGAATGTTTGGGCGTTATGAAAACTAATTCCCTAAGGGAAAACTCATGAAGAGAATCAGCATGGTCATATGGGTAGTATTTATGTGGATGATGATGAAGAGACTACAAATGATATATGAGATGAAAGAAATAATGAAGCTCAATCAGTGGTTTACAAAGGTAGTGGAATGATTGTATGTTTGTCAAGAATAATGTATGGTACTAAGAAATAATGAAAAATATAAGTATTGATACACTTTTGTCTTTCCATTGTGTTTTTGAAAGTATATGATAAATGTTACCGGTAAACATGAAAGGTTATTCAAATATTTTTGGAAGTTAGATGATATGTGCATAATGAAAGGATAATGAGATAATGAGATGTTTGATAGTATTAATAATCTCATGATTGGTAGAAGGACAAAGTGATATCATGTTTTGAGTATATAGAAATTTTTTGATTTTGGTATGTGGAAGTGTTAAATTTTGGCAGTATTCATGTTTTCACTAAGGTTAAATGGATATTCATTTCTCAAGAGATTACATGATTATGGTATTCAAATTTTTGGAATATGACCAAAAATATATATCGGATGATAAATGACGTTATTCACATGCATGAAAGATGACATTTCTAGTAATTGTTTTCTTTATACTATGAGGTTGGACATAAGTATTTTTGATAAGCCTAAATATTGGAATGAGTTATGTTGGACATAAGTCAATATTGTTTAAGGCTAGAAATTTTTTCGATATTATTTATTGAATGTTTTAATAATGTAGTTTTAGGAAAAGGACAACCTGCAGGACATGAAATATCTCGTCATGTCGGACAAGGTTATGGGAATTGAACACACAACCGAAGTGCGGCAAGCCTTTATTTCCTACCACTGTCCTAGATGAAGTCCCTGGTTAGTAGAAACTAGTTTTATTTAGTAGATTGATATATGAAGTATAAGTCCATTTTTGAATCAAATATGATTAACCTCACCATAGATGGACTTATGTATATTTGATAACTTTTTCTATCCTTTTGTTTTAGACATATGGAATGACCCATAATTCTATCACATTATCTGCTAACAATTCACGAATGAAAAATTAAACTCCATTTCATTAATAGATTAAGTGGAAATTGTTCAAGGCACGATCAACAGTGAGATTATACAGAAATAATGTAAGTATTTATTCTAATTCAAATTCTTCAACTTTAGGGAAATAATCATGAAAAAAATGTTATCTTAGTGCCCTTATATCCGATGAATCTGATGGTACCTTAGATCATCCAAAATTTACCTCTTTTTGATTGTTGGATTTTTCATAGCAATGTCCTCTACCACACTTCCTCAAAACATGATGGTTAGATTTTTTTCCTTATCCATATTTTCACCTATGGTCTCCTTTGTGGAAACCCATTGATTAGTAAATTTGGCTAATCGTTATACTTCATAATGTGGTTTTTAAAGTACAGTTTTGGTATTCTTTTTTAAGATGTCAGTTTCTGTGAAATAAACATTCAAGTAATAAACCATTTATAACCTGGATGAATTTCGAGGGAAAAATTCATTTTAAAGGGGGTAGAATGTAATAACCAGATATTTTATGGGAAATATTATTTTTAATTTCATTGATGTATTTTGTTGTATGCTACACCAAAATTATCTTGCACTATACGCAAGACTTTATTAGCTTGCAGTATACGTAACACTATTCTTGGCTCGTGTTACACACAATTTCAATTTTGTTTTGTTGAAATTATTTTAGGAAACATTAAGTATAGATTTTTTTTAACGTATAAATGAAATATGTTTTGATTATGTTATACGGAACACCAAATGGATCTTTCACTTCACGCATCCCTGACATGGACTGCATTACACACAATAAATTCCTTCCTCGATAGCGTGTGTAGTACGCAATACCGAGTTTCACTAAATGATATATTATTATAATATTATAATGAACTAGTAGTTATGAATAGTAATATCCACTTTTTGAAACTTTATAAATTTTATTTTTCACAATGGTGTTCATTTTTGGATTTGGAATATTGGAATTAGCCTAGGGTAAATTTTTTGTATTTTTCTGAAAACATTCAATTTTTGATGAATAGTGAAAACACTGGGTTACTATTTAAAAACCGACTTCTTATATAAACAATTATTTATTTTATTTAAATTTATTTTAGGTAAGAATTGATACATAATACATATATATGATCAATTTAATTAAATGGAGTCATTTTATAATAATTTTATAAATATAAAAATTTTATTGAACTTTTCACCGTCTTTTACCGACCACCTAAGAGAATTTGAAAATTTACATAAAACATAATTTTACCACTTCTGTGAGTGGAATTTATAAAATCGTAGAGACATGGTTAATATTAAGGTATAAAATGTGGTTCAATAAGATAAAAATAATTTTTCGTGAATAATAACTTTTTAATTTTATTGACCATGGTTAAAAGTAAACGGGGTAATTAAAGGTAAAGGTGATATTATTATTAAAATAACACATGTCATAATTCTATTGGATAAGTTATATTAGAACAAAAACAACTTTAGGAATAAAATATTACCCATTAGGTCCACATGGATCAGATTAGGACAATTATTATTATTTTATTTAAAAAAGAGTTAAAATATTTAAAATCAATGTTTAATAACTAAAACATTTTTAATATTGGGTTATACATAAGATAAATTAAACTATAAATATTAATTATAAAGATAAAATGATTTCCTACCTAATGGTATTTTATATATAATTTTTAGACATTATATAATTTAATTTATTTATGACACAATGTTGATGCATTAATGACCTTATTAATGAAATATTAACATAATTGATGTTATAAATATCCAAAAAAAATGCAATTTGAGACATTATATGATTTAAAATAGTTATATATGTCAATATGAAATGTTATAATTGATTTAATTAACTTTTTTCGAACAAATCATTCTGTTATGATTTTCACAATAATCAAATACCAAATAGTCTCAAAAATGACAAAAAATAAATTTTAAAACTAATTTTATATTATTAAATGATATTATATTTTTAAATAACTACGGTTCTGCAAAATTAAATATATATGGTTATATATATTAATAATGAACCACTTGGGGTTCTTTTGGCATGTTATTGTAAGTTTATTAACCATATAGTGTAAGAAATCAAGAAGACACCATAAAGGTTAAATTATTTTACTTAGAGTTAAATATATATATCAAGGTTAAAATAGTAACCTAAACTTGTTTAAACCTATTCGTTTAGAGGATTTAGACCCATCCCCACATTATCTTTTAAATAAATCAATTTGGAGGTATTAAAACCCAAATATTACTTTATTATAAAATAATATTTTATGTTTTTTCAAAGGTGCCCCTCTACTCCTTTATAAAAAGGGCACCCCTTCCCTCTTCTCTTCACAACCTTTTGGTCCATGAAGCTCAGCCAAACCCTGACAATTCCTATTCTCAACCTCTCCAGTTATATGATAGAGGTTCTGGTCTTCTCAAAATACCAACTCTAGTTCCATAAGAAAAAGATTAAAGGAGGTGCGTCGAGGAAGAAGTAATCTCTTCCGCTGACTCTTTCATGTTTAATTCATTTTATAATTACTCTTCTTTTGTTGTTTCTTAATGAAGTAATAACACTAGTATTACTAATATACTGATATGTTATTATAAATATGAAACAACCCTTTTTCATCTTCAATCATTCCTACGGAAAATGAAATCATCGCGCCTGCGTACGTATGGAATACCGTCTCCACGCCGTGGTGTAATACATTTTTCCACCACCACCTTACTTGGATGGGTATAATGGTGAAAATATATAACTATATATAATTATTTTAAAGTGATATTGATTCTGAAATATTATACATGCACTTCAAAACAATTCCACGATCATGGGAATGACATTATCGATCGTTCGTGCGTACGGACTACCGTCTCCACGAACGCGATGAGATTCATTTTCAATGATTAACCATTCAAGTATGATTATAAAGTATATATAATAAATAATAATGAATGATATTAAATAATAATTATACTATATTTATGTACATATATTACTCATTTACTTAATTCCATTTAATTCTATAAGGAAACGAAAACTGTGTTCATGCGTACGCACGACCTACCCTCTCCATGAACGGTTTATTTGTTTCCATTTATCAATCAATCATATATATTTATATACTGAATATATATTATATATAAATCTTGGTTTACATTCTGGAATTATGTAAATCATGATATAAGTAATAATATCAAGATCAACATGTCGAAACACGTGTGATAAATTAAATGATTTTACTCAAAACGCCTCTTTAACATGGAATTTAGAAAACAAATATAGGAGGTTATGATACGTACGAAGCATATCATACCTATCATAGGGGATAATTTTGCAAATCTCATTTTAATTCGAGATTTCTTATACGTAAGTATTTACTGGGGTTATTATATCATCCATGTCCTTGTTTTCTTAAAATGGTTTCATTTATGTTTAATGTACTTTCTGCCCATTTTTTGACATTTACTACATAGTATTTAAGGAATCATTCTTTTGTTTACCATATGAGGTACTTATTGAGTTTTCCAGAAAAAGTACGGGAAAAATGTTATTTTAACTTATACAGTATGAATGGATTTTTACAGTTTCATAATGAATTCTTTCAATGATGATTCCTTTACATAATTTCATGATTATTTTAAAAAAAATCATTTTCTTTTAAAACTTCATGTCATTTTGAGAAAAAAAAAATTATTTTGAAGAAGAAATGATATTTTCCTCAAGAATTCATTTCAAGAGTTTTTTCAAAACTACTTTCCATCTAAGATGACATTATTTCATATGTGTATTTTTAATGTATAATGTCTCTATGATTTAAATGGTTTCACTTTTTTTATGTAAATCATGATATAGGAGGTTATGATACGTACGAAGCATATCATACCTATGTTAGGGGATAATTTTGCAAATCTCATTTTAATTCGAGATTGCTAATACGTAAGTATTTACTGGGGTTATTATATCATCCATGTCCTTGTTTTCTAAAAATGGTTCCATTTATGTTTAATGTACTTTTTGTCCATTTTTTGACATTTACTACATAGTATGTAAGGAATCATTCTTTTGTTTACCATAGGAGGTAATTATTGAGTTTTCCAGAAAAAGTACGGAAAAAATGTTTTTTTAACTTATACAGTATGAATGGATTTTTACAGTTTCATATTGAATTATTTCAATGATTCTTCCTTTACATAATTTCATGAATATTTTTAAAAAAATCATCTTCTTTTAAAACTTCATGTCATTTTGAGGAAAAAAAATTATTTTGAAGAAGAAAGGATATTTTCCTCAAGAATTCATTTCAAGAGTTTTTTAAAAACCATTTTCCATCTAAGATGACATTATTTCATATGTGTATGTTTAATGTATAATGTCTCTATGATTTAAATGGTTTCACTTTTCTTATGATGAAATCATATCCATTTTTTATATGGATTATGTGATGATGGGATGATGTTTATGAAACCCATTTTATTCTTTGGGTTATGATGAATGATTTATGTATATTTTGTGGAAAAAGTAAGAATGATTTCATTATGAGATGGGTGGGACCTATATCTCCCTCCAATGCATTGGGTAAAGATTTATATCTCATGAGATAGACATGGATGGAATGTTAAGTTAATCGAGTTCAGTAATACAGGACTAGAACGTGGAGTGAACTCGATTTAGAAAGGGACCTTGTCCAATAAGATGGTCTTGACAGAAATTCCTTGGCTACAATGGAAATCATATCACGTGATTAATGTTTTTCCACAATAACATGTTTTATTCCAAGACTATTTTATCATGATTGATGTTCCATTATGATCTATTCCTTATTTACTACCATGTTTTATGTCATTTCCCAAGATTTTGATGTTTAATCATTATGATAATGTTTTTGAGTTCAAATGTATATGGTTTGATTTATTCTATCTACGCTTACCCTTACTGAGAATTTTATCTCACCCTTTATATTTTTCTTTTCCCCATGATATAATGAAATTTTTTAGGTAAGAAAACAATAGGGGAAGATATTTATTTGAGATGTTGAAGATATTTCATAACTATTAGAATATTTAGTTCGAAGATTCCAATGAAACTAACTATTACAATCCTTGTGTGTTGTTTTTTATTATGTATTATGTATTCTGCAAAAGTAATGTAAAGTCTATGTACCTCATGCTTCTGGTCTCTACAGCGCGGCAGCTCGGTTCAAGGTTGGCGGCCCAGTCAAGGGCGGTGTCTCAGTTTAGTTCGAAGTGGGGGGGAGGGGATGTGTTGGGGGGGGGGGTGTAACTCCCTGGACTCTCAGTATACTGAACGTCCTGGAGGTCGTTCGATTGGGGAAGCAGTAACGCCGTGTGGGTGTAGCTCGGTCGCTGCGGAACCGCCGATGGAGGATTCGGGCCCTACTGGGGCTTTGGTCAGGGATTTTATTTTCTAGCAGTGTGGCAGTCACACCACCTCCCATTTCACAGCATTCCATCATGTCAGACGCCTCCTCCGTTCACCGCAACAAACAAGCTGTGGCCCTCCTCTAACGATGCGCGTCGACATGCTTGCGGTCTTCCATGGTGGCCCAGGGAAAGTAAGATAGTGAAGTGTTTGGGCCAGGTTCCTCCGGCCCACACCCTCTATGTTATCTTGTAATATGGTGGATAATAAGTGATTCCAATAAACAATTGAATTAAAAACATGATGAAACACACAATATTCCCCTCAATAATATCCCGCAAAGACGAATGAATTGCTGGTCAACCCATTAGTCAGCTGACATGCGTTCCTCATGTAATTTCATGAATCAGGAAGTGGGAAAAAACTAACCAACAAAAAATAACCCCTACCTTGAAACTTATATTAAATTTCTGTGCTTGATGGTGGATTGTGTTCTTCATTCCCGCTACGGGAACCTAATGACGTCACTCGCATGTCGCCCCTTTGGTTCGGTGTCGTCTGTCACCTCCCACTGGGTCAGCTTCGTTTTCTAAGTGTCTGTGGTAATGGTGTTCCTTAAAAATTACTCTTCTTTGTGAATCTCTCAGATACACCTCCCCGAGCTCCATAAATATATTATAGGTGGAGGTTAAGTAACATCTTTGGGAAATATTGGGGCACCTTAATTAAGAAGAATCATAATTTCCCCAACGTTGTCATTACTTTATGTTGGCTGGTAAAACCATTTATTGTATTGACACACCAACGAACCCACCCCTTTAATTGGTACATTGGGGTATTATGAAATAACATAAAAAAATTATTTTATTTCATTTATTTTAAATGTCGCAAAACTTATCATTTTCACCGGACCAAAGGCGATCAAAGTAATGCCTCTTTAAAGAATGTCCTAGTGCTACATGTTAAACGGTGTACTCATATTTTTAATTGGAGAAATTGTTCAAAATATAGAAAATGAATCTAATGCATTTACTAAACGTACCTGAAAAGAGTTAAGATATATATTTTGGGAACAGTAGGCCCCAGAATCATTCGTCGTCAATTTTCACAAACTCATAATAATCCCATATAATTAAAAAAAATTACATAGTAATTAAGGTCGTTAAAGTTATGGTATATTTCGGATCACCCAAAATATGATTTTAACATTAATTTAGTAGGTTCTTAAGGAGAGAAATTCATGAGGTAAAATCCATTTTCATCCTTTTAATTTTCTTTGAAATTTATTTATTTTATTATCCTATTCTAAAATATCCTTATTGAAGTAGAATAACAACTAAAATATCATATATATATATATATAATATAATGTTGTCATGATAATGTAATATCCATCATAAATCCCATTCTCCTCTCTGTTTAATTCTAAAAATGAATGTATCATCTGTGACATGTCAATTCACAGTTATCATGGACGATGTGTTTTCATTTTCCATTAAGGCCTTCATTGATAGACATGAAACAATTTTCATGGTTAAAAACACTATAATATATATAAATATAAATATATTACAACTTATTTAGTGTTCTAGTACCAACATATATACATAATATTAATTATTAAAATTCGACTACTTAGTGATGATCGAAAAATAACTAAAATAATTCAAATGGTTATCATTAATCTTTTATTTAAATAATAATCCCCATATAAAAATTGATATTTAAGACCAATAAATATTTAATAAGGTCATTAAAAACATAAAATTCAATTCTAGATTAATATTTACCATTTCACATGATCTAACATGCATGTATACAAATGAACCAATCATGATAAATAAGGAAATGATCACTCATAGATGAAAAAAATTGAATCTTAAAACTCCTCAAAGAATGAGTAAATGGCCTTAATAAAATTATAATAAATCAAATAAATGTTATATAGGTTAATTATTAAATATATTAATGAATCTACTTTCAGTATCCTAGGAATTAAGTGAAAGTACATAACACTTTCATACATATGATAAGTTATTCTTCTCGAACAACCGTTTTTTCTTTGGGTTAATCATTATTTCCATTTACCCTAATGTAAATCTTAGTTATCAATACTCACTCCACCTAAATTATTTTCTTATTCTCAATGATTATGTAAATAACTTACTTATTCATTTATTTATATGGAAATACATTTTTTATATGGTTCTCTTATCATTTCTTCACAACAAGAAAACCTGATTTCAGGGAACTTCTCATTTTTCACCCATTTTCAAGTACAATCCACAATATGTTTTAAGATTCCAATTTTCTCAATATCAATTTTTATATGATGAAAAAAAATATCTGTTGATTTTTTTATTTATACAAAAAATCAATCATTTTTATGTTTCAATTTCCCTTTAGAATTTTCCCAGAAACCACACTACAGAGGTCAATTTCTAAATGTTCATAAAAACTACATTTAAATGATAGATATTAAGTTGGAGATAAATTATACTTATTTTTCCTATTTCCCATTATTAATGTCTATTTATGATTTAAATCCATAATTTCATGGAACCCATTATGATATTCCCTTTGGTAATCCCTTATTATCTACTTATACCTTGTTTTTAGTGTGTGTAAATTTCCCTTTAATTTTTGGTCATCATTGTTGGACAATTTCATTAAATATCCATATTTACTGTATCATGGATATTATTATTACGTTATAAAATCACCATTATTACGTATGATATTTGGTATGAAATATTTTTAATTAATTAATCATTGATTAATCAATATCTTCAACCTATTATTAATATTTTGATAATTCATATTGTTCCAGAATTAAATCTATTTATGAGGAATGATTGGGAATTATAGTGTTAGGGGGTCCCTTTATATCCAATTGATGCATCAAAATTTCTCATGATACTAAAATGTTGGAAAAAAATTGTTTTTGTTATTTTCCAAGAATAATCATATAGGTTTATACCCACATTCATTAACGGTCTTGACAATTTAACAGTTCATGTGATAGATACATGACTTCCAATAAATTATAATTTTATTCTATAATAATTAAAATATTAATTATAATAAGGTATTCACTGTGACCAAATCTATTGATGCATTTTCATTCTCATTATAATGATGGCCTGTATTATTCAGATATTTACCTTTCTGTAATGTTTATTCGTTATTTACATTACATCCCATATTATTGTTTCATATTAAACATATTGAGCCATTGAGCTAACCATTTTATTTTTTTTCTTCTCTATGTTTGGAAGATTAAATATTTGAATAAGTTGTAAGAAATAGTTTTATTTTATTTTATTATGTTAAATATTTTACTACAAATGTTACGAGGGAACCATGTATGTATCTAGTTATTTAATACTACTAAATTGATAGATCCTTACTGATGGGATCTCTTATATCTATGCGATTGTAATAAAACAATAATTGAATCTAGGCTACTGAGGTTGAGGTTTTTTCTAGTTGGTAAAAGAGCATGTTTATTATTAACCTTAGGAACGAGACATGAAAATTATAATAAATTCTTGTATTGGAATTTTGGATCAATAATCAAGATGATTAAGATATTAAATAGAATATTCCATTATTTATTGATGGAATATAATCAATGTAATATTATTAAACCCCCTAATAATGTAGGGATTACCTCTCTAATAAATTCAACATAATAAGTTTTAGATATGAGAATATATGATATCATTAGGAAATATTACGCATGTTATGATGAATAACCTCACTAAATCAATGATATATCATATCATGAAAAAAAATCTCCAATTTTTTTGGTGGAATTTTAAGCCAACATCTGTTAAGATATAGATAAAGTCCATTGAAATGGTATTTCATTCATTGGGATACAATGTGTATGAAAATCTTCTACTGGAATTATATTGTCATAAGGGAGATGATAATAAATAGTGGTTATTGATCCAAAATACTAGGAAGTAAGATGATATAGAATACATGGAATGGATAACATTTATTGAAACATTCCTCAGAAAATATTTCCCTCTTGAAAAACAAAATGATATTAATAGAAAATTGGTTTGATTAAAGAAAAGTGATGAAGAGAGTGTTGTAGAGTATGAATCTACCTTCACATGACTATCCACGTATGTGTAAATTACATACATGATTAATAAAATATATATAATTATTCTTATGGTCATATTCCATGCATACTAAAGGCAATGGATTCTCAAAAAAATCATCATATATTTTTATGTGCCATCAGAGAAGGAATTTATAAATCCAATATGTTCAAGGGAAATCAATAGAAGAAGAGGACATCTGATAACCATGGAAATTGTGAATAATCAAATAAGAATAAGGTAATGATTTTATATCCATTATGGGATGTTTGTAGAACGAATAATCATTGTAAATGATTCAATGGTATGAGAATTTTTTTCTGTATGAAAAAGGTTCATTGAGAAAATGAATTCGAGGGGAAGATGAAAATCACGGATGATCGATTATTCAAATGTAAGTAATTGTTACATTATTCAATCCAATGTTCCAACTATCATAGGAATATACCACAAAAGAGGCCATGGGGAGATGACCAAGCTTATTTTGTCACTGTTATTGATGTAGAAGCTTCCAATGATATGGTGGTAGGTAAATTAATCCTATATTCAAATTTATCAAATTATTTATTTTATTTTGGATCATTGAACTCGTTATTTGTACAAATTTCTCCAAGAAAATAATCCATATCCCTTTTGTTTTAACAAATTATTTATTAGTCAAAACTCATAAGGGATGTATCATTGCAACAAAAATTTGTTAGTCAGTCCCTTTTACAACACATAAACATGATTTAGTTGGAATCCTTATCATCACACAAATGGTTTACATTATTATAATCCTTTTTATAGAATTGATTTCAAAATATGATGTAAAACATCATCCCATGAAGAAGGAAATTTATATTGATGAGGAAATTTTAGAATAACTATTCTATGGAGTAGAAACCTCATAATATGATTCTTCTCTAGATCCCCCCATCATAACTACAAAATGAAATTCTTGGGGAGGAAGAATAAAAACCATATAGGAACCAGAAATATGATAATCATGTTTAGAATGTAACATTTTTACAAGAATACATTGATTAATTTCCTAAGGAATTACTTGGACCCTCGTGAGCATGAAGTTGAATTTACCAATGATTTAATCCATGGTCAAAGGAAAATATCAAAGGCTCCTTATAGAATGTACACGATGGAATTAGTGGAGCTGAAGAAACTTGTAGAGGAGATGAGTAATAAAGATTTTATTCCACCTTGTTTTCCCCATTGGGATCCACTTTCTCTTTGTTATGTTGAAAGATATATCCTCAGGGATTTGTTTTGACTATATTGAATTCAACGCTATAATAAAAAGGAAAAAGTATCCTCTAACTCACACTGATGAATTATTAGATCCACTTTACAGAGCTAAATATTTTTTCGAAGAATGAACTTCATTCAGGGTTTCATCAGTTATGATTAAATAAGAAATACATTCCAATGAAAACATTTCAAATATGTATGGACATTTTCCATTTATAGGAATTTCATTTGGAGTGAATAATTTACCATATGTTTATATATATATATATATGTTAAATAGTGTAATCAAAGAATATAATTATATTTTTTTGTTGTATTTTTTGATGATATCACGGTGTCATAAAAAAGATATGAGGAACATGATAACCTCTTTCAAATTTTTAAGATAACTATTAGAAGAAATGAGTTATATGGGATGTTTAGAAAGTGTGAATTCTAGATTAAAAATTTTTATTTTCTTGGCCATATCATCTCTACAGATGGAATCACTTTTGATTCGATGAATACAATGGAAATACAAGAATGTCCTATTCCAAAGAACACAACTAAGGTACGTAGTTTCATAGGATTAGTAGGTTACTATCAATGATTTGACATGGATTTTTTCTAATTGGATAACACATTTACCAATCTCATATGTGAAGTGGTTATTCTTATATGGAAAAAATTACGTCTAGAGTATTTTGAATAATTTAAGAGATGATTATTCCATGATTAAATTTCCAATAAACCATCATCAAATTTTGGATTTTTGATATACAGTAATGCATTGAAGAACATACTATGTTGTTTCCTTATAAAAAATGTTAATGTTATTTCATATGTTACAAGGACGTTGAAGAGACATGAGTAAAATTATCAAACTCGTGATATTGGGTTATTAGTTGTAATATTTTCTCTAATGATATGTATTCACTATCTCTCTTATGAAATATGTGAGATATTTATTGATCAGAAGAGTTTTAAATATATCTTTTCATAGAAAAAACAACACTAGCACTAATTAAAATAAAATAATTTATCATATGAATTATAAAGGAAAGAGCATATAATTTTAACCTAAACGAGATTGGAGAATGATCTTATGATCATAGATTTAGAAAAGATGGATATGAGAATTGTGAAGCAAGATAAAACAACAATCATTTTTAAAATGACTATTGAATAATCATTACAATATAATATAATAAATATCTCCTTATGAAGGTGAAAATTTTAAAAAGAAATATTAATCCATTATGGATGGATGATTTGATTACATAATTTATGAGGATAGAGTTCTAAAATTTAGAAATTGGTTTGGAGTCCCATCAATAACAGTGCTAAAAGGGATGTATTATATGATTATCATTACTCAAATTTCTTTATAAACACTGGTATTACCTTTATGATTAGTTATCCAATGGAATATTTTTTGTGGGATAATATGATATTGGAAATTGGTGACTCTGTGTATGGGTGTCTAGATTTACAATAAGTGAAGGACGATCGACAACATCCTAGAGGAGTCCTGAATCTCTGCATATTAACATGAGTAAGTGGGATGATATTATGAAAGACTTTTTCATAACACTACAACAGACACATATAAAGAAGGAGGAAATATAGGTTATTGTTGATCATCTTACAGAATCGGCACATTGGTATACTATAAGAAATTTTTTACCTCTTGGGAGCATAAAAGGACTCAATATTAAGGATTTTTAAAGACATTATGTGGTACCACTATAGATTTTGTAATATTGAGATCCTCATTTGACATCATAATAATGTAAGAGTCATTAGATGTCTCTAGATATTGGGCTTTATTTGAGTACTTATTATAACTGAAAAATTTATTGATAGTTTGAATTGAAATTTAAAAAATTATAAGTCATTTTGAGATCATTCCCACATGACTATTAATGTATGTTGGATCATTTTTTACCTTTTGTAGAAATTTCATAAAATAAAAGTTTCCATTATAGTATTCAAATGGTACCATATAAAGCTTTATATGGAAATATATTTCATACTACAACTTGTGAGGATAAACTTGGTGAGAAGAAACTTATATGCCCATAACTTATTTATGATACAATGATATAGGTAAATAATATTAAGGCTCATATTAGAGAAGATAATGTATGGAAAAGAGCTATTCTCAAAACTGAGGAAATGATTTGGAATTTCAAGTGGGAGATAACGAAATTAACTCCATAGAAGGGTGTCAGAATTTTTGAATATAATGGGAAATTGTACCCAAGGTACGTCAGACCATTTAAATTTCTAGAATGAATTGGAGCTATTGTGTACTGATTAGGAATCCCAGCCAAATCTCTCCAATTTGCATGTTGTGTTCCACATAACATTGTTAGAGAAGATAATTCCAAGAAAAACACATGTACTAAACTATTATAAAATAGAACTAGAACCTAATTTTTCATGATGCAAAAGCCTATCGATATTTTTGACACAAGAGAGAATTTATTTTGAAATTGGATGATTGGACAGGTAATGGTTCTTTTGAGAAAACATAAAATTAAAGACGAATCATGGAAACCCATGTATATTATGAAGAAAAAAACCCACATACATTAAGATGGAAATTTACATGAAAAATTTTGAGGACTAAATTTTGGAAGAAGGGATGAGTTTAACACCAAAATATATCATGATAAATATCTTCTTAAAAAATTCAATTCATTTGATAGCTTATCTTTCACCCAACACCTATATTAAAAGTATTTTAATATTATATTAAATAGTAACATGACTATTGGAATATTAAATGACCATTTAAATAGTATCATCAACTATTAAAGTATAAAAAAATTTATTTCTATTATAAATGGAAATATTATGTAATTGTATAATAGTTTATATAAATAAATCATTCAAAAATGATTATTTAATTCTTAGAATTTTTTTAAACATAAATGATTATTTACAATTTTATATTTCATATAATGATAAAGAAGAAAATCTATTCTCAAAAATTAGATATGTGAATTACTATTTTGTTTTCTTTTTGATTATAAGATCATTTTAAAAGACTGGCGAATGCCTGTCATAGGGAAAAGGACAAATAATTTAATTTTCCTAGTGAATTATGGAGGCTGACTAGGGTTGTTTCTCTTGAGGATATTTTACAGTCTTTCACTCACATAATATAATTTAACTAAACTACTTATTTTTGGTTATTTTCATTTACTTTTGTAATAGAATGAAATTTATTTTAAATAAAATATAAAACTAAAATGCAATGACTAGATGTAATTAATTGAAAATAAAATTTTCTTTTATGGGTTGGTTGGTGGGTTCCTTAATACTCATTGATGGTATTTAAATTAAGTTTAATAATTCAATTATGTGATCTCATTAATAAATTATTATTATTTTATTTATTGGTGTTAAATATTTAATGCATTTAGAAATCGTAACATCCCCTCCCCCAATAATCAAGGTTGATGGCACACCTCAACCGAGATTATGACATCTTCAAAGACCTATATCCTTCGTATGCCATTTTAAACACTAAATGGATCAACTCCATAATATGAAGAGCTTGTATCAAGTATAAGGGAGAGAAAATATTTAATAAAAGAATTAAAATTAGTTTGAGTTTAGTGTTGTTGAGAATAATGGCCAGACTCGTGCACATCACCCTTACTCTTCACAAACATAATAAAACAATTCAATTTAAGAAAAGAATAAATGAAATTTCCACATACCTCCCCCAGGACAAGTCTTGGGTTAATCCCTAATTGTTGTGGGTAAGAGGCCACATTGGATAATATGAAAATAATAAATGAAGAAAATAATAAGAAAATATGAAGAAGAAAATATAGTGGATAGGTTGACACAAAAATAAAAACAATGCATTAATTTATTATAAATCTATATTAGAAAAGAAAAATAAGATAAAAATTAATAAAAAAAATAAAAAAATGAAATGGGAATGTTTTTTGGACGGCATCCCTTGGTGGGGATTTCTTCCTTAGTGCATTAATTGAATATAATGTTTAATGAGGTGATTTGGGAAGGGGGTGAGGGCATCCTTTTATAGGAAAAATTCTAGACTCCGAAATATTCTGCATCATTGTCCTATTAAATAGAATATTAACTAAATAACCCCTTTATAAAAGTTGTTCCTTAATGTTTTTTCTATTCACCGTAAAACATTAATCACATTTTGAATCAGTGTGAATGTGTTATGAAGTTTTCATTGGAGGAGTTTTTAATGTAAAAATCATCCAGGATGGTTCCTCCAAAAGCATAACATTCAATGGAATACATAATGACTTTAAAACATCCCAATATTTTTTTAGATATGGTACAATCTATCCTCGTGCTATCCTAGGTGGAACAATCTCAGTTGGATGTGTGTAGGATGTGTTGTGGTTCCGTTACGGTGTTGGGATCCACATTGTCTGCCCAATGAAATCTTAAAATTCATCGATTTTTAAGCCCTTTAGATGGACGAATCTGCTAATGATCCATAGGACAAAGTTGAAGGAAATAAAATCCGGATTATAAAAAAATTTGAATAAAAAAAGTTGGACATATATTGTAATATTAATGACCAAAATATCCTTGATGTAAAAATCTATACAAAAACCAGAATTATGTGCTTTTTTCCATTTTTCTAAAAACATATCATAAATACAAAATTGATTCATATAAGCTTAAATTGATAATTTGGGAATATTAAAACAATTTAAATGTATACAAAAAATGTGGAAAATATTTTCTCTATCAATTCCACCACACTTAAACGGTGCATGTCCTAAAGTATGAATTCTCAACATGGAATTCAAAGGTTAACAATGTTACCAATATTCAAATTCAAACGTAATAAAATTTAACAATTTTCAATGTAAAATAAAAAATTAAAAAATGAACATAAAATATCAATTTAATTTCCCATTTTTCAAAGAAATAATTAATTCATGTATTTTATTTTCCCCTTTCGAAGAAATTGAACATTTTCATTCATTCATTAATGTTTCTCAATTCATTATTATTATGAATGTGACATCTTTATTTACCTCACCTTTGATTTTTTCTTCCCATATTTCATGATATAATTCATTTAGAGTTATTCTCATATCAATATATCATTCACCTTATCCATAATCCATAAAAAGAATAACATTCTCCACATTGAAAATACAAAAAGTAGATAAAATCATTAGGTCTATTCAATAATGGTTCAAATGACTCTGAGGCTTAAGGTTAGTAGGACTTGCTGTTTTAAAAATTCAGGCTCAAGTAGGAGGTTTTCCTATTAAGTACATTGAATTATATCAAATGTTTAATGAAGGTATCCCCTTCAAATATGAAATACCAACTTCCCCCAAAACTCAAATTAAAGTCATGATCAATGTAAAACATAATGAATGATTAATGTGCCCCCTTGATTTTTTAAAATTTTGTATTTTCTTTTTCATTTTTTGAATGTTATGATTAGATCAAACCTCACATCCATCACCTATCCACAGATGATTATAAGATCATCATTCTGGAAAATGGTTATTTTTTGTTCTCCCAAATCACAACACATTTTTTTAACTTTCCTTTTTTTAATTCAATAGGGGAAAAAATATAGGACAATGAATGATTCCACAACATTTTATAATTTCCATAATAAAACCCCCACAACTTTTCCTTACAATGTAAATCATCCCTTCCACCATTAATCCATTCACCCCCACACTTCATCA
This sequence comes from Viscum album, assembly GCA_963277665.1. Lineage (NCBI taxonomy): Eukaryota > Viridiplantae > Streptophyta > Magnoliopsida > Santalales > Viscaceae > Viscum > Viscum album. The sequence goes on along the minus strand of OY728126.1, from coordinate 142,362,622 downwards.
TTATCATATCATCCAAAGACCAAGAGTAGGGTACGAATGGATAAAAATGGATTGAAACATGGATCATCCCTATAAAGGTCATTCATGGTCAAAATGGGCTAAACTATGGATTGATGTAAATGTGGTATTTTTGGATAATTATTTTTCAAAAGATGCCTCATTCATTTAAATAATTTTTTTTCACAACCATAAATTTTACAAGTTAAAATGAATGTTCTGGTCGGTGACATGTCCCATGAACTGTCAACAAATATGCTCAAGAATAAATATGAAGCACATGGTCTAGAAATCCTCTTTGGAATGAGACATATGATATTGGACAATCACTCAAGGAATGATCAATTATAACAAATTAATTCACATGAATTTCAGAAACTCAATGTAAGAAAAATTGTAGAGAAATTTCATTTATATAAATTAAGTTATTACCTTAAAACATTTGTCATCATTTCAATATCCATGAATCACATTAAAAATTCAATTTTCTATTTTACTCATTCAATCTTATTAACATTGAAATCTAAAACATGGCATCCCTGGATTCTTAAGAAACTAATGTCTCATAGAAATGTCAGGTTAAGAAATAATTTGAGTGTGGGTATTCAATTCATATTTCTAAAGATAAAATCAATTTTTGGACCAAAAAATGTAAGGAGTTTAAATGATTAAATAATAAAAATGAACTCCCATTTGAAGTAAATCTTTGTTCTTATATAACTGATGTTTATGGATTCCTTCTTCCATTTTGATCCTTCAAAATAAAGTTACTCAATTATGAAGAAGGATACTATAATTAAATCTTGAAAATATTTGAGTGAGGGGGACACATGATTGAATAATTCCGAATACTGAATATGAAATCTAAATTCATTATATTTAATGTTAAATTACTATAAAGCATGTAAAGTATAAATCTTGGAATGTTCCCCCAAGTGGGCCCTGGAATATTTTACTACCTCCAGAAGGAAATACCGGCTATTATCCATAATCTGTCAGTGGATGATTCTTCTTTGATTTGATCCAACACATATGGATCTTCCTAGATTGTAGTTCATTGTTCTTATTGGTGAGTACTCCATGGATAGAGTACTCCTGATCCACACCCTTCACAATGTGATACAATTTTCATGGAGGGGGTAGGATGAAGTGCAGAGCCTCCTCCAATATTTCTTGCTACTTATGCAACATTCACTTTCCCTACATGTTCTCCCTCTAGTAAATATTTATTGTGTTTAGGGAGCTACAAATGTTCTTCAAAAGGTGAAATTTATTTTCCCTCATCATCCTCCAAGGCGCAATATGAGATGGAGGAATCTGAAAACTCAATACTATTAGAGGTGATACTCAAATTAGTTTAAATAAAATTAAAAGAGTGTGAGTTTAATATTGTATCATCCTACTGAGTCAATTAAATATTAATCTCATCTTTAATTGAATGTGCCTATTGGATTTAATCTTCACTGGATGGAGGTAGGTAGCCAGGCTCCTCCATCTCGAGTTTTTGTACATCTTCATGGATGTCTTCAGTGAAATCAGGAAATACTAGTGGCACTTCATTCTTGGCATTTAATTTTTTTAAGTCTACTTGGAGTTCATCGACCATGGCCATAAAATATTCTAGTGGGATAAATGATGTTATGCCTCTTTCCACCAGCATGACCATTATCATAAGAGCATCAGCTCTTTGTTGGGGGGCCTCCTCAGTGTAGTCTATTTCTAGTTCATCGACCTATGAGTAATTGTCAGTCCATGTTAAATAATAGTCATTTGAATTATTCATGGAATGATTTTTTTGTTTTTTCATTAATTTTAAAAATAAATGAAATCCATATAAGATGAAAAAATAGAAAAAGTAAATGAATAACTAATTATCTCCCTGACAAAGGCATCCATTTTGATGTATCCCTGTAGTTGGTCATCGTAAAAGAAATTTAATTTTGGTAGTGCAACATAGAGCCTATCTAGGGTCGTCTCTCTTGAGAATATTTTACAGTCATTCACTCCCATAATCTTATTTAACTAAATTCTTATTTTAGGTTGTTTTTATTTAATCAAAAAATGTAATGAAATATAATTTAAATAAAATATAAAACTAACATTCAATGACAAAATGTAATTAATTTAGAAATAACATAGCCTTTAAGGTTTCGTTTGTGGGTTCCAAAATTATTCGTGTTGGTATTTAAATTATGTTTTATAATTCAATTATGAGATCTTATTAATGAATTAATATTCTTATATTTATTGGTGTGAAATATTGAATTCATTTTGCAATATTGACATCACCTCCTCTTATAATCAATGTTGATGGAACACCTCGATCGAGAGTGTGACATCTTCCAAGACATAGATCCATCGTACGACATTTCAACCACTAAATGGATAAAATGAATCATATGAAGAGCTTGTATCCTATATAAGTGAGGTAAAAGATTTAATAAATTAATATAAATGAGCATTTGATTAGCGTCGTGATGAATGATCTCCACACCCATTCACATCACTCTTGCTCATCACAAACTCAACAAAACATAGGAATATAATCATAGAATAAATGAAACTTCCCCATAACTCCCCCAGGACAAGTCTTAGGTTAACCCCTAATTTTTTTGGGTAAGAGGTCATATTGGGTAGTTTTAGAATAATAAAAGAAGAAAATAAGGTGAATAAATGAAGAAGAAAACATGGTCGATGGGTGGACATAGAAATAAAAATAATTCATTAATTTATAAGGAATCTAAATTAGAATAGACAACTAAAATAAAAATAATGAAAATAAAAAAATAAAAATGAAATGGGGAATATTTGTGCCCGGTCTACTTCAGTGGAGATCATCTCCTTAGTGCCTAGAAGGAATGTATTGGAGAATGGTGTGATTTGCGTAGGGGGTGAGGGCCGCCTTTTATATGATGAATTATGGACTCTGAAATTCTGTGCATTTTTGTCACAATTAATAGACGATTAATGAATGGATATATTCATAAATGTTTTTCCTTAATTTTTTTCCATTCACTCTAAATCATTCAGCTCATTTGGACACTAGATAAATGAGTTAGGAATTTTTCATTAGAGGTTTCTTTTTTCTTGATGAAGATTCCCGGATGGTTCCTCCAAAAGTATAACATTCAGTGGAAGAATTAATGACTTCAAAACTACCCCATATTTTTTAGAGACGACCTTATCTATTATCATGCTATCCCTGGTAGAAAAACCTCAGTTGGTTGTGTGTAGGTTGAGTTTTGGTTCTGTTACTGTGGTGGGGTTCAAGCTGTCATCCCGGAGAAATCATAATCTACATTGATTTTTGAGCCCTTTTGGTTGCCGAATCATCTCTTGGACCATTAGAAAAAGATGATGGAAATCGAATCTATATTATACTAAAATTTTAATCACAAAATTTGGACATGTATTTTAAAATTAATGACTAAAATACCCATGATGTAAAAATTTGTAAAAAATCCAGAATTAGGATCTTTTCACCTTTTTTTTCAAAACACATCATACATCCAAAATTGATTCATATTAGCTCAAATTGATAATTTGGATGATTAAAACAATTTAAATGCATAAACAATTGTGGATAATTTTAATTCTATTAGATAACTTCGTTAATAATTTAAAATGTCATAAAATCTGTTATAATTAAAAAATTAATATTTTTTGATTAAATAATAATTTAAAGTAAGATTAAAGTTATTATCTTTATTAAATTATATTCAAAAAATTGAGTTTAGTTTTTATTTATACACGTTGATAAATGGATTGGTTTAATTATTATTTTATTTTCTAATATAGTTAAATTTTTACTAAATAGTGAAATATGGCAATTTACAGTATTAATTCATTATAAGTTATATAAACTATTTCTTGAGTAATTTCTGAGTTAAGATATGTAATATAAAAATATCGATTTATATTTATATTATTTATTTAATGGTATCAATAAATTCATATATATGATCAACAATAACAAACTAATGAATTATATGATAAAAAACACCCCTTAACTCCACTACAAATTCCACACCTCCCCGCTGCTTCTCATCACACCACCAATGTCTCAAAATTGTCCCACGTTATTACTATATATATCCAAAACCTCTCCCCAATGTTCTGGTATTACTATTCCCATAAGAAACGCCATTTCGATTTTCAATAATGATGTTCTCATCGAGAGGAATTCAAGAGGTAAAATCCCCTTTCATTCTTATAATATTCCATTATTTTCCATTATTTTTTTATCCTTTCCTCACCCCCTAATCTAAATTTAATGAAAAAACAATCTTTTAGTTAAACATTAATATTTTTATGTTAATGTATGTCCGATCATCGAACCCCTTGTCCTATACATTTTATTCTAAAATTGAAAAGATGATAGGAGAAGTGTCAATTTACCACCATCGTGGATGGTGAATTTTAAATTGCCATCATTGCTTTCAATATTATCCATGAAACAATTTTTACCAATAAAATGCATTATAATATTAATATTTCAACTTATTTAGTGTTCTATAACTAGTATACATACATAATATTGATGAATAAAACAAAACTATACACGATGATAAAAAACACAAAAAATAATCCAATCATTTATCAGTAATTTTTTACATAATGAATGATCCTAATATTTGAAAAATATGATATATAAGACCATTTAATATTATGTATATTAATAAATAACAAAAAATTAATTCAATATAATTTTTTCATATTTTACATAATCTTCAATATATGTATACAAGTGAACCTATCATGAAAACAATGCAAACAAACACTCCCAAAAGACAAAATTTAATCTTATAACTCAAAAAATTCCATAAACAACTTCATAAAATTAAAATAAATCAAATATTGTTTGGATAATTAATTAATTAATTTATTAATTAATTTAATTTCATTATATAGAATATTAAGTGCATGTGCATAGAACTTTCAGACATAAGTTAATGGATTCTCCCTGAAAATCCAATTTTTCCATCAGGTTACTATTTCTCTCTCTCTACTAAAATTTAATTATTAAAAATTATTTTATAATCATCATAAATTATATGTTTATATTTTAATAATATTTAACTATCCAAATATTCTTCAATTTATGGGTAAATACATTTTTAATAAGGTTTTCTATTTAATTTATCCCGATAAGGGACTACAATTTTATGTGATCTTCCAAATTTCATACAAATTTCCATGTACCATCCATAATCAATTTTAAGATACATTGTTTTAAATCCACCATTTTATCATAAACAAATATCCATGTAAATTTCTATTTTTATACTAATAATTATTCATTTTTTCATTTTAATGTCTCCTTAGTATTTCCACGTAAACCGCACTAAGGAGGCTCATTTATAATGTTTTTTAAACACTCTTTTTACATGATTTTACATCAGTTTGAATTAAATTATCACTATTTATTTCTATTTTTCATTATTAAAGTTCAAGTAAGTTATTTATTTACTATTTCATTGAATCCTTTAGGATAGATAAATGGGCATGGAATTCACTACACAATGACATTGGCTTATAAAATCGGTGCAATTTCTACAGCATAACGACGTGGCGTAAGAATTAATAAAAATGGTTGATGAGTGAGAAATTGGTGTCTCATAATATGTACATGAAATGGAATTTAATGGTAATATAGATACATGTCCCAACAATTATAATGGAATTACAATTCCTAATAAAAAATAATTTCTTGAATGTAAAAGAGGAGAGAAAAATTCCATTTAGAATTTCGGTATAGTAACGGCTGTACATGGGAGGAATTTAATGAGATGGAATGGGGTATCCAATAATTGAAACATAAATAGGGAAGTATGGGGGAGGATTTAAAACATACCCCAACATTTATAATTGAAATGAAAAGGTCATAACAATTTAAATAATATTGGGAAAAAATGAGAATGGAAGAAAAAACAATACATGGAAATGTGCTTCCAAAGGCTTGAGAGAGGATTGAGAGAAGCTTCTATAGAGCTTGTGGCGCATTAAGAGGATTATAGATAATTTAGTGAAGAGTTTGGACGAACTACATAGTCTTTGAGTGAGGAGGAAGTGGGAGATTGGGTGGGTTTATATAGTAAAGATGGGGGAATTATTTATTTTTTTATGTTTGAGACATCTAACATTAAACATATCCCATCAACAAAGAATCCCAGTGTGTTTGCCAATGGTTTTTGGAAAAGGGAAGTGGGAAACAATATTTTATAATTCCAATGTATGATCTTCTTAATATAATTGGTTTTGTTATGTGGAGGTGAGTCACACTATCAAGGAAAACAATTTGAAAAGACATGATTTTTATTAGGTCTTGAAAGGTCAATTATTTCTTTGTAAAATTAGTCAAACAAACCCAAAAACAAATTATTTTAATGTTAAAACATATATTTTCCGAAAATAAAGAATATAATATATTATTACATCACTATTGGGTCATTATGAGGTCATAAAGCACATTATATATTTAAACTTATTTAATTTTGACCCAAAAAATTAACTATCGTAGAAAATTTTGGAAAATTCACCATTTGATAATTTTGACATCTTGACTCTAGAAATAATATGTATTTTATCTAAATATTTATTCTAAATATGTGAATTTTCACTTTAAAAATAAATACTGACACATATTGGAAATTCACGGATTTTGACAAAAATGGTATTCAAACCATAATAAAAATTACCATTGCATTCATAAAATTATAAGAACATTTATATTTATTAAATATTAATTGAATTATAATAATAAAATTTTAAAAAAATATTATTATTTCAATAATCCAATAATTAATCATATTATATTTCTTAGTTGAACATTAACTAAAAAAATACAATTTGAGCTCTAAAAACTATTAACAAGGTAATAATAATAAAATGAAACTATATTAAATATTATATAAAAAATAATGTATATAAGCATTGTGTTATGGTATGGTTTCATAACCCCTTAAAACCCCACATAAGACTGAAGAGTAAGGTGTGCGATGGTGACAGACTTCTGGGGTTGCTCGGATAACATTGCTCGGGTGGTAATCTCTATCAACATCCATATATCTCATAAGCGGTCCGGACCAAGAATAACCTTTTCATGCTTGGCCTGGGATAGGTCATGATTGAAGCCCAAAGACGCAACCGCCTTTCTGAGCTCTGAAAAATGAGTTTCTAATGGGGCACGTCTAATGGATGAGGCCTTCACTTCCTTTTCCTTTTTAAATTTTATTTGTTAAAGCCCTATATTTATACTAATCATGGGATCACTAGTCAACATCTATAGTATCAATAGTCATAATTATTAATATAAAACCAAAGAATTTGACATTTTATATAAACATTTTACATAAAGTGATATTTTAATTAGATCAAGAGGGATTTCCATTATTGAATGTTTGGGTCGTTACAATATTCCCCCCTCAAGAAATTTCACCTTTGAAATTTCCTTTTCCCAAATTAAAACAGATGTGGGTAACTCTACTTCATCATTTCCTCTGATTCCCATGTCGCTTCTTCAAACTTTTTGTTTTTCCACAACACCTTGCCACAAGGCATTGTCTTATTTCGTGAGCATTTTCTCTACGATCTAGGATCTTCATTAGTAGCTCCTCAAAAGAAAGTCCATCCCCTAATTATACCTCATCTAAAGTTAGTACATGTGAAGGGTCTAGAATGTACTTATATAAGAGGGATAAATGAATGACATCATGTACTTTTTCCATGGTAGGTGGATGTTCTAGTCGATAGGCCATAGCCCCTACACGATCTAGAATCTCGAAGGGTCCGATATATCTCGGACATAACTACCCTTTCATTCTAAACCTCTTGACCATTATACAAGGAGATGCATGTATAAATACTATGTCTCCAACTTTAAAATCAATGTATCATTGATGGTTATCTGCATAGCTCTTATGTCATCATTGGGCTTCCATGATATGCTTCTGAATGGTTTTCACCTCTTATACCATTTCATCAATCATTCCTTGTCCAATGAGCTTACGCTCACTGACCTCATCCCAACACACTATTGTTTTACACCATTTCCCTTAGAGGGATTTATATGGTGCCATTTGGATGCTCGAGTGGAGATTTTTATTATAATATAAATCAAATAAAAGAAGATTTTGATCACATCCTCCTTTAATGTACATTGGGCATGCTCTCAACATGTCCTCAAGTGTTTGGATAGTCCACACAGATTGTCCATTAGTTTGAGGATGATAGGCCGTAATAAATATCAGTTCAGTAATCAGATCATGTTGAAGACACCTCAAAATATTAGACGTGAATCATGGATCCCGATTGGACACAATAGATAGTGGTACTCCATGCAGCCTTACCACATCCATGATATATATCTGTTCCAGTTGATCCAATGAGAAATCATCCTGATTAACAATTAAGTGTGTATCATTTGTAAAATGATCCAGAATAACCCAGATTGCATTATTGCCTTTGGATGGATTCGAATGTCCGGTGACAATCACCATGGTGATGCTCTCTCATTTCCATTCTGGTATGGGAAATGGTTTTATAATCCACTTAGACTTCTACCTCTCTGCCTTCACATTCTGACACACCTTGAACATTTATGTATATTCAGAAATATCCTTCTTCATATTATCACATTAATAATGCTCTAGCTGATATCGACACATATTTGTGTTTCCTGGTTGAATAGAGAAATTAAAAGTATGTGCATCATCCAAAAGTACCGTATTAAGCTCCGAACATGATGGTACACATATTCTTTTCCTAAATCTCACATTTTTTTCTTCATTAACATTAATATTAGAGGATTTCCCATTTCTGATAGCTTCCACATTTTCCTGAATTTCCACAAAATGTTTTTTAGAATCATATAACCTTTCTAAAAGTGACAGTTGATCAATCATTTGTGAATGGATTGATGATGTCCCTTTCATTATGATTCCCATGCCAATCATCATCAATTATAAAAATATTGGATCATATTCAATTCTCATCATTAATATAATTATTGGGACCTTTCTATTTAGGGCATCTACCACCTTGTTCGCTTTCCCAGGGTGTTAATGGATTGACCTGTCATAGTATTTGATCAGCTCTAACCATCTACTTTGATGCATGTTCAACTCTTTCTGTGTGAATATATACATGAGGCTTTTTTTGTCCGTATATATTTCAAACTTATCAGCAATGAGATAATGCCACCAAATTTTTAATGTGAAGTTCACTGCAGCCAACTTGACATCAAGTGTTGGATAGTTTTTTTCATTATCATTCAATATCCTTGAAGCATTGTCAATGACATTTTCATTTTTCATCAACACACATCCCATGACCTTCTTTGAAGCATTAGTGAATACCACAAAATTTCTCCACTTGTGGGTAATGTGAGAACATGCGCTGTGATAAGCCTCCTTTTCAACTCCTTGAATAATTCTTCATATTCATTACTCCAAGAAAACTTTACTCCCTTCTGAGTAATCTTGGTAAGAGGGTTGGACAATCTTGAGAAATTTCTTACTAATCGTCAATAATATCCAGCTAACCCTAAGAATCTACAGATATCTGTTACTAATATCGTCCCTGACCACAACTCAATTACATCTTCTTTAGAGGGATCCACAGATATTCTACTACGTGTGATGATATGGCCAAAGAATGAGACCTCCTTCAACAAGAACTCACACTTTCAGTAATTTTCATAGAGCTTCTCATTCGTCAAGGTCTCTAGTATTGTTTTTAGATGCTCCTCATAATCCTCCTTTGTTTTGGATTATATCATAATATAATCTATAAAGACTACCACAAACTTATCGAGGTAATCTCTAAAGACTATATTCATCATGTCTATGAAGATTTCTGGAGCATTAGTGATACCGAAAGGCGTTACTATGAATTCATAGTTCCGATATCTTGTACAAAAATCAGTCTTGGGGTTATATTCCTTCATCACATTTACATGATAATATCCCGACTGGAAATCCACCTTAGATAAGTATTTTTCAACATGAATCTGATTAAACAAGTCATAAATTCAAGGGGGAGGATATGTGTTCTCCATTGTGATTTTGATGATCACATGATAATCAATGAAAAAGAGAAATGACCCATCTTTCTTCATGACGAAGAGGACTAGTGCACCCCATGGTGAAGCACTTGGTCGTATAATCCCTTTTTCCAGATTCCCTTGTAGTTGTTTCTTTATCTCCTCATACTCCAAAATATGCATTCCATATAGATTCTTGGATATTAGAAATGCCCCATGTATAAGATCAATTGAGAATTCAACATCACTTCTAGAAGGAAGTCCAGGAAATACCATGGGAAACACTTTAGTGAATTCCCTCACAGTAGGAATGTCCTCTAGAATGGTCACATCCATAGACTCAATCATCTGATACACGTGCTCATAGGGATGTAATATCCGCGGTTGAGATAAAAGAGCTAATGAAGATTCAACTTTATACTTGCACTCGTAAAGAATCAGAGGTCGATTCTCCACCTTGAGAACGATTTCCCTCTTATGAAAATTTTTGTTGGATCTATATATGGAAAGATAATACATGAAAATAATTACAATAAATTCAACCATAGGGAGTTTGACGAGGTTTGCTGGGAGGTTCAGTCCATAGATTATGACAAGGGAAGATTTATATTCTTGGGATACAATGATTATCCCATTTTTCATACTCACCGATATCTTCACTTCCATGATATGTGGTGGTGTTGGGATTGTTCTACTAAACTGTCGAGATACATAAGAATGTGTAAACCCTGAATCGAAAAGTACATTCTCAATTCCTGAATGAATAACTAGCGTACCTATCACCACTTCATTGTTGGGGATCACTTCAGTAGTAATGATGGAAAAACCTCACCCTTGCTACCTTAGAGGTTATGGGTAGCCTCCAAAAATCCTTGGCAAGGGCACTGATTTTCAAGATACCCTGGATCATTACAGTTGTAGCAATGAACAATGCACTGAGGTTCGAATGGATCGTTCCACTCCTCTGTTGCAGCTGTGAGTTTTTCTTGTTTCCAATTAATAGCCAGGATCCATTCTCTTCCACACCTAAAGCATTTTCTCGTCCCCTTTAGGAAATTTTTTGGGTTATTTTTCCCTCACCATTGGCATGTGGGGTTCTGCATCATCGTAGAACCATTGGATTTATCCGTTGGACCACCAACATTGAATTATACCATACGCTTCTTATCCCCATGATACACCTAAGATTCTACGATGTCCATTTTGACCTCGAGGTCACATAATACAATTTCCTTAAAGCGGTCGAAGTGATAGATTGTCAGTACTTTCAGCAACCTAGGATTCAGCCGACCAAAGAAGAGGTCGACCTTGCATTTGGGGTTATCGACAAAGCCAGAAGAATATCATGAAATCCTTGTGATGTTTTCCTCATACACTAAAATAGATTCAATTTCTTTTTAATTGTGATAAAGGATGTGCCTTTCCATCTTAAGACGGAGGGAGCGTGGAAAATATTTATCGAAAAACATCCCTTGGAAATCCTTCCATTCAAATTCCTCAATCTCCACCACATGATTCATATTTTTTATCAACGTCTACCATTGATCACCTTTACCCACCATATGATAAAAATTTAGGAGAAACTTCTAATGTTCATAACATTGATGGATGAAGAAGATCATTTCGATGGAGTTCATCTGTTGTTCTGTGATTGAGGGATCAGATGGTCCATTAAAAGTAGGAGGCCTTTGTCTCATGAAACTCTCAATAGCGACTTGTTGTTTCATTGTTGGGGGGGGGGTGAACTTTTTTCTTGAACTATGTTTCTATTCAATGCTTGAGTTAGATGAGAGAGAAACGTGATAATTTTCGCAATTACTACAACCATTGGATTGGGCATCTCATTTGTATAGTAATCACATTGATATTCACATCAATTGTTAGCCCGAGTCATCCAATTACCAAAAATTCGCTAGAATAAATGGAAAGATAAGGGTAACACATAAAGGGTAAACCATGGAAAAAACTAATGACTTATAATGAAATTTTATTTCCTTAACATATGAATATATTAGCTTCAGTCTATGTTATCCATGATATACATTCTATGAAATGTTCTCGGAGCATTTTGTGTCCCTTAATAATGGTTAATACTAATCTTGAGGCTTTAGAAAAGCATATCCCCCAGGAGTTTCGTAACCAAGAGGGCAGAAAGGCCCGTTTCCATGCACCATTTCCCATTCAAGTCTACCTCAAAGCGGTGTTTTCAGGTTTTAAGCCTAGGATACATCTGTGCTAGAGCCGCCTCTACAAGCTCGTATCTAGATCGAGATATATTTTCTTGATAAACCACTTAATAATTACTCACCATATCTTAGGGTTGTTTATATAATACTTATTCTTGTCTCTAAGGATTCACTAGGGTTTTATATTCATAATCCCAAAAATAACTAAACATATTCTCTGATAGAAACTATGAAAACCCTAATTTTTATTACACAATTAAACATAATTTATTACAAAAACATCATTTGATACATAATTGAATATTTAGAGGTCTAGTGTCTTTTGGGATTATGATCATTACATGACAACTTAAAATATGAAAAACAACATATTTATTGAAAAAGACCGTTACATGTCTAGTACATTCCCTCATTCTTAGCATTTCATCGGATTACCTGAGGACATGTATAAGAAAATGGTGAGCTATAAAGCCCAGTAACAGAAAAAACTTGGAGTAACATGAGGAATAAAATACATGTAAGAAAATATGTATATAATTATCACACAATATAAACATAAACATAATGTCATGATAAAGAATGATGATCATAACATGGAAATGTGGCAACAACATATAACATGTAATTAGCATGAGCCAAGGAAAATTATACATGGAGCATGAATAAATTCTCATTTCAAATGAAGAATGAGTAAAACCTTGTTGTACAATAATTAGAATGTGTACAAAACCATTTCACATTATGTATCATGATACTATACTTTACCAAATGCATTGGAGCGCTATTAGGGTGCACCCTTCTTAAACATTTCATTTTATGCAGTAGTGTGCTACATGGATCATATAACATGGATTCATAATACATCATCATTTACTCCACGATATAGGAATATAGAATACATACATGAAACTAATTAAAAAAATTGTAAATGTGCATAACAGTGGAAACCCATGATAGATAAATGGGCATGACATTCACTACACAATGACATTGACTTGGATGATCTGTGCAATTTTGCTAGTGTAACGGTGTGATGTAAGCATTCATAAAAATGGATGATTAGAGAGAAAGGGGGTCTCATCATATGTAGATGAAATTTAATGTAATGTGTCTTATAGATACACGTCCCAAAAATTGTATTGTAATTCCAAGTCATGATACAAAATAATTTCATGAATGTAAAAGAGGAGAGTGAAATTCCATTCAGAATTTTGGCATAGTAACGGGTGTACACTGGAGGAATTTAATAAGAGAGAAAGGGGTCTCCCGTTATTCAAACATAAAAAGGGAAGTATGGGTGAGGTGGTAAACAATACCCAAACAGTTATAATTGAAATTAAAAGGTCATAACAGTTTAAAGATTATTGGAACAAAATGAGAAAGGAAGCAAAAACCATACATGGTAGTGTACATCTAAAGGTTTGGGAGAGGCTTGATATAGGCTTATTAAGAGCTTCAGTCATAATGGGAGGATTCTAGATATAGTAGGTTAGTGGTTTTAAGAACTAGAAATTCATTGAGTGAGGTGGAAGTGGGAGCATGGGTTGGTTTATATAGGAAATGTGAGGACATTATTTATTGTTTAGGTGTGGGACACCTCACATTAAACTAATCCAAACAACCAAACACCACATTGTTTTTGGAAAATGGAAGTGGAAAACTATATTTTATAATGACAAAGTCTTAAAATCTAAAATTAATAGCATTTCATACTTGGAGGTGAGTCACAGTCCCAAGAAAACCAATTTAAAAATTAAACATTCTTAATAAGTCTTGAAGGGTATATTAATGATTTGTAAAAAAAGCCAAACAAACCCAAAACCACATTATTTTAATTATAAAATATATATTTTCCAAACATAAATCTTATAGTATTTTATTAAATCACTATTGAGTGATTATGATGTCATAAAACACATTATATATTTATAAGGTATTTATTTTTTACCCAAAAATTTGACTTTTATAGAACATTATAATAAAATTAACAATTAGATAATTTCGACGTCCTGATCCTAGAAATAATATTTATTTTATCTAAATAATTTTATAAATATGTTAATTTCCACAATTAAAATAAAAACTGACCTTTATCAAATTCTCACGGGTTTTGACAAAAATGTCTTTGGAACATTAATAAAAATTTCAATTACATTAAAAAAATCATAAAATCATTCATATTTAATAAAATAAAATTTAATATTGATAATAATAATTTATTAAAATATTAGTTAATTACAAAATCCAATAAATCATCAAAATAGATTTCTTAGTTAAACATTTTCTAAAAATACTATTTGAGATTTAAAAACTATTTACATGGTAATAATAATAAAATGAATGAATATTCAATATTATATACAAAAATAATGTACATACCCATATTAATATGGTCTTGTTACACAAGCAATTATAACGCCCACATAAAATTGAAGAGTAAGGTGTGCGATGGTGGTAGGCTCTTAGGGTGGATCAGATAACATTGCTCATGTGTTAATCTCCATCAAGATACACTTCTCTCGTAGGCAGTTCCGATCGAGATTAACATATTCAAGCTCAGCTTGGGCTTGGTCAAGATATATGCCCATAGACACAACTTCCTTTTTGAGCCCTGACAAATGTGCTTCGTATGGGGCACATCTACTTGATGAGGCCATCGCTTCCTTTTTCGGACTAAATTGGATTTGTTAATTCCCTATATTTATAATAATCATTTGAACACAATTCAACAACTATATTTCCAACTGTCAAAATTATTAAAATAAAATCAATGAAGTTGACATTTTATATAAACATTTTACATAAGGAGACATTTAATTAGATCAAGAAATATTTCTATTTATGAATATTTTGGTCATTACAAGATGTTATTTTAGACATTGGTGATGATGTGTAGTTCTGAGAAGGTTTCATGTGGTTTATGCAGACCTTCCAGGGAGCACCACATGAAAACCTGTCTATTGAAGAATTGACGTAGGTCTTTCTGCAAAAACCTCCTCTGACTTTCTCAGGGGATGGATGACCTCAGTTAAGTTTATGGACCGGAGAGATAATGTTCTATGAAACAAGACAAGAAACATTTTTAATGTGTTATGTAGGAACCAAATGTATGAAGAAGAAACTCAAGAACCATAGGTTGTAATAAAAAAGAATTACCCTCACCTATTTTGGTAAAATTAAATTCAAAGTGGGAAATTTAAAAAGGATGATGAAAATTTGCAACCCAATGTTTTATCAGTGGAAATTCTTATATTATAATTATGTCACAGAAAATAACATTAGTAAAAACAATGACAAAACATGATTAAGTGAACTAATAAATACTATGCGAAATTTATATCCTAGAGGTTAAACATAATCATGCCACTTCTATGTTTTTAATTTTGAAAATTTGACATACATAATTGCAATCGGTAAGACATTTATATTTTGATAGGACAAACAAAATTTTTTGTGAATAATATTGTACCATTATGTATAGTAATATTACACTTAAAAATATTAATATGAAAATTATTAATAGTAAACATGAAAAATCAATTGTAACCTTACCCATGAATGTATAACTAAAATTTTGGATCCTTATAAATGAGATGGAATGTTTTAAAAATTAATAATTACGTGTTGGTATTTTTGTGAGAAATATTTATTTTATTAAAAAATTTAATTAAAAAATTTATTTAAAAAAAATTAATTTCCATAAAATGTATTCCAAAATATATATATATTTGTTCTAATGTTTTATGATAATTTTATTTGAGCTTAATTAATTTTTCTAAGTGTTATAAAATCTGTTTCAATTTTAAAATTTGTATTTTCTATATAAATGTTGATTTTATTTAAAAACCCAATTTCACATATTTAAAAAATTATGTTGGAAACATGGAGTCCATTTATTATTTCTACACATCAGTAAATGGTTTGGGTTAATTTATGGTAATTTCTAAAAGAAATTATTTTTTGGTTAATAGTGAAATTCCAAAATTTACAAAATATGCTTAAAAATGAATTTATATGTCATGATTGAGTAATGGATGATTTAAATTTACATTGGTCTGAACTCACATACATTAATTATTTTATATATATATATAAATGATCACTATTTATTGTCTTGACGAAAATAATAATATAATGATTTAAATAATAAGAAAAAAACTCTCTTATCCACTATAAATACAATGCCACACACACTATTATCCTCACACCTCTCATGATTTTATCATTTCCTATATTCATCTCAATGATATTCCATAGTCCCTCCCCCATATATAGGAGCTCATGGGGTAATGAGATGTCCAGTCCTAAGATCCATAAAGAGTTTCTCAAGAGGTGAATTCAAGAGGGAAATCCTCACTATTTTCTTTTGATTTCCATTCAATTTCAATTTCTTTTCTTATTCATTCCTCACCTACAATCATAAAAATGGATTTATATCTCTATAAACTTTAATATACTCTTTTTATATCATGTTAATGGAATATCCAACATTAATCTCTTCTCTACCTCTCTCTTATCATATAAATGAAATCTTTTCTCGTGATGTGTCAATCTACCAACATTAGTGGAGAGGCACCATCAATTTCCATAAACATCATCAAGTATATTTATAAATTCCATTAATGGTTAAAAAAAATTTAAATTTCATTTTATAACCATTTCTATGTTCTAAAAATAACTTATACTCTTAATACAAAATGATAAAACAAAATGAGTTTGAAGCATTCAAAAAACAGCTAAAATTAAACTAAAACAATCATGAATAACATTTATCTAATGAATAATCCTCATGGTATGTAACAAAATACATTTTAAATACATTTACATTTTTCAATATAATTAATAACATATAGTAAAAATTTTGGTAATTCATCCTAATTTTATTTGAGTCTCCATCCATAAATATATAGTGAACCAATCCGTGAAACCATGAAAATGAATGCTCCCAAACGATGAAATTAAAATCTATAACTCATCCAAAGGAACATACAGAATAATAACACCATAATTTATATTATTATTTTAAAAAATGTCATCTAATTATTAATAAATAAATCTAATGTTATTATAAAATATTTTAATTTGAAGAAACAATTAAGACAAAAGGTTTGGGGAATTCTTGAATCCAACTCTATTTCTTTGGGTTTTCTGTCATTCAATCCATTTCCAGACTGTTAATTCCATAATCCTAATTTATTTATCATTATCATAACTTTTATTGGATATTAAGCTTTTTATATTTGATTTTATGGAAAACAAATTTTTGTCTAAAAGAGAATTTCTTTCAAAAATTGCACCTTTCACTTCTCAAGATTATATCCTTAACTCAAGGATGATGATTATTATATCAAGAATGATAATCCCTAATTGATTTCAGAACGAAATATATAATTAATTATATTTATTAATGAAAACCAATAAATTTCCATGTGTTATTATATGTTAAATATTTATATATGTCTTTGTGGCATACATGATAATGTATTTGTTTCGATGTGACGGGTGAACCCATGCATATACTGCACAAAGTATATGTTATGATGTGATGAGTTCACCCAATATTATATATCTCTCCAATAAATTCAGTAATGTGAATAAACACCAGAGTAAAGTGAAATATTCTATAACATGAAGCTATCTTTTTTCACAACTATCTGTTGTAATTGATCACTAATAAATGATGATTAATTTTTATGCATTACCACATTCCATGAATTTTCATTATTCATTATATCGTGATTATGATCCTATGACTATATTGTCTTGATAATGATTATGGTCACCCCATGTTATATTGACTCATATTCTTACCTATCCTCATACATGGATTTCATTTTACCCCTTTTTTTGTATATCCCCAAGTGTATACTTCTACTAAAGAGAATTCTGGTGTCCTTAAGAAGCTAGAGAAGAAGTAATTAAATAAATATTTATTTTTATAATGTAAAAGTAATGTATGGTCCTTGTTTTCAATTACTATAAACGTTTGTTTCATATTTTTGTGATGATTATATGTTATTTATCCTTAAAATGATATTAATACAGTATAAAGGGTCTCTATATGGTATCCTCAAAAGAGAATATTGATGGAATCATCATTTGTAAAACTAAACCCTATGGTATAATAGTCAATGTCACATTTGAAAATTGTCAAGTATTCTATACATAATATTAAGTTGTAAAAATACAATTCATAAATAGAGAAATCCAAAATCAATTTAGTCACAATGATTGTTTTAGAACATTACATGAACATGAAGGCTCAATATTTTCATTAGAAAAGATCAGTTTGATGTTTATAAATATAATGAATGATGTTGAATTGAAAGTAATGAATAAAAATATTACAAGAAGAAATATATGAATTATTATAACCTATATCACACATGTTTGTTTTTATGTTATAATTATAAAAGAATCAATTGCCTCACCATTGATGTTCATAATTTATCATCCATGATCACTTTCTCAGCTCCATACCATTCCATACTCAATACACTATTCTCATTTTCACCCTATTGATATTTAATGGGTTTAAGAGTCATGGTATTCCTAGAATCACTATGGTTTTCACGGTTCTATTGATTATATATATTCTGTTACACTCTTACCATCAAATAAAATGTAAATTGAGATTGATGAGATGTTCCCCTAGCACTCGAACATGGAACATTGCAACAATAACACTGAATATGTACCATCTGGTCATAATCGTAGAATGCTATAGGTGGTGCCATATATTCACGATTCACATAATCAAAAGAAAAAATATAAAAAATCTAGGTTTTCCCATTGATTTAGGGGGATGATTTTTCGATCCCTCTATTTGATTTTAAGCTGCAACAATTACTTGTAAATAGGTTTCCCTCTTCATCTTATTCTGAGTATTAGAGTTACCAAAATTTTATATAGGTATCAACATTCTTCCTCCAACCACAGTTCTGGATATATCAATTCATACTACCATTTTTCAATCATCCATATCTACATAATATGTTATACAAAGAATGATAATCATTGAATGTATCTTTGTCCAAATTCACATTTAAAAAATAAATTCTTTCAAGGATGAACTTAAAAAATATTCGGGTGAAAAGAGAACTAAATTCATAAATTTATACAAATAATGTAACACTGTGATATTATCATTCTTTAATGTGAACAAATACATTGTTCTAGAAATTCTGATTCTATAAGTATAGAATTATTTGACGAACTATTCTTCAAAATCCTACAATTCATTGGCTGGTCTCATTTATCATGGACTACTAATTCCCAACACCGGTGTGCTAGATCCTCCACCATGTATGTCACTAACATTACCTTCAACTCTACTTTTGTTTTATGTATTTATAATATTCAATTCATCATATTTTTTCTCACTTATTCTTTTTTAGTTTGAGATTCAGCTCGAAAAATGGGTGGATTTTGTTGTTGGAACTAAATAGAATGATTCAAAAGACATTACTGATCCCTTATGTTTCGTCAAACTGTTAATGAAATTAATAGAAAATTTTCTAAACCATATATTTATTCACTTTTACTTTATGTGCATCCACATTCTCAGTAGCATCTTCCAAT
The DNA here is from genome assembly GCA_963277665.1 of Viscum album. Taxonomy (NCBI): domain Eukaryota; kingdom Viridiplantae; phylum Streptophyta; class Magnoliopsida; order Santalales; family Viscaceae; genus Viscum; species Viscum album. The sequence goes on along the minus strand of OY728126.1, from coordinate 142,342,816 downwards.
TGGGTCATAAGGGGCCTACCCGACGCCATTCTCTATAACCAATAGAAAATGCTATTTAAACTCAATTATTAGAAAACAAAGGCTTATAAATTTAAAATTTATTATATCACACATATCAAATTATGTCATTTTAAAAATAATTTTTTTTATTTCAAACCATTTATATAAATCCCACAATACGTTTTGGACATCAAACAATTTTTAATTTTTTTTAAAAGAGTATTTTATCATGAAATAAAAAATCATTACTCATAATTAATTATTTACTCCTAGTGGGACGTAATTTATATAAATTTATTTCATTATCATCTCATCAGATAATCCCACAACAATGGGGTTAAATGTCATTGATTTTTCTCAAAATAGTCATATAAAAAAGCGCTGGTAAATTGGTGTTCAAAATAAATGTGTTAGCAATGCCACATTACGATAACCATTTCAAGTTCCAATGATCCTAATCCTTGATACCAATACAAATAAAAGAATTACATGATTGATTTTTCAACTCAATGAACAATTATATGATACCATGTTTAACATATTTACCCTCATCATTGTCTTGATATGGTACTTGTGTGCTACTTGTACTTAGGTTACATCCCCATTACAAAAAAGGATAGAAATAAATTCCAATGGATTCATTATCATTTTTAGGATGATTTTCCATTTGAAATAAAAACCACTAAACCAAATAAATAAATCCAAGGAAGGTAAATATATGATGTATTAGTAATATGTAATACAACTCACAATGTAATCGAGCTAATAACAAATCAAATCAGAGTTCAATGAGAAAATCAATACCAAAAAAACTCAAGGACACAGAAGACATCAACTAAAAAACACCCAACCTACTCTGAGATCTTACTCCACATGCTATTCCCATGTTAGCATGATGAATAACTAATTAAAGGAGATAACTTACCTTTACTTAGATATAGATATAAAATATCTACAATCACACCAACATTCCTATGAATTGGGGTGGGATTGTATTAAACTCAGTAGGTTTTACCAAAAACATCCCAACTCATTACACCAGGAGAGATTATTTTACACTTTTATATAATTTTTTTTTTAATTTGTTAATTTTTTAACTAATCCAAAAATATTTTTTAAACCAAAAATGTATTAAATGATAAAATAAATTTCCTTGGAATACATCCAAACAATTCTTCTAAAAATTTTACATTTCTATTTGGAATTATGAATTCCATCCAAAACATCCACAAAAGGATGCACATTTGATAGTTCCATAACCACGAGTGTTCTCCCACGGGTCTACTATAAAATAAAATGGTAACCATTACCATGTTCCCAAATGGATCACACCCCTTCCATAGGGTCACATAACTGATAATTAACACTTTCAAACCATGTTTGCCAAATAACATGCAAAACAAATCATGAAAAATCATATCAATTAAATATACCACATATTAAAAACACTTCTACAATGAATTTACCATTAATCAAAAAAAATCATCATTTTAAATTCATCATTTTAATACTAACTTCATATGGTATTCCATGAAAACATTAAATGACAACATTCTACAAAACCATCACTAAAGTGGTTTTCCATCAACAATCACTAAATAATTTCACAAAAATTTCAATAAATACTATAATTTTAAAAACACTACATCATGTGAAAATAAAGAAGATTCAAGAGTGAATCCACCTATCTATCGTAGTTAGGAGAAAACGAGGAATGACACACCAACTTACAAAATATGGCTTGGAACTCCTAAAACAATCCTTATCCCTTGTTCATATCAAAAAAAATAACAATATAACATCATTATTATCATCAAGAAGCATGAATGTTACCCCAATGGATTATTTCTATGATTTTATTATATTTATTAAGAAAAAACTATGAAAAATAACAATGAATGATCACTTACAAACAAATATGGACCCCAACACACCGAGATTCTCTTATAAAACACTCTCAGATCGAATGGAATGGTCTCCACAACATTAGGATGGAGTGGAATTAGATATATGATCAATTGGGGGGAGTTTATTTTTGTGGTAAATAAAATTATAACATTTTTTATCTAATTTACCATGTTTCATGGTAAGGGTGCATAATAAGAAACCCATGTACTAATCATCCACAATCCACTACCTCCAAAACCACCTCATATTTATTGGGAAAAAAAGTTATAAAAAACATGCACCAACCATGACATTAACACTGTAGATTATTTTATGTTTTATACTAGGCATCCACATAATTTGGAAAAAATTTACCCCTACTAAGTGCCCACTTTTTCAGTTACTTTATTTCATTGGTGGTGTTTCTTGGTCTCTACGAATTGTGATCTAATTGTGAATTCCCATAAAATAAACCAAAACTGAAAAAAGAACTATGAACCTACTAAAACATAATAAAATTACATTATATACATAAAACTCGTAAATAAAAGGTCATATTTCTAAATGAAGGGGGGTGAAAGTGGGATTTTGTGGAAATATTTAACCAAAAACATTCCATAAAAAATATCTAATTATAACACTTTCCTAAATTAGTGTTTGGTTTACAGAAGAGATAAATGGATAATATCTCCACACAGATATAGGGAGTTAGCTATCTTAATAACACTCTCTATTCACCATATCTTCTGAAATCTATGGAACATCAATAGTTCTTCCTCCTTTAATAAGGATTCAGCTGTGATGAACCACGAATAATTTAATAAATCAATATCATCAATGTAACAACTTGTGACTCTAAGATGACATTCAGTGATTGTGATGAATGTGAGGATCAGAGTAAGAGGGATTATACATTTGGATCCTATATCCCAACGAAAATACAAGGAGATCTTTTGAATCAGATCAAAGATAAATGAAGAATTACAACATGAGGAAATTCAATATCTTCTCAGTAATTCATTAAACATTTCATGTGAATATTATCCTCTTCTGGTTATAGTATTTTAATCTTGTAAACTAATCTATAGTTATTATTATACTATACTTTTTAATCGCTTGTATCGATTATTTATTGTAAAACAAGTCTAAAACCTTAGTTTTCTTTGCCAAACAAGGCACATTTACTGCTCATATAACCACAATTTTAAAGGATGTACTTCCACCCAGCCTCTTCATGACTATTACATGGAATTAAAATGACTTATTTTTTGTGGAATTCCATCATCTGTTATTATAGGTAAGCATCATGTGTTTCATTATCCCTACTATTAGAGTATTTTTTGATGTGTGGGATTTGTAGTTACATAAATTGAAATTCAAATTTATCAATTATTAATTTGAATATGAGAAGATAATTTGGTACAACTAAACCAGGAAGTAATTATGATAAATTTTAAATTTATATTAATTTAATATATTTTAATCATAATGAAAATATAATCATTGTCAAATTAAAGATATTTAATGTTTTACTAATCATAGTTGAATAAAACAAATTCAAATAGTTAAATATTTAATACACCACATAATTCAGTAATAAATTACACAATAAAATTTTCATACATTAATCCCCTTCAATATATAATGTAACTCTAATATGTGTTGAAAGACTATAAAATTTTTAAATTATGTAAATTCTAGGATAATTGAACCTCATTTATGATATTATATGATTATTCTAAAATATGAAATTTTGTCCTCACATGTATATTTAGGTACACCTTTTACTGGTACTAAAAAACCAATTCAAGAGATAAAATTTACTATTTAATGTTCATGTTAAGGGTTTAATATATTAAATTGATTCATTTTGGTTATGGAGAAAAAAATATAGGTGTTCTTTATATGATGTTTCAATTTGTTTTAATAATTTTCATTTGAATAATTAGTGAAATATTTAAATTAATTTTTAACAAAAATGAACAATGAAAATTCAAAGCAATAAATTTGTATTAAAAGTGGATTATTTTGATCTTTTGTTACATTATAAATGATATAAAATGTATATATATGTTTTAAAAAAATCATATCATAGAAATTATTTCACATTACAATATATATGTTTTATACTCTATCATGGAAAAGCCTTAGTAATCATGTTGGGCATTTCAGCTGTGATTTCTACAAAATATGGTAAATAACCATTTTGGAATAATGAAACTCAATATAAAACTATACATCATAATAATATATAAGATAGTTATGTTTTCAATTATGAAAACACTTGTGGACATTCATGATATTCCATCCAAAATATTTGACAACAAACAAAATTTATTATTGTTTAATGTAATACATTCGACTAAGGGAATAAAGAATACATTATTCTCCTCATTAGAGATAGTGTAATTATATATATTACTTTATTTTTTAACAATCTAGTTATAAAATTAAAAATTATGATATGTAATTGGTAAAGAGTTTTATAAATTAAAAATGCATTATGTAGATTATTTATTTACATTTCAGTTATTAAATCAATAAATAATTCTATAGATACGTTTAGGATATTCTATTTCTATATATTTCCAGATAAACTAGAAAAAATTTGGTAACTCAACTTTTTTATGACTCAAATTGACATAATGTATATATTTTCATGTTATGATGAGAATAAATGAATTTATGATCTATATTTTAATATTTTATTATTGGAATCTAGTAATTCTTGACTTTTACTTGGTTGTTCTACAAATAATCTAGAAGTATTAGATAGTGGCAACATCACCTTCAGTGTAACAATTTGTGATCAAATATATTCATTTACCCTAGTGGAGTGAGTTGAGTAACATATTGGAACCCAGAATTACCAAATAAATATGATACATTCATCTTATTAAGTAGTAGATTGGGTCTCCAATTTTTTTTTGTTTCTACAAGGTTATTAAAATCACTCAATTTTGTGAATCATCTTCTAACTCTTCCTACTCATGTATGATGCATTGTATTGATCATAAATACATGAATTTCTAGATCAATAATACATGATAATAAATGAATTATCAGTATTTTTTTCTACTTGATATGTATTTGGTTTCACCAGATAAGTTATAAATGATTTATCAACCTGACTCATATGATTAATGGTTAGTAGAATCATGTATTTATGATCAGTATTTGATGTTTTTATGGTATGTATTTTAATTATACCAACCATATCCTCCATTTAATCTTATATAGGGGATATAAAATAAGGAATTGATTATAATATGGAGTTTATTAATTTAAATGATTCAAATTATATAACTTCTGATATCTCTTATTTTTAGGGCGTTTCAAATTAGTGTGGTTGATGCTGCTATTTCTTGAGGATATCCACATTTATGATTTCTTGAACATACTAAATATGTTTAGCTGATGAAAATAACCTTTTAATATAAAATTTTTCCTCCATTTTCCCCTAAATAAATATTGATAAGATAGACTAATAGAGTTTTTAGAAGAAATAAAATCACAAATCCATATTTGTGAAAAATAGAAGAGGACCACTCTACCATGTTTATTTAAAAATATTGATCATTTAAATATTTATTGTTCTTTTATGTCATAAATTTTTTTTTGTGGTAATTGGTTGAAATATTTTTCTTAATATTTGGAATGTTTTAATTTTCTCAAATGTTGTTAATGTAGTGCAGTCTATTTCTTCATATGGTTGAAAAAATGTTTATGTTTTTTTAATTTATATTAATAGTGATTTTTTGTTACTTTTATTCCAATATAATTATTAATGAAATTTTAAAACATCATAATCCACTTCATCAATATATTCAATTATAATTATATATTTATAAAAATATAAAATTTTGACGTATATTTGATAATTTTATAAGTTTCAATACTCATTACAGACACAGATATATGTTTCTATTATTTATTTTAAGAAATTATATCATATATTCAACCCATATTTTAAATTTATATATATCTAACAAATATATCTGTATATTTTTAAATCGAAATATATATTGAAAATATATCCACCCTTAAACACACATATTATGATTCCACACTAATTTATGTACTACTCTATTTTTTTATACCCATAACACACTAACCACCCATGGAAATTAAAAACCATATCCTACCATATTTGTTGTTTTGGAAAATATTTTCTTCTAAAAACAACTTAAACACCAACGAATCCTCCATTGGTAATCCTAAAACCACCATTGTGGGATGTGTATTAATGGATGATACAAGAAAAAATTTTATTTGATACTCTTGCAACATCCCAGTTTCTATACTACTGACATGTCATGCGAGGGTTTTGATTATGTGCCTCAACATGTTGTGAAATCACAACATCCATAATCTCATTTTGATGATAGGTGATAAGTGCATTGTCATGAATATCACTACAATCAGTGTCCCTATTCCAAATTTTTCTTTTGTAGGCTCCTCAGAAAGTGTACTTTTTTTATGGAGTATTGAAACTGGAGGATCAAAACAGGATATTAATCTAGTTGAAGGACCAACACAATTTTAGATGAAAATATAATTTTCTTTCAGTTGATTGTTCATAATCATTTAGATCATCGGTTCATCATAATTTAATCATTTTCAATTGTTTTGACTTGAATTGTAATCAGTTATATTTATTTTCTCATTTCATATTACTTTTGGTGATTGTTTAAATTACTATTTAATATTCCTAGAATTTAATTCAATAAAAATTAAATTTTATTTTTTACAATGATTTACATGTTTTATTTTATTTATTTTGTTTTTTAAATGTTATATGATATATTGGTTTTTATATAAATGTAATTTTTATTCGTATACAGGCATTGCAAGGTTCATTCCATCTTAACCTTTGCATATTCCATTGTACCTGTCCCATGGCCCTTTCATCAAATTGTATATTTACCTTGATTGATTTTATCATGATAAATTGATCAAACCTCAGCATATAGTAGTTTTATGTCTCATATATTGTGTTTATTTAATTGATAGATTTATATTTGGATATATACCCATTCATGATAACATGTGTTGTGATTCTGAGTGTCCACTCTAGTCATTATTCGTCTTTCATATGGATTTTTCTGAAAGATCATATCCTTTAATGTGCCCTTATTGATTTTATTATCCTTTTGTGATGCTATAACATTGTGGTTCCATGGTCGTTTGGTGTATCCTCGATTCAAGTCCATTTCAACTCATCCCTCCTTAAGGGGTTCTCTTTGGATTGAACATGGTTTATTGAGAGTGGGGTCGGAAATTAATTTCCCTAAGGTCCAATTCATTTTCAATGGAAAAGGATAATAATTCCATAAGAGGGATGGTGCTAATCCTCTACAGATGGTCTTGAGGCTCCATTTAAGTTGTCATTCATGTGGATATTCCTTGTAACGCATATGACTACTACATGTTCAAATTATTTCACTCAGTATTATGCGATATTTGTGTAAGAATTTAAAAAACACGATGATGATTTTAGCACCAAGAATCATTATTCATAATTGATAAATGTTTTATCCAAGACCTAATTATGGAGGTCTTAATATTTTAATTTTTTCATTATTGGCTTTTTACAAACCTTTGTGTGAGTTGATGGGTTTTTATCACCAATGTCGTGTATGTGTTTCTTTAGACTTTCTTTGTTCATGTCTCACATTTATTATCATACTATTAGTTTTTTATTGTGAAGCCATGTGATCTTCCTAACCCATGCATTCATCAACCATGAATTCATTAAATGTGGGTTATTTTATTAGTCTTTCTTGAAATAATTATAGTATATTTTCAATTATTTGTTGATATTGATGTTATTTATGCAATGTTATTCTTTCATTTAAGCAGTTTATTTTTAATCCTTTTTCAATCATATAGTAATTAGACCATAATTCACCATAAGAAACTATTTTCTTGTTCTAAATATGAGTAATTGAATATTGAAAATTTTTTAGCTTGTATTGGTTACTTTTATTTGGAAAAATTTATATATTTTTATTTATCTATAATGTGAAATATATTTGGTTGGATTTGTTATATTTTCTATTATTCTTTGTATTTTAAGAGTTATAATCATATTTATTCCTAATGTTTTTTTGTCTATAAAGAAAATATTATTCATTTTTATTTGTGTCATTTTTTGGGAAACTATAATTATAATAATACATTTAGATTTTATTTTTTGAATTTTAAAAACCTGATTTGTATGCAACGAATTTTAGACACTGAACATTGACAACCACAATACATAGCTGCAACATAAAGCTTTCCCAATGTTACGGTATAGTGTAGAGATTTAGTGTTTAATGATATAATATAGTTCAATAAATACTCTATTAGAGGTAATACTTGTGAAAAAACAAGGTCCATTAATTCATTTCACTTTTCCCCATTAACCATTCATGTTATTTTACCACAAAAACATGCTATGAGGAAGGTGATAGATGCGTGGAAGATTGATTTATTAGCTATTCTAGTCCCATAGGACATGCAACATATTTATTCAAATGCGTTGTTCTTTCTTCATTTTAGAAGATATTTCTTCCTGATTATCTCTTTTATTACTTAATGGTTTATTACATAAGATAGAAAATGGTGTATATAAAATCATTACTATATTATGATAATATCCATTATGTATTCATTGAATTTAATTCATATATTCATGCAATTTTTATAGGGGGGTACAATTGGTCATATTAGATCCCACACCTACATTAGAAAAGGATCCACCCCTTTTATAATCATAGGATGATATATAGGTAAAAAACCACCAAGATCAGAAATTAATATTAATGTTTTTATCAATTGACCTCTATTCTTGGTATTTGGTCATCACATTGTTTATCTAATAAAATATATGTGTTTATATTAACTAAAAGATACATGAGAAGTCTTGAGAAACTAGTGTGCCAATGCAAAAATGTAATTGATTTCACAACATGTGATCATGATTAAAACAAGATTGATGATGTTAATAGCTACTTCTAAGAATGTAAGGATCAAATGATGTACTGAAACATTACAAATCAAGAAAAAGTGATTTAATAAATTGAAAATAAATCAAAATTATGACAAAACAATTATTGAGTATTCTGGTTTCCTCCTCTAAAATACTTTATCCAAATCTCTTTGGATATAATATGGCATCATTATTCATCATCATAAATATAATATTCCATGATCATGCACCAATAAGTATAAATTTATTTCCCATTCAGGTAAACAAATTTTCATTGTGTTCTACATTGGAAGTATACAAGGAACTTGGTAAAGCTCCCCACCTAGAACTATGGACATATAAACCAACTCTTATAATATCCATCACATCAATTATCTTCGGTGAATTTAAGATTAGTACCAAGTTCCCTCTAACATTCCTATCCCACTTCCATAGTTAATATAGCACTCTTATAGAACTAAAAGACAAATTGAATTGTATCAAGGGATAATAATGGTTGTTTATAGAAACTAAGAAGCCAAAAGCCTTTTCATATAGTTGTATTGATTATTTATGTGTGTATCAAGAGGTACAAGTGTATGGGGGAAAAATAACCATTTAGAGTGAAAAGTGTTAATAACATGTGAATACATGTGACACAAAAATAATGGGTAGTAAGAAAACACTAAAGAACCAATATAACTGGTCGGAATAAACATGGAAAAAATAAATTTTCCAATGAAATTGTTTTAGATAAATAAATTACTATAATAAATACAAGGGAAAGGAAAATATAAAAAAATTATATGGTGTTACTAGATATGTCTCAGATTAACTCTCTCAACTATGGTTCACGAAATATATGATTTTACATACTAGTTTTGATTCAAATTGTTGTGACCAAAACATTAACATCCAAAAATAAAATGTCAATAAAAAAAATATTCACTATACTCTAAATAGAATTTATATTTAGTGTTTTATTTAATTCAGAATAAAATATTACATATCAAGACCCATACATTTTATTTTTGAATGGACTCTTTTCCAGTAATATGATCTCCTTAAATGATACTACTTTTCTACACAAGGGTAGACCATAAAATATGGATATTGACAGCTTTATCAATCCAAAAAGTCATTAAGACCTGTGGAAACTATTTTAAATCTTTATGTGAGCATAAATAGCTTTGTATGGGGTTTAAAAAAATGATAACTAATATTAATCAATCAAGGTGCTTGAAGTAAAGAAAATTTATAATGAAGAAATATATTTTATATCCCAAAAGGATTCATGAAATAGTATCATAATCAACAATGGAATAAAATAATATTCCTAAAACATTCTTTTAGAAAACTATATAATATTGAAGGAACTTTCATGAAAACATAATTAGGTCAAATATATAAAATTTTTATCGAAAATATCAAAAACGTTCCTTAAAAATTTAATTTCATGTTTCATGAATTCCAATGATTTCCATTTAAACCTCAAAAAATATTTTTTAATAATAACTAAGGAGATTGGGAACATCATATTAAAACATGTTAATTATTACCACTATGACCATAATCATATAGAGTTTTGAACATAACATATTCTTTGACGATTAACCTTTATAAAATTTTATCATGGTAAAAACATATCATTGTAAAAATTATAACAACATCTATTATTATCATTGTGAATATTATAACATGTTCTATGATTAACATAGTGAAAATTATATCATGTTCCATGCATAACAGTGGGGTCATTTTAATAAACTCATTGCTGAGCTGAGGAGATATAAAAATGTATCCCATAAATTGGATGGACAATAGAAATATCACCCGTTACTTAAATATATTACCTAGGAAATATATTGACTAAATATTAATAGTATTTCATTTATCATCATAAAAACACTTTAAAACATTTTTCAATCAATAACATATACTTTTAAAAAAAAATTAGATAAGTGAAAACTTTATTTCCAAAAAAATGTTATAAAGAAAGAATGATTTTGTAATTTCTTTATATAAATAAAAGATAAGTATTAATACATTAAAAAAGTAAATTAAAAACAATGAACATTTCATAATTTCATTTAATATATTGGATCCATCCTTTGATGCTTTCCGTTATTTTAAACTCTAGGAACTCACTCTTCCTCTCTCTATATCCTTATAGATACTACAAACCAAGGAAAATATTGGTTATTCGGTAAGGTATTACGGATGGGTATTCAATAATACACCAGCCCAATAGAGGGTGGTAATTTTTAGGCAAATTTTAACATTTGTTTAAGAGTGAATGTTTAATATATAAGTATTAAATGATAACTAGATTATAAATTAACCATGTGGATAGATTAGTGAATCCTCATCGACTAAGGATATAATATATTATAAAATATCATTTACAGTGATCTATATATATAATATAGTTTATCCCTCATATCAGTATAACACAATACAATACACTACATTGTGTGACTCTAATCCTTAATCCACATTGTTCTGTATACAAATCCAAATGTATTAAATCTCAATATTATAATATTATTTCACTTGACGTGGTCCTCTTATTATATCTAATTTTATTAATTATTACTTTGGAATACATCTTTCATTGAGTAGAGACTTTTAATTCAAACGAAATTGGTTTGAATGATTTATAAATGTATATGAATGCAACATGCATCTTATATAATGTAATTACAATAACTTAATTAGTGTGTTTATCCGTACCCATGATATATTCTTCAATCCTCCTCCTCATCATTATAAAATCAACCTGAAATCCATAAAATACGGTTTCCATGTTGTGAAATATGTTAAATATATATAATAATTTTATGTAAGATGTAATATATGTTTTAAAATGATAACATTGATTTCATTTCAACAAAAAATGCATCATAATTTTTTTTAACAATAATAAAAGATCATTATTCCCACATTGATACATCAATAGGATACATGCTTCCATATTAATTTGGATGTGGTAGGGATGACTAAAAAAACGCCTTAGGTCCCAAAACACCAAGCGGGTCACTATGCCACCCCATATGTGTCCACTATCATATCCAATTGCCTATAAAACTTATTTCACCATCCCACTATACTATTAATTATTATAACCAATATTATATTTTTATTATAATATTTACTTCTATCATGTTACACTATTATTATAATTGTATTACATAAAGGAAGTATAATAATTGAAAGGGAATATATATATTAAATTTTATTGGAAGTACATTCAAACCCCTTATAATTTATTATTTCACCATATTTTTTTAAAAATATTGTTGATTTTTTGGAAAAAATAATCAGATATTTTCAATTGAAAACCATATACTTCGTAAAAAATCAAAAAATTGGCATCTTCAATATCTAAAAATAATAAAACCATAAAAAATATAGAAAATCATTCTATATATAGATATTTATCATTAATATTATCCTAACCTTTATCAAAATTTTTGAATAGAGTACAAAAATGGGTTCCTAACTCTAAAAGTATTATAAATTGATAATATTCTACCATCTAATGTTATCTAAAATATGGTTTGATACAAACTGAGATGAATCAGACTTACAATCTGAAATTTTTTCATAAAAAACATATTTTTTACTTACTGGATTTGGTACCGAGAGAACTAGACCTTACATAACCATATATAATTACAATATAAATAACCAATTTTGAGTCATTACATAACCAATACTTTTTTATGATTTCAGATATTGAAAATTATAAAAAATATATTTCCTATCAACCCAATTATTTTCTTTTTGAATTGAACATTTTCAATTCAATACCAAATATTCAAATTATCATCATTATTTACTCAAGGATAAACTTCCTAATAAGGACTTTTACATCTTATTCAATCTTACTCATCCTTCGGCCTAGTGAAAATCATTAGAAAACCTGAAGTGGACACAAATAGATTTTTATGGGGGTTAAAATATATGAAAAAATTAGTTAAACCATTAACTAACTTGAATTAAAATGAATGATTAAATATAAAATTGATTTAATTTCCAAAAAACATTACATAAAATAGTTTCACAATAAAGATCTTGTTTATTCTTGAATGTGTCTTAGCATTGTTTTAAGATTCATATTTTGTAGCCTCGTCAATGGAAAAATATAAATTTATCATTGGAGACAAACAGAAAAAAATAACTATTTGTATTATTTATTCTAATGTATTGGTTTTTACCACTAGTTTATTCCATTGAATAATTATGATAATGAAATGGACTTGAAAAAACAACATCACATATAAAAAAATTGTTTTTAATCCAGAAAATAGTATTTATGATGAAACACTTATATCTCTTAATTTGAGATTTTTTATAGATTTATATTATTGATAATTTTCTTTATAATAATAGTTTTAATTCCCCCACTTTGTGTATTAATGGATGATTTATTTATAATTTTTAATTAGATTTTGAATTTGGATATATCAGATAAATTTCAGTTTTTACCAACCAACTAAAATTTCGTATTTTTTTATGAAATTGTATACATGTGAATTTTAATTTGAAATGTTTTTAAATAATTTTACACATATTTTGGAATATATTTTATTTGGATATTTTGATATGGATAACAATTTTTGATCAAGAATAAGGGATATTAAAATTTTAAAGTAGTTGTATGTCTAAATTTCATATATTTCATTCAATTGGAGCAATGTGTAGTTCAATTTTATTGATGTTTAAAACAATAGTAAAATAATTGGAATTTATATTTAATCAATTTTTATATTCTATTTCTATATGTTTGGTATCCATAACATGCCAAACCCTATATAAAAATATAATATTCACATTTCGTGTGGTGGGTTTGTGAATTTGGAAATTGATGGAATTGGATAAGTGTTTTCACTACATTTCTCTAAAAATTGGATTAAGGATAAATCATAATTCAATGGTGTCATATAAAATTCATTTTTATTCTTCCTAACATTATATACTACATATGTATTAAAAAAATTGTTCTTCTATTTTATTTATTTTGGTTTTTAGTTTTCTTATACTCTATTACACTTTTTTGTGGCATGAAACTAAGAGTAGAAACGAAATTGGGATATCCCTTTTCTAAAAATTTCATTTGATACTTTTTCTAAAATGAATCCTTATACAATGTAATTGTTTTCGTTTATGAAATTATTCAATATTACCCTCCATTAATTTTTTTAATCAAAGTGATAGTAATATTAATTATTCATTATATATTGATAAATTAGTTCAGTTCATCAAGGGGTCATTGATTCAAACAACTACTACACAACATATAAATTTAGGTGAAGTGAATATTATGAGAAAAAAAAATCATTTTTAAAACAAGTATTCTCATGAATAATTTATAGAGTTCAAATAACATTAAAAAAATTAAATCATTCACATTTAAGGAGTGGATATGTGAAAAAATTTACCATAGAGTGTAATTTTTCATTTGAACAATGATCAAAACAATGTACACTGACTGTTTATCAAATGGTTATCCTGGGATTTAATTGTTTAATATAACACGGATAAATTTTAATTTTGTTGGTTATCATAATTATTTGAATAATAATTTTAATGATAATGATCAAAATTTATTGAATACATGGGAAAGATATTTTTTCTTTTGAAAAAAAATATTCTTAATAGAAACGCTTCGTAAAATCTCAAATATTTTTATTTTATAAATCTTATAAACAACATTCAATTTTTTTTTAAATTTATGTCTTTTTATTTCAATAAATACACATAAAAATCCCTCAATTTATTTTATCTTTGATTGATTTTTTATCATATTTTATTTTCTTCAACACTAAAAGTGTTTATTTATTCACATCCTCTTAATGTGAATGACATACCAAAGAAATTTTTAATGACTCAGTAAAAAACAAAAAGAACAATTTAGCATTCACACGATGTTGTTCATAAATTTTTATATGGGAAAATAAACACATTTATGATGTTAGAAATTTGGGGTTTACCCTAGGGACTAGAAAAAATTATTTCACATCATGATCATGTAGTTTTTGTCACCAGTGGTGGATTATTTAATGAATTTTTTTATTTAAAATAATTAATTATCCTCAATGAAATTTTTAATCCTCTATAATCTCTTTTTATTGGGTTAGTCACCATGAACATAGTTTTTTATTGAAAGATAGGGATATATAATTATAATGAGGCAGATCTTGAGGAAACAGTGGATTCAAAAATCATTGAAATGAATCATGAAAAAATTGATGATTGAATAATTTTTTAGGATGAACTAAATCAAGACAAACATAACAGATTGATTCATCAATTATTTTCAATGAAGTAGTAGTTTTATTCGATATGTTGATTTGTTCATTATGTTCTTCGAAATAAGAAATGATTAATTAATTATGCAATAAATTAATTATTTATTTTAATTAATGAAATCAAAGAACCCTTTTATGAATTTTTCATAGAGAATGAATTCATGATAATAAAATATTGAATACTTGAGATAAATGATTATTCCTAAATTTTTTGTTGAATTTTGGGATGGGTAATTGTGGATTGTTGAATAGAGGCTGGATGATTCATTTCATATTTTATTTATATTGTTCCTTATCCCTCTTCTCTATTTTCATATATATCCATACTATTATATGTGTATAATGAGATTCCAACCATATAGGTAGCTAATGATAGTGAGTGATGACTTGATGGAAAATGGCGAGTATAGTAAATAAAAGATATTCATAGTATGCATTCATAAGTGAATGTTGATGGAATATAGATAGGTGTAGGACCTTGTGATATAAATGAAGAGGTGGTTGATCATTGAATACAACAGATAAAATGAGGATGTAAGATGGTGGTGTGAACTCAAGGCGGTCAGAACTGTTAGTTCGTAGGGGGTGTAACATGTGGTCAAGACATTTTCCACATAATGAAATATAAATATACAGTAAAAAGAGGTAACACCATTAAAAATATTCATATATTAATAATTTTTATCCAATTCAATAGATATATCTAAAATTGTAAATTAAATAAATTTCAGGATAAAAAAAATGTTTCCATCACATATTAACATAGAAATCATGAAACCCACAGTTGATATTGTTCTTGTCAAATTTATAATTATGTTTATCAGATATGAATAAATAATAACTCTTCTTATGAACATTATTCATTGATATTAATCAATGGGAAAATAAATTTTGTATTACAATCATTACAATAGTATGATCCAAGTGTAGAATCCTTTTAGTGGTGATTCAAACATTCTATTTTGATCCTTGAACAACCCTAATGTATTTTTAGGTACTAGTTTGGAAGATTAATCATCATATGATAAATTTTTGGATCTTTTCACATTCCAACATTAATAAATATAAACTATTGAGATTCTCATTATTAATAGGATTTGAGGATGGATAATTATAGGAAGAATAATGTTGTGAACAATAATTCCCAACTCTCAGAAAACCCTATAAAATAAATTTAACAATATATTTATTGAGATTGGGTTTAGTTTAAAATATTATATAATTTCACGAAAACACTTAAATAATATAATAATCACTATATAACCTCATTCAATTAATAATAATAATAATAATAATAATATTTTATGGCGTGTTCTACCTAGAGCACTAATATATTTATTATACATTTATCTAAATTAATATTTATTGTGTGACCCCTTCTTGATATTCAAGTTCTCTTGAACATTTAATAAACTCAAAAATAAATATTTAATTAAATTATTTATTCATAAATAAATTTTATATTCATAGTCTGTTGAATAAATATATATTAAACATTTAAAAAATAAAAATATATTATATTTCTTCCTAATATAATAATTACCTTGAAAATAAATATTTTTTTAATTTATGAAATCATATTCTAGAATAAAATTATTCCTTGATAATTAGAATAATATATATTTAAATTACTAAAAAAAATTGAATTTAATTGATATCAATAGAAACACATAGTTTGTGACCCTTTAGGGTTCTTTTTTGTTTTCATTAAAAAATCGTTTCAAATGTCCATGATTATTTTAAAAAAATTGGTAAAGGAGTATTAGATAATTAAATTAATATAACAATGTTTAGAACCCCACATGATCACTTACTTTATAATATAATCCATTATTATAATAAATCATCAAATGGTTTTCACACATGTAACTTCTACTTATAATATTTATTCGTTTTTCTTTGAGTAACATAAGTAATCTTATTTTCGCAACATGTACATGGAATTTAATGGTATGGATCCTTTTAAATTAAAGAGATATGATATAAAAACTAATTAATAGGAAATGTAAAATCATTATGTTAATTAATCATTAATAAAAAGTCATTTTTAATACACCCAATACACAATACATCCTATGAACATATGGAATCATGTTTTTGGTTAGTACATAAGATTAATTGATTCATGAAAAGCATTAACAATACAATAAATGTATCAGGACCATTATACACTCTTGAAGTTCATAATATTTGATTTATTCAAACATGTTATATTCCAACAATGGGGTCTTTAATCAAAATAACACATCTTAGAGATTACTATGTGTGAAAATAATGAGAATAAGTCTCATCTTATTAAGAGTAGTCACACATAGTTGTTAGTATTTTCTGTGTCCCATAATAGTATGATATCCATGTTTTTATCTATATTTAATAATATCATCACTTAATTTCATGCTCCTCATCATTGTGATGAATTATTATGACCTTATCAATATGAATGTCATTCAAGGACATTATTACATTTAATTCACGAATATTAATAAACATTATATAATTATGTGTTGTATTATTAATTAAATAACAGAATATACATTAAATAGAAATATAAATCAACTAATTATTGAAAAAAAATACAATATATTCCCACATAGATTAGAGCAAACTACCTATAACATTCAGTCATCCAGACCTCATATGATGATCATGTTTCTCATTAGTTATTGATATAGTAAAGGGTTATACCACATTGAATTATATGAATATTTTTCTCACTACATATTCACATATATTTGAAAAACCAATCATGATATGTTACTTTAAATGTATGTTATTGATTCACTAATGTGACCTTGGATCCATTGAAAGTTCCACCACTATAGTATTATGACGATAGAGTGTGATTTGAACATAAGATTTAGATACCACATCAAGATATTATAAGAAGTTGTGTATCTAATAAAATATTTACATATCATTGAAGACATATTATACTCTAACTATACTATAAAATATATAACAACAACATTAGTAGGTATCTCTGTGGTAAAAAAATCCTTTATGGATGATGATATATCTCATTGGTGGTTTTAGATCATCTTGAAATATTTAAAAACTATAATTCATATATACTATGATGACTATTTCTTTATATAGATCATAGATAATTAATATATCCTTATTACATCTTGGATACATATGGATTTCCTTGACTACCATCGAATGGTGGCCACCTGGGTTTTCTTGATATCTACCCACCAAACATAGGGTTTCATCAACATCTATCCCAGTATATAACATAATATACATGAATAATCAATTCATTGCTATTTAGTGATTCTTTTATACACTCTATTTCATCATGTGTATGAGTAAAACATTTCCTAGAATGATGAATTTCATGAGATATTATTAAAAATAAGATATTGGATTGTTCCATACCAAAAATATTTAGTATCTCATAAATATATTCATTTTTACATAGACTGTGAATAATGCTTTATCAATCATGAAGGATCATAATGCCAAGAATATATACTTCTTTACCCAATCCCCTTATGAAAGAGAAATTATTTAGTAAGGATTTATGAAAATATAATAAATGAATTTCATTTCTAATAAGTAGTATGTCATTAACATAAAAAATTATGTAAATTACCACACTCCCACTATACCATTAATAAACCCAATCTCACATGCATTCTGTATGAAACTAGATTCCATTGTAGTTTCATCTAATAGACTATTCCATGAATCAAATTATTTATTTAATCCATAAGTGTGTACTTGATATAATTATACCTTTTTGGAATACTTTAGTGTCCCAAAAACATCAAATTTTTTCATATATACATATTCCATACGATTTTATCAAGAAAGGATATTTTGATATCCATTATTCAAATATCATAATCATGGGAAGGCGTAATGGAATGTA
Source organism: Viscum album (assembly GCA_963277665.1). NCBI lineage: Eukaryota > Viridiplantae > Streptophyta > Magnoliopsida > Santalales > Viscaceae > Viscum > Viscum album. Next base: position 142,323,783 of record OY728126.1, on the reverse strand, counting down.
TAATTATAATGGATTTATTATTCAAACTGGAGAAAATGATTCATCACAGTCAATTCCTTGATGTTGTTTGAAACCTGTTGCAATAATTCATGACTTATAAGTACTGACTTGTATATCCATGTACAATTTCTTCTTGAAATACCATTTATAACTAATAAGACTCAAATCCCCTAAATTATTTACTAACATCCATATTTTGTTCACACTAAATCTTGTCCATAAGTGATTCCTCTATCCACATGGTAATATCATTTCTTCATAATGCTTCATTTATTGTTACCGGATCATAATTATCAAATTATAATTATTCACTATCCTCGGTGACTAGAAATCCATACTATTAATCTTCTCTATACTCTATTGTACTCATATCCCGTAGTTGTGTGTCTATAGCTTCTTCTTCTATGAATCTTTTTGGATTTTTTTGGGTACTAATCGTATGTACCTTTAGAATATAATTTATCATTTTATATCTAACTCCCACTATTTCATTTATTATGTTCTCCCTTTCAAGGAATATGATCTATCGTTAAACTATTGAATTTTTCTGATGGATCATATTGGTAATTTACCCATATTTCCATAGGGTATATTATAGCGGTATAATTTGTGCATTGGGGTGAAAGTTTTTAGATTAAAGATTCGATACCAATAATTTCATATCCACGTACATGTAAATTTAATAACATAGGGTTATCTCTACTAAATAATTCCTTTATAATACCATTTTCACATTCAATGGAACATGATTTAGTATAGTTTATGTTTTCTATAAAACTTATCTCTAAAAGGATAATAGAATCCCTACATGACTCATGATTGATATCACAATATCTTAAAATTTTTCTTCATTGTTTTATTTATATCATTCCGTTGAGGTGTACAAGTAGGATTGAGTAGGGATATTTTTCCAAAAAACTATACATAATTAATATATTCTAGATTAAGTCATTCTGTGCTATGTTTTTAGTGGAGTTTTTTTATCTTCTTTTCAAGCAGGTTCTCATCTCCATTCTAAGATTCTATTAATATTTTGAATTAATTGGACGTGTACCTCATTATGTATAGATATCCATATCTACAAAAATCACTAATAAGAGATATAGAGTATGAGTACCCACCTAATGATTCAAATGGGAATGGTTCATAATAATTTGTATAAACTAATTCATGAATCTATTTATCCCATTAAAATTTTCCACAAATCTGTATATGATGATTTTTTTCATGAAATTATGCATGACATAAACAAAGTGGTATTAGTTTAATGGAATCTCAATTTCAATATTTGTTAAATTTTGTAAAAACAGTTATCTTACATGAGCTAGCTAGTTTGTCCAAAGTTGTGTTTGGTATGATTCATGTGAAATAGTATCATTCTTAACTATAGTTTCTTTTTCATATAATCCAACAAATAAAGTCTATTATTTAAGTGTTCCTTTAATTGAAAATTGAAATCCTTATAAAATAAGAAAATTTATTTAAAATTTTTGAAAGTAAACATATTTATATAATGCATGGATACAAAAAATATTTTAGTTTTCATTTGGAATATAATAATAATATATCAATTCCAAGATAATTCATAACATTAATGTGAGGTGGTAGTCCCAAATAAAAACAACAACATTTATGGGTCCATTAGCTTCTCATTGGTCTACTTCACATCACACAATCCTTTGTAAAAAACCTGGGTTATATATATGAATAGATATTCAAGAATGAAATAGTATATCTAATACACACTTTATTAAAAATTATTAATTTTACATTGTAACCAATTTCAATGTAACATACCCATTCATATTTTCTTAGGTGTAGTTTTTCTTCAAGTGGTCCTTATTACCACACGAAAAATAGATTACATCATACTTAGTTACATTACCCTTGATATTTCTATTCTAGGTAGCATATTCTGATGAATATTTGGACATAGATATCCTTCTACATCCATTCCATTTAATCAGCTTATGAAATGAAGGAATTTCATACATTAACTCCTTAAAAATATGTTGAAGCTATGTGAGAATATATATATAAGAGCTATCTAATTTTTTCATTATCAAATTAATAACAAAATTAGAGATGCTTTGAGAAAAAGTGATTTAATAATTTGTTTGTTTGATGTTATTTAAGTAATTTAAACCCTATAACCCCTTGATGATCAATGTAGAAAATGTGTTGGGCTATGTGAGGCCCAGTTTGTATACCTTATATTAGTTTACTCTTAATGATTTCCATGGATATATCAAAATATTAATTCCCATCTCTCTCTTTATATAAACCAGGGATATACTATAGAATACTATAATTATCCATGTATTCATGTTTCTTATTGAGTTTATTATAAAAGGATTATATTAGTAAACTCTATTCCACGACTACATCACTCATGTGTTTATCATTGAAAATGATATTTTCATCACTTCGATCCTTTTCTGGAAGATCATCCAATGAGGATTCCAACACATTAGATTCCTGTTCAAGGTACAACACAACCTATACATGTTTAAACCATTCCTGGATGTCACATCCATTAATGAAATGTTCATTCTTCAAAATTAATCATAGGGGTAATTTGAAGAATAATGTATCATTATTCTACAATTATGAAATATAATATTATTAATAATAAAGATGATTACAATTTATGTGAGATATAATTAATTAAATTTTATTAATTCTCCCACTTTTTTATTATTACACAAAATTCATCATCATTTGACTAATAATTTATAGTTTCTAATATATTCATGTCAAATGTATTCACATTCCCATTATCATATCCCAAGAAATAAGTTATTCAATTACTCAATGTTATATATGTTTAAAAGTCTTTACTAACCATAGATTTTTAGCTCCTTGATCCATTGAGTGGATTCCCCTATCCGGAAATCCAAACATGGATTTTCCCAATACATTCCTCCATTTTACTCAATGTCTATAAAGGGGATACACCTCATGATATAATATTTTTATTTCCACCCAAAACAATCCTAAAAGCCCATAGTATAAAAGTGTGTGTCCTAAAAAGGGTAGGTCAAACATGTAATTCTTTTGTTAAAACTCATAATTATGAAATGGAATGCTTATATTGACTTTATATTTTTTTTAAAAAAATTATTTATTATGCATAATTATTTAATATTTTATCCTTCACATGACTTGTTAAAATAATGTAGATTTTACATAAGTGATTAATGATGTTTTGATAAATGATTTTTGAATAATAAATTTATTTAAATTTTATCTTCGTATAATAATATATTTATATATTTGATCATAATCATTAATCAATAAAATTGTTATTCAAAAAGATTGATATAAATAAATAAATTACCTCATCATGATCTTATTTCGTGATTAGATTATTGAGTAGATGAAATATGAAACTACAAATCTACGGTAAAACGCTTTGTGTGGTCTTGGCTTGAGTTTCATCTTTATACTTTCCCACCAATGTATCAACTGAGTTGGTTTCATCTCATTTCTCTCTTGAGCCACCTACTTACACTTTGGAATACATCTTCTAATGTTACACATATTTATAAAACACATGCGATTGAGAGTAAACGAAGTATTGGTTAAGAGGAATTTCATAAATATACATGGACACAGATACTGTACATAAAAAAGAAGGAGTGATGACACACAATCCATTATAATTGATTTAATAAAAAATATTTGTAAACTCATTTAAAAAATAAATTTAATTAAAACAATACATATAACAGTTTGGTCAAATGTTAGGATCATTCATAAAAATGGAAAAAATAAGAAAATATACACGTACTATAATTCATTGAATTTTTTTAGTAATTATTAGGATACATAGAGTTTTATTAAATAAATAGTTCTTTATTTATTTAATAATAAAATAATTACCATTATCTTAATGAAAAACTACATTCTCTTAGAGATACTCACAGTAAATTCTGTCATGGAATGTAATACGACATAACCGATAATTATATATAATGATAATCAATTATTTTATCATTCATTAATAGTTCAAAACCATTATTGGGAAACTACACAATGTGTACTTTTGAGTTATATATCATGTTCCTCGATTGTCATGTAACTGTGTGTAAACACATATTATATTGACCTATATCACATTGTGAATACAAAAAATGTATTGAATAGTTACATTCCATTTGTTCCACATTTCATGGGTCGGTATAACCCACCGATTGACACGACATGTTCTTCATACGTAGAACAACATCACATGTACATCTGCTACATGTCGTGTTCTAGTGTTGTAATGTGTCAACTAAATAAGTTAATGGTCATCGAATTTTCTTTAGGTGTGGGAATTATTGAGTAAAATGTCATGTAAGTATGTTACATTGCAATTTTTTCTTAATTATCCTGTACATTATTCTAAAATTGATAGAAAATGTATATTTTTTCCACATGGTTAACAAAAATTTCACCTCTAAACCAAGTAGTCTACAAAACAAGTTCACCATCAACACATTGAGTATCATGAAAAACTATTTTTGAGTTTGTCACAGTCTACCCGTGGTACGTAATATGTTTACCATGTTTATTAACTGCTTGACACACCGTGTATCCCATAACTCATCCAAGTGAAGTGATCATGGGTCTATGATATCTACTTCATCTACACACTAGGTAACCTAATAACCTAGCCCGAAACATGAGAAACTCCCCATGACATACTAGATCATTTTTCATCTATTATTTCTTCTTAATAAAATATTAAATATGAATGATGTATATTAAAATGTTTATATCATGTTAATTAATAATTTTATTGAATAATAAATGATCATGAAATGAAATATATAACCACTAAGGAACATAGAAATGAAAAAATAAATAATTATAAATTTAATTATGAATACTCTGACCACTTGAAAGTTTTAGATTCATAGTAACCACCATTAAGAGAATAAAAAATAAGTTTTTTTTATCTTTTTAGATATATCACTCACCAATTATTCCATAAAAAAACATCATTAATGACGAGAATATTCAATTGAATAATTACCTGGAATTCCATAAACACAGAAGTGAACTTATACGTGTTAAATTTATAACTAATATAATAAGATAAAAAGAAATAATACATCCACTTAATTTTTTTTTATTGATTTATATCATCCAAAAAATCATTTTTAGATTACACACGATACTCTAGAATAATTGAAGTATAGAATCCCTCTAGTGGTGATCCACACATTCTCCTTTGATCATTGAATAATCACTATGTATTATAATGTTCTTGAAAGAATGATCAATCATCTTGTAGTGTAAATCCAATTTTATCAATCATCCCTTGGCCTTGATGAAAATCCACTAATCATATCATTAATGAGAGGATGTGAGAAGGCAGAGAATTCATGAGACCAGAGCATTGTTCACAATAATTTTGATTTATCTATTAACCCTACAAAAGAAATGTAACAATATTTTTATTGAGTATAATTTTAATATATAAGAATATTTAAATTAAAAATGGCCTTTCCATAATTTAATAAACCTTTCTTAAACCCCTCCAATATAATAATTATAGTAATATTATTATTTTATGGTGTGTTCTATCTGATGTAACGATAAATGTATTTTCACATTTGAAAATTTAATATTTATCATCAGATACTCTCTTAGTCTTCTTGTCCTCCTATGTAATTTTTGTAATTTGAAATAAAACTTTAATTACATATATTTAATTTAATAAATATTCCTTTCATATTATGGAAAATAAATATTTATTAAATATTAAATGAATAAATAAAAATTATATATCTATATAACATTCCAATTACATTATGTATAAATATTTATTTAATTTATTCAATCATAATCTTGTATCAAATTATTTCTTGGTCTTCATAATAATACTGATTCTCTTAATTAAATTCAAATATAATTTTATTGAGATTAATGGAAACACATAGTGTGTGACCCTCTATAATTCATTTTTATTGATATTGGAAAATTTAGCTTAAAGTCCAATATTACTGTCAAGAAACAAGTAAAGGAACCAAAAATAAAGAAATTAATGTTGTAACATTAGAAAAAACACATGAATTATTATAGTGTAATATAATCCATTTTTTATATTGTCTCATTCAGAAAGATACACAAAAAAGGCATCAAACCATGTGATTGATACATATTTCATCGACTATCTAAATTGAACTCAACAGTAATTCATTCCCGTTGATTCTAACGTGATGGTACCATTTATATCAAAGGAATTGGATAAAACAATTTATTAATATGGAAGGTTGAAATTATCCATTGGCTTTTTCATTCATTAATGATTCCTCCAATGTACCTTAGATCCTTCAAACAAATGGAATAATAGTTTTGGTAAACGTATCAAAGTATTTGAGTCATGATAAGAATTAATATTAATCTTGAAGTCTATGGACAATTAAAAATGATTGAATATAAGAATATTCGATGAAGCATAAACATAATGAATTCAAACAAGAGGTAAATTTTTTATAAAATCCCATCATGGAGACTACCAAGTGAAGTTTTTTTGATGAAGTCTAATCAGCATACGAGTACTCACACAAGATAGTCAATATTATATACATCCAATTATAGTATGTTATCAGACATTAAATATAAATTTAAAGATATCTTCAAGAAATTTCAAGGTTACCATCATAATGTTGAACTGAAATGTCTTTATCAATTTGATAGATACTCTAGGGCATTATTACATTTAATTCATACAGCTCAATAAAAAATACATAATATTAAGTTCAATTAATATTCCAATTTTGAATATACATGAAATCCAAAGTAGAAACAGTTGTTAATAGAACACCGACTCTAATATAATATACAAATCATGATTAATAATGGAATATAATTTATAAAAGGATTCAATGTTTTTGGAGGGAGGCTACCATTTTGGAGGCAGATTATGTGTAATCGTTCACCCATTCATTTTTCATTTCATATTAATATAATTTATAATTTATTTTAAAAACAATAAATAGAATTTTATGATTGGATGGAGACATAGGGGTGTTTAGATTAAAAATAAATGGAGTATTCTAGATTCAGTATTTACCATATATATGATAATGATTTAATAAAAATAATATCATCATTATCATCATCACCACCACAATAATTACAATTATTATTATAGGATTCTTATTTTGAGCAGATCCCATTTAAAGATGATAAATTGACGAACCATTAACACCATTATAATATAGATATTATGATGAAATATTGAATACCAATATTCAGAATATATATTTGACTCATGGCTTGTTTCATCATCTATTTCATCTATTTTTTCGATTGTTTGTTCTGATAAAATGCTTGCTTCTCAACTGTTTCTTGTTTTTGATAAATGAATAACCAGACATGAGTCTTTTTTTTGAATAAATAATAATGGTTTTGTTTTCATGACCATATGATTTCAATTTAAAGGTGATATAGAGATAATTATTATTTAGATACAATGATTTGTTGATAGGTTTTAACTCTATAAATTAGAGGGTTCTTGGTGTTGGAAACCCTCCTTAGTGGAACATTTTCACAGGGTGAAGGTTACCCCTACAATAATCAATTAGGGTTGGAAAAAACACTCATTCATAGTGAAGTACTCAGAGAATATGACACTCTTCCCATGGATCATATTGGGTAAATTTCTTCTTCTTCTTAATAATATAAGCTATATTTTAAACAAAATTGTAATTTTTTTATTTCATTCATTATACGCAACCTTGAGTCAAAATGAACCTTGATATATGATTACTTTATAACAAAGTTGTTATATTGATAAGAATTAATATTAATAAATGCAGTAGGAAATTTATTTATATTATTCTTAAATAATACTTTTTATTGATTAATTCATAATGAACAAGTACTCAATTTTTTGTAAATATATTTTAGGCATCCAAAATATGTTATATTTGAGAAAATCATTTTAATATCATTATATACACGGTCATAATTTGTAATTAATACAATATTTTAAATTTACTAGAGTTAATGAATATCATTTTTGAAATAATAATTATTATATTATCTTAGGGAGAATTGTTTATATTTCACCTAAAAAATTTATTTTTTTATTTAATAGTTAAACATAATGATCAATGTAAATATATCCATTATTTTAAATTAATAGTAACATCATGTATTGAATTTATCCTTATATAAAAATAATTATCCTTTAATTATAAATCATATAATTAATTACATAGGAGTCTATATTATTCATAATGTTGTTATAAGGTCAATTTTAAGAAGAAAAACACAATTTAAAAAACATTATATGGGCAATCTGTTTTTATCTAAGTGAATTAAATTAGTATATGTTGGGTAATGTTTATAATAAAATTTATATATTATATATTAAATAATAATATCTTAAAAATCATTTTATGGTTTTAAAAATTCAATAATTGGAAGTGTATTCTATTTTATCTTTTAAAAATACATTTTTCTAAAATCGGTTTTCGTTTATTTTGTGCATTTATTTGATATTAAATTATACCTATAAAAATAATATTATTTTTTAAAATGGATGTAATATTTATAATATGCATAATTAATATAATTTATAAGATTTACTTCGTTACACAATGAGATGTTAGAAGAAGAAAATAATGTCTCTTAGCTTATATGACACCGAACGTCGAACATAAATATACCATGATGTATTTATATTTTTATATGAAGATTATACCATTATCATTAAATTTTATGGTATTAATAGGATTAAATAAAGAATGATATATATATATATATATAATCCTCATAAATATATATTTACTTATTAAATCATTGAATGTAATCATTATATTTTAGAAAATTTATATTTTGGTAAAAAATTTGTTTTTCATCAAAAATGTTTTTTTAGTTTTGTTATTAAATATTATATTTATTTTATAGAAATTTATTTCTGATAATTAGGTTGTTATTTAAAATCATTAAATCAAAATTTTCTAAGGGTGAAATGTGGGGATTTTTCTAAAATGAATTATCCTCTATTAATTAGTAAAAAATACTAATTTTTTAAAATTGTATTTTGTTTCATGAAATTTGAAATTTACATTTATATAAAAATATTTTTAATGTAAAATTGATTTAATATTATTTTTAATATTATTATTAAATTAATTGGAATCAATTTTATATTGATATTTACAAAAACATTTTTATACATAAAAATATATATTTTGAAAGAACTATTTTTATGTCAATGGTGTATTTTTTCATAATAAATTAAATGTATCAATATTACTAGATTATTTTAATGAAATATTTATATTAAATATTAAATAATAATTTTTAACAACAATTTAGTATTTTTCTACGAATGGGATTAGAATAAATCAGTTTTTATGTATGGAAATTTATTTTTCTAAAAGGTGGTTTTAAAAAAGTGCTATAGACATATTAGGATATAAATATCTAAAACTTATATAAGTTTTATTTTATGAAACTGATTATGTATTATGAATTATTATGTACAGATTATTTAAGATGTAACTTTAATTTTTGGTAAATATGAATTGTATTGTTGGTGAAATTTATCACCTAGATGATGGGTAAATATGGTTAATCTTGGTTAACATTCAATTATAAGGCCTTAATTTTCCATCTAAATTATTATTTTAAAAAGGGAGTTATGATATTATAACATTATCATTTCATTTTATTTTTTCAATATACACTTTTCCATAAAAATGACATATATATTATTAAAAGCAAATAATGTTACAAAATGTCACTCTCATAGTTTTAAATTCCTCTTATGTGTCCAAGTAAATAAAAAATAATGTTATGAATGAATATAAATATGTATATTTATATAAATGAAACTATTTTAACGATGGAAATTTATTATTTATTTTTATAAGTTATATATTTATCATATATAATTATTCAACTATGATGAAGTATTTATTCAATTATATGAAAATTTAAATAAATTATTTTGATAAATATTAAAATTAATATAATTTGAGTGATTATAGGTGTTCCATTATTTTCATTGATTAATGTGACATATTATTATTTTTTAAATTATTAAATACTAATTGAAACATTCGATTTATGGCTATTAATTCAAATTAATTGAATCATTCTAAAATTTTAATTAATTATATTTTAAACAATAAACTTTTATTAAATTAGTTAGAAATCGTATATATATATTTAAATAGGAGAAGGTATAGAATATATGGTCCAAATTTTTTCCCTTTTTCAAGTATGATCCATGTTTTGACTTTATATATAAATTTATTTCCTTTTGTGCCAGAAAGAATTCTTATTGTGGTTAATGATAAAATATTTTAACTATGAGGTTAAATCCAGATATTAGGTTCAAAAAACCACAGAATCAATTAAAAATTTATATTTTGGCATTATTTAAACCTATAATAAAGTATTCATATAGTAAATAAACATTTTGAATTAATTTGGATAGGGAATAACATTATTATATTTTAATCATTTAGGATATTCTAAAAGTGCCACTCACTTTAATGAAAACAGAGAACCTTGTCACCTCACTTATTAGAACATTTTTTCCTTCTAGATCTACCATGATCAATGAAAATAATTTATACAATTTTTTATAAAGAATTTTAAGGTTTTTGTTTCCAAAAATTCCAACCCTAGGATCCTTAAGATAAAATAATACAAGTTCATTCAAATTAGCAGTAATAGCCTTTACTAATCCCCTTCTTCTTAATTATTCTTTAACTTCCTCTAAATCTATTACATCATTTATAAAATAATAAATCAGATAACATAAATATATATAAATTTTATTATTATTATTAAAAAATCATTTTTCACATAATTTTCCTAAAATGGAAAGTGAAAGTCTCGCTCATGCATACAAACAAATTATCGTCTCCATGTAGCGATACAATTCATTTATCATCAAAATATTTTTATGCATGTGTATTATGATGTGTATAATGATCATATATTATAAAAAAATTATTATATTCCCTTAATTATAATATAATATCTATATTCATACATACCAAACCACTAGGAAATGATAATGTTGCTTGTACATATGTGTGGACTACCATCTCTTTGAAGTAATGTGATTTGTTTATTATTTATATTTTATATAGATGGTAATATGGGTCAATTTGATGAATATATTTGATATATATTATATAAAAATGATTTTTTAAATATTATATAATATTTAAAATTCATTCATTCCACCCATCCAAAATGAAAATGTCGTTCATACATACGTACGACCCACTATCTCTAGGAATGGTGTAATTAATATTTTTCTCTACACCATTATGAATGAATCAAAAAATATATATAATAAATACATATTATATTTATATAATTATTTAAATTATAGAATTTATGAATCAATTATTAATTTTCATATACCAAAACTACCAAAAGAAAATATACATGAAAAACAGAGAAGATATCACCTTAAAAGATGATTTTAATATCAAATTTTTACTAAAAGGCTAATAAAATGTTATAATAAAATCATATACATTACAATAAATATGGTTATGGTTCCATAATATATTTTTAATAAATATATATATATTATATTAAATTTTCCACCATGTATTAAGGAATTCATAGCTAAGGTAAAATATTTTCATCTCACTTTTATTTCTATTAGACACATTCCATATTCTCCAAAATATCTTTTATGTGGGGTATATAATGAATTTGATTTCCATTATTATGATTCCTAAAAATTTCTATATAATTTATATATCCATATTAGTATATTTATTTTATTGGTATTATGATTTAAATGTTACCAATGTGGTAAGGATATTATGTTTTAATCACTTTTTAATCGAGATTTTTTAATATTGAAATTTTTATAACCAAATATTAATATATAATTCTAAAAAACTCATTAATTAAATAATAATTTTTAATTTATTATGAAAACATGCTATCCTTTCATTTCCCTCTCATAAAGTAATAGAGAGAGTAAAAATATGTTGTTATTTAAAATCCAATATATTTTTATATTCAGTCATATATATATTTTCCTCCATATCCATGATGTATAAATATGTTTTAATGAATTCTTAATATTACACTATATTTTTTCATATCATATATACATATGATTTAATTTTTAGATAATAATAATATTGTTTTTTCTAAATTAGGAGCTTTTTAAAAAAAATTAAAAAAGTCTGAAATAGATTTTTTATTTTACCGTATATTTTTTCACACCATTAAATATTTCTATGTTAATTTAATTAAAAAATTCCATAATATTTGAAAAAACAATTTTTTTAAAATAAAATTTTCATTTGAAAAGTATATTTTCCTCATAAAAATAGAATTGATCCTTTATGGAAATTTCTCATCAATTATAACATCCTATGATGATGTTTTTTAGGGATATGATCTAATGATACCATGATTATTGTTTATTTGGTTGGATTATTATTATCATGTTGAATTTTTGATGAAAATTTTCTATTTTACATTGGTTATGTTATGGTGTTATGAATTATGATCTTCTGTAATTTATTTGTATGGATTTTGATTATGAAAAATATGGGTATATTATATCTACATTGGATAAATATGGATAACTGATGAGATAAGTATGTTATTGATGATCATGATTTCATGTTCACAATTTCATGCATGGACAAGATTTTCATGTATATAATTTTATGTGAGGATCTGGATTTCATGTCCCTACGATTATGCATGGAAAATTATTTCCTATCAATAATATTATTCTCAGTACATATGTTTTTCTCCATATGATAACGCATGGGACTAGTTTTCATGTCCATATGTTTATACACATACATAGAATCCATGCCTATAAAATTATTCTAAAACAAGGTTTTATGTCTATGTGAATTTTTGAGTTCCTAATTTCATGATCTTAACATAATTACTATACCTTTCTCTATTTATACAAGGTCAAAATGCTATAAAATTATGTGTAATCCATAATTCCATATCTTTGGAAAATATAAATTATGTTCATGGATTCTTTTATGATTCATGGATTTTAAGTTTACTAGAACTTTTTCATGACCCACGATTATGATATTTTTTATATAGGATATGAATTTCAAATGTTATGTTCATTTTCTCATGCCATTTTGATAATGTTAGGCATATATGATAATTGATATCTTTTTTTACCCTTAACTAGAATCTGAGCTCACCCATTGTTATTTTTACTCTCCCCAGGTTGTGAAGAAAGTTATTATGTATTATATTAATAAAAATGGTTCTAGTCATGAAGAACATAGTGGGAGACAATGTAGTTCACATTGTAAACAAGTATTTATGTATCCATGATTATAAAACCACACCACAAACCAGATTATACTATGGATCGCAATATAATATAATTAGTATTCATCTAAAAATAATAAATATCTATTTATAAATGGTATGGGTCACTATAGTTGGTATCATAGAAATTTTTAGTTGTCCTTAGGAACATTGGATGTGAAAACGATTGAGCGACCATTGTGGATACTTGTAATTTTATGAAAACATTTTAATGTTTTAGTAGTTATAACATGTGGCCAATGTTAAATATATACTATCATAGACTGAAAACAATGTGACTTGATTTAGAAATCATATAAATGAATCTTCTTTATTATTTCATTTTCCATTCTAACTATCATTTCTCACACTATGGTTTTTGGTTTTAGTAGGTTGATTGAACCAAAAAAAATCATGTTAATGTAGAATGTGATAGTCAATGGAATGACTCTCCTCCTGAAAAACCGTGTGATATAATGTAGAGAATATGAAACATTGTGTTTATTTATAATCATCTATCTCATTATATTACTAAAAATATAAACCATTGTGAGTTTCCCAAAAAACATAATAATAAAAAGATAACTAAACATAAAGAACCTAAAGGAAAAAATGAATCATATTCTAACATTTCTTGAGTGTGTGAAGAATCATACATGTGAATGTATTAGAGGGACAGGATTATTTGTTGAGAATTTAAAGGAATGAAACAAAATGTGTAATTAATAAGAAAAAATGAAATGTTAGGGTAATTAAATTGATGTGAATAATGGTTTCTCTGTTGTATCTTCATTGTTTGCATGTTTTTAATTTGAAATGATTGGGAATTATGAAAATTAATGTCTTATGTGGAATCATGAGAAGTGAATAAACATGGTTGTATGATTAGTGGTTTTACTAATTATGATGAATAGTCTATAAATTCATTATTAAAATCTTGTATTGATTTAAAAATATTTATTTTGTTTTTTAGAATAATGAGAACTTTGACAAAATGAAAATCCACTTTTATTGAATAAGAAACCTTTCCACAGGGGACCAAAATATAGATTTTATAGTAGAACATTTTAAAAATAGAGAAGATATCTGCAAAAATTTCATTGAGATAGGTCAAATTTAGAGTAGCGATCACATTACTAAAGATCCCATTAGGCATGTAAGATGACTCATGATATGCATGCACAATGGTAGTATTCATAAATGCATGAGTGATTGGAATTTGTTAGAGTGTCCAAGGTTTGGGTCATCCTTCTAATTACAGTCGGCTAAGGAAGGAAATTGATGGCCCTCATCCTTATAAGCAGACTTCACGGATACAAAAGATTTTGGATGAGGCGTCACCGGCCAGGTATTTGGATCCCATATCCTCTAAGGGTGTCTAGGGGATCAATCATGATGGGGTTATAATGCAGTTGTATGAGGGTAGCCTTAGTTTTTACATGAATGTCACAGTACATATAGGTTCTAAGGTCTTGGAACTGGCTGAGAGAGTGTGTATGGAATCAGGAGAAGATATAGAAAGGTTGAAGATATTTTGCTAGGAAATCAGTTTTTTTCTATGTTATATGAGGATCCCATCCAAATTGATGGAAATGACATAGTCATAACCTCCATGTTTGTGGAGACAGCTACTGAGAGAGAGTCCAGTGTTGAACGCTCAAGTTGCATTGCAGTCAATATAGAGGACGAGGCTCAAGGCAGCTTGTACCCAAGTCCAAGAAGGAGTAAGAATTAGAGGGGAAACCAGAAAGAGAAAAAGGTATACTCATATTTTCAATTACCAATGAATAACATATCGACAATTAAGTATAAGTGAAATCATAATAATTGCATCCCCACCTCTCTTAGGTGGCCTTCCAGTAGCGGGAGGTTCCCGACAATGCTTTAGAGATGATTTTGAGCTCGAAGAGGTTATACTGGAAACATTCATAACAATCAAAGACCCCAATGATGAAGCAAAATGAATTATGGGAAGGTCACTTATGGTTGCCACCAATGATGAGCAGGGTTCCTGGATCGATAAGCAGGACTTGATTCTGGTATGGGGTGTCAATGATAGAATGATCAATGTAGAGGAGTACATTCAGTATTTGGACAAGATGGATTTATTGTTTGAATACGTTCTAATAGATAAACTAGAAACCCAAGTAAACAATTTCTCATCGAAACATTTTATTTATCTCATAACTAGTAGGTTGCAATTTCTGATTAATGTCACGGTAATCTTTTTTAGTGCTTTGCTTGGTTTCTAACATTTTACCTTAAAAGTGATTGATAACAAAAAAATTATTTTGAGTGAGGGAATAATATTATGAACCCTCAGTTATGGTATTAGAATTAATAAGAATTATTTAAGTGTTTTTCTATTTGGAATCAATAATAATGTTGTATAAGTGTTATACTATGGATATTATGGTTTTACAAATCATGAAACGTCTATGTAATTTTTTATAATAGTTTTTGTTAAAGGATTAGAAAACATATTTTGACTGGTACTAAAAACCATGAAATGATATTTAGTGGTAAGGTTATTGTTTTTGGGAAATAACCATTAAGGGAAAGATAAACATTAACATTTTTTTTATGTTGTGTTAATAATGATTAGTTAGGATAAAGAGATGATTTATATTGATAGTATTTAAAAACGTGAGGATGGTTAGTGATTTTATGGAAAAGTGACCTTTTTCATCATTAAAGAAGTTTATTCCATATATATTTATGAATGTTATTAAATAGTCTATTTTTTCATATGAGGAATATAGATTATATTATTTTTTGAATAATATATTTTTTTTCGAAAAGGTTGTATGGTGAATCAGGTTATCTTTTTGTTTTCATAGAATATATGATCAAGGTAAAAATATATTTTTTATATCACATAATAATCCAAATTATATTATCAAGGGATAATTTTTTAAATAATTTCCTTCTCATTTTTTGGTTTTGAATTTGGGAAGAGATATCATTAATGTATAATAGTGTTGACAATTTTTTCGAATGGATTATGATTTTCCATTGATTTAATTGGTTGTGTTTAAGAAATTAATATATTGTATAACTTCTAATGATATTTTTGTATTTCATAAATACATTGATACATGAGTTTTTACTTTTAATTATTTTATGGTTCTTATGATATGTTAAAATTTAATTTTATATCCTTAGACCTATAAAATTCATCTTGGATTGTTATTTCATGGAGAAAGAGATGATATGAAAATTGATTTAATCGTTTCCAAAGGATATAATTATAATTATAAATTATGTAATTATATTTTAACATGATAGTATTATAATCCCTACACTTTAGATAAATGAACTTTAAATAAAATGTCAATTTTTCAAACTTCATTTTCAATTAATAATTGGTCTCTCCATTAATCACATATTTATTGTATTGTGGTCATTATCATTCTCATGACCATGTTATCTATCACTTATTATTATTACATGGGTATTAGTTTTCCATTCAATGCTATATCTTTGCATTCCATTAATGTTTTCATATTTTGAAACCTAGTTATATGTTATTCTAAATCTCTTTCATATTTTCCTTCACCCCATTTCAAGTGGAAATTTTATTAACACTTTTTATGATGTGTAATTTCCTCGAAGGTATTTTAAAATTTCTAAAACATGATCAGCATATAATAGTTCAAATTTTAATAATAATATTAATTAAATGTGGATAATATAACATCAAGATACATAGTGGAAGAATATTACGTTCGATAGAGTATATGAATAACATCGTTGTACTAAAATAGTCCATGAAGCTTAATTATATTAAAAGTGATATTATATCCATGGAACTAAATTAGAATTTATAAATAGGATTATATTCATCATGTGAAATATAAAAAAATCTTACTAAATATATGTAACCTCCTGGTTCCAAAAGCCTCCCAAAGATTCCCTGTATCCAGTTTTTTATATGGCCTTAAGCACATTGCCTCGAATGCTAGAGGGTACCGATTAGCATTAAGGGCCTTGGGTATGATAGTGGGAAAAATATTCCATCATTAGCAGATTAACAGAGCTAAAGTAAAACAAATAACAATAGCGGAAGAAGAAAAAATAACATTCAACAGTAAATAGGTGATTACTGAATGTAAGAAAAAACATGTGTACATATATAAATGGTGCATTGTATATATTACTAATATAGAATCCTAACAAAACATAATGTTGGAATACACCACTAAAACAAGTGCAAAAGAAATTAAATAACTCATCATCATCGCAAGCCTCATCTTGGTCCCATGCCCTCTAGCTCCTTAGTATTTAAGTACCTCACGTGGAAGGGAACTTTCCCTTATCTATACCTACATCAACATAATAAATTTTGGCCAAAAAACATGACTCAAACATGGTGTAAGATGAATCCCAGTAGGAAACCCCCAAATGATTTCTTCCTAATAGTAACTAAATATATATATGGTAGGCAATAAAATGAAGCAGTAAACAAGGAAGTACTGAGCTGTAAAAAATTCCACAGTTTCAAAGAATTCAATTCCACATATCAAGTTAAAATCTAATAAAATTAGGTAAACATCTGGAATGTACTCTCTACCTAACCCCTATGGTTTTACCAAGACAACACAAGAAACCCTCTAGGATGTACATGAAGTCTAACCCATCTGGTTTAGCAAAAGCATTCAATATCTTAGGAATCACTCACTTTCAATTCCCCCTATAGTCTCATATCAGTAACTAAAAGGTGCTTTAGGGAATCACTTTAGTCACATTTCCCATGTGGCCCACGTCGAGGAACAACAGACACTCTAAGGAAGCACTTACATCAATTCCCCATGCGGTCTTGAATGGTAAAAGTTAAAATAAACACTTTGGGGAAGTTCTTACGTCCATTCTCCCTATAGTATACTATCCCATATTTTCGTGGCCCTGAGTAAATCAATTAAGCACAACAACGAAATACATCCAACGTAAACCTCATGAATTACATGGCTAACAGTCTACAACATAACTACATTTCCAATAATAAATCACTCCATCCTACAATAGAAGGTATGCAAACAAACTAGGTAGCCTGATAGGATAAGGTGGAGAAAAAAACAATAAACAAAACATGCATGGGAAAACACTTCCAAAGAATAAAAATTAACCCTATTCAAATTCAATTTATCTCTACTCAAAAATAAAATCATAGTAGGAAAATAACAAGGCTAAAATTGTAATCATACAATATCGTGTTCATGGGTATTGGGCGATTTTGAACATATAACTGAAAGACTAGATACAGAAAGGCACAAAATATCTACATCGGTGTTGTTGGATTGTTATACGTGAACCTCTTTCCTTGAATCACCCAAGAACACCATATATCTAAAAAAATGTCTAAAACATTCAACATAGGATAACTCTTTAAAGAGGAAGAATCAGTAAACTAAGATCTAGAAGAAGTAAGTGCATACTGAGGCGTTCTCAACCCGATTGAATGTAGTGGAATTGGAGAACATGTGATCGATCGAGGGCTCAGAGAAGAATCGCAGTCGTACGGTTTCTCTAAGATGAACTAGGTCGAGGCGAATGGATTTCTACAAATTAGACCTGACACTAGTACTATTAATGAAATAAAAAGAAATTACACAGCGTGTAATTTTGATGTACATGACTTGTACATTCCGGTTTCAATCCCAGATTTAGGCGCCCCCCAGGTCACCACAAATGGCCATGTGCATGACCACTACACGACCACCACACGGGTACCTGCTGTAACCGAGTACATGCCATGTACATCAAAAATTTCAAAAAACTTATATTATCCTCAAATGAACTAGAAAAAGGAAAAAATACCTGAAAATAAGATATAAGATCTTAAAAAGCATCCCCCTCAATGAAATTCGTCCCCAAATTTTCCTAAAAAATCAGTGTAGAAGAAGAATCCCCAAACAACTCTGGCCACTGCAATCGTACATCAGCATACATCTTTCATGTATAGTCTTTTAATCTCTCGTGCTTCTATAGCACTCATACCAGTGGAATGGACCGGCCAAGGATAACCTTCGTACATTTGTCTACAATTCGTATAGGATGATCCTCGAATGATGCATCCACCTCCAACTCATCCTCCTCTGGTAGGAAAGCATGAGATGGGCCTGAGAAGTAACATCGAAGATTAGAAATGGGGAAGACGTCGCGCATAGCCCGATACCGTTGAGGTAACAACAACTGTTAGAAAGCTGGACAGACTCATTATAACACCTCAAACGGTATGGCATATCTCGGAGAAGGCATACACTGTCTCTTAATCCTCCTGTGTTCCAACCTCGATGTGACACGTAGGAACACTTGATCTCTGACCTCAAACTCCAATGTTCATCTCTGTCGATCAACATAAGACTTCTGTCAAGACTGTTCATTAGCCATCTTCTTTTGAATCCATAATATCCGCTCTATAGTCTCCTGGACAAGACAAGGTCCCAACATAGCTACCTCTCCTGCAACCATCCATCAAAAGGGTGATCATCATGGTCTACTATACCAATTTTTATAAGGGTCCATATGAATAGTTCCTTGAAAACTATTATTGTAGGAAAAATCAACAAGAGTTATGTTATACTCTCAAAAACCTCCAAAATCAGGGAAGTAAGCACAATGCATTTCCTCAAGTACCTGAATCGTATGCTCGGACTAGCCATCTTTCTAGGGATGGTAAGATGTACTAAAAAATACATGTGTACACAAAGCCTTCGGAAGCCCATGGCAGACCAGAGAAGTAAAACGGGCATCATTTTCATAAAACACTGGAGTTTGGAACTCCATGTAAACACACAATCTCTCAGATGTACAACCTTCCCATATCATCAATACTGAAGGTCTCTATAATCAGTATGATGTGAGAAACGTTCATAAGTCTATCAATAACAACCCATAATCCATCATTACATTGAGGGGACATCATCAAACCTGTCACGAAATACATCGCGACATCATTCCACTTCCACATGAGACTTTTCTACTACTACAAAATCCCTGATGATCTTCCTTCCCTTGCTGATAGGTGGACCCCCTCATGAAGAAACAAACAATATATCACTTCATAATAGGACACCAATACTGGCAGTGTAGATCACGATACCTCTTGGTGACACCAGGATGAACTTTCCAAACAATGGAATGAATGTACCACATCATCTTCTCACATATGTTTTCAAACACCCATACGCACCCCTGAAAACACAAGATCTCATCCTCTTATATGGTCCATCCTGGAATAGGGTCCTCTCCTAACACATATTCCCATAGGACTAGGCCTTCGGAATCTCATAGATTCCCCCATTATCACTCGATCAGTAATATTAGAGGCTACATCTACATATGAAATAAATTTCTTCACCTATCTGTCATGAACCTCTAAATGCCTCTAAAAAATAGAGGCATAATCCACCACTCACTACTGGCCTCCTAAACTACATGTATCTGAGTTATCCGGCTTAGTGCATCACCTACAACATTGCCTTTCTCATTCGTATAGGCAAGCTCATTGTTGATGGACTGAATGTACTCCACCAACCATCGTTGTCACTAATTCTGGTCACACTGGGTGAGGCTATACTTGAAACTCTTGTGGTCTGTGAAAACAAAAATAAAGCTCCTTCAGAAGATAATGTCTCCAACGGTGTAAAGCATGAACAACAGCAGCCAACTCAAGATCACAGGTCGGGTAGTTCTTCTCATGTGGCCTCAACTACCGAGACTCGTACGCAATGAATCACTTTCCCTCCATAGCCACAACTCTCAGGCTAATACCTGAAGCATCACAATACATAATATAGCTCTTTCTTGGCTCTTTCAATACTAGAATCAGTGTTGAAGTCGACCTTCCACTAAGCTTTTGAAAGGATGACTCATAAGAAAATGACCAGAAGAACTTCAAAACCATCTTAGTAATGCCCATAAACGGTGCTGATAATTGTGAAAAGTAATATATGAAATGTCTTTATTATCAAGCCAGCCATACAAAACATCACATCTCAATGAATTTTTTCGTCTGCTCCCAGGAAACTACAACTCTCACTTTCTCTAGGTCTATTGATAGTCATATATCTATGATAACATGAACCAAGAATTGAATCTAATCTATCCAAAAGTGGAATTTGGGGAGCATAGTATATAACAGATGCTCTATCAGTGTACTCAGAACGATCTCAAGAAGTGTAGCATGTTCGTGTCGAGTAAGAGAGTACACCAGGATCTCATCAAAGAAGACCCCCACAAATGAATCCAAGTATGGATGGATCACTCGGTTAATTAGTTCCATGAAGACTACAGACGCATTCGTGAGGCCGAATTGCACAAACACATAATCATATAGAATATAAATACTTTGAAAGGCTATGAGAGGTGTATCAGATTGTCTAACACACAAATGATGGTAACCATACATCATGTCAATCGTTGAGAACACCTGGTCTCCTCGAAACTGATCCAAGAGATCATCAATCCTAGACAAGGTATGTCAATTCTTGACTATCAATTGGTTTTTCTTATGATAATCCACATAATTTCTAAGGGTAACGTTCTCCTTCTTCGCAAACATGACATGTGAACCCTAAAGAGATGTAAAGCATCAGATGAAACCCTTAGTCTGCAACTCCTCCAACTGCTTCTTGAGCTCCTATAACTATGGTGCAGGAATCCTATAAGGATGAATGGACACCTGTTCCACTCTTGGAATATGTTCAATAGAAAATTCTACCTTACGCTCATAGGGAAATAGAAAAATTCATGTGGAAGGAAATCTCTAAAATGATCCACCACTAGAGGAAAGTCCAACTATGAAGAAACCTGGTCATCCAAATATAGAATTGAGATCTAGGCTGTAACTCCTCCCAATCCATGATTCTTGGGTCCTAATTTGCTCGCCTAGACATCCCATTCGCCGTATGGAGAAACGATAAACCATCTGGAGATCTAAAACTCACCCGAGGGTGATAGCAATCAACAACTACCTATAATGGAACTAACCAGTCCATTCTAAGAATGACGTCATAGCCTATAATCTCTTGGACATAGAGGTCCCACGTGATGTGGCACCCACAAACCTCATGAGGAAACTCCATGTACTAACATACACATGACGTTCTAGTCCCCATAAAAGTGTCTAGCATCAAGATATTAGTAGAACAAAAGATACGGTGCCAAAAGATATCCACAACAGCAAGAAATATAATGTTATGGGAATCCCGTGTATCAAAAAGAGTATAAGGTAAAATAGAGGCAACTAGAATCATACCTTGAACTGTAGAGGGTCCAGGATCATACATCTGATGGGTCTGCTCCACTTCAAATGTTTGACCTACACCATGGACCTATTGCCCTGCCTAACCACTCTGAGCTAATCCACCATGTTGTCGCTGAAATCTTGGAGACTGACTACCCAGACCAAGACATCCATATCAGCCTGAACGGCTGGAAAAAATCCAGTTCCCAGACTGGTGAGAAGCTAGTGGAACTGCTCCTGAATGAGGAGTCATAGATGACCCCATGCCTCAAGATGATGGTCAGAAGATCTAAAAGAAAAACTGAAGGTCACCCATCTCTCTACAAGATCGGCACTCCAATGGGTCTCTCGGGTAATGTGGCCTCGTTTGTCCTCTCTTCCCACACTGTAATACACTATAAGGCTACCAGAAGAATTGTCTCATATCCATTGATCACCATGGGAAGAACCCTTGTGGAGATTCTGGATGTCAGTAGGAGGGAAACTAACTTCAGATGTCGAGCGGACCAACCTAATAACTCCATAATCCCTCATATTGCACTCCGTGATTAGTTCCTGGTTGACTATAGAAGTGATGGAAGTCAACGTGAAGATGTTCACTGTAGATCAGATTGCATCCCTAAGACAATCCTCAAACTTCCTTTACATGAATAACTCATCACATCCTAGAATAGGCGTGAAGCGCTACAACTCTGTGAATCTAGAAGAATACTCCAAAATTGAATGAGTACCATACTCCAGAATCATGAAATCCATGGATAGATCATCCCTCAAAGTATTCGGATAGATGTATTCATAGAAGGTATACAGGAACTCATACCATGACATAACCTATTGGCATCCCACCTGTGAGATCACATCCCACCATCACATGGGAGAATCTCATAGAATTTACATGGAAAGATTAACCCTCCTCCCCAGAGGGCTCTCCAGATGATCAATGATAGAAAGAATGGATTATAACCATGACTATACAGACTAAGGTCATCCTTCCCCTATGATGGTGGGAGGATACTACTATTGGAAAACCCGCATCATCTCTGCCATTTATGAGGAAGTATGAGGTACTCCGCAAATGGTCTGTATGAACCTCATAAAGCACTATAAAAAATATGTGTCAGCACCAATGTCCGGAATGACTCCTGGTGCCAAGAGTGGAACTACTGGAAGATCTACTGGTAGTCCCTGATCAGCCATGTCAGTTGTCTGATCACGGCCTTGATACTACTGTATAATCTAAGGGCGTCTCAGTGGCATGAATCTGCATGTTCAAGTGCACCCCTTGATCAATATTATCAGGGAATGAAAATTATTAGTGTAAAAAGGGAAAATGAGAAAGAAAGAATTCATGTTATTCAAATCATGGAGACACGACAGGTATAATTAACTACATGGTGTGTTCCCTTAAGCCTTTCACATGGGCGTGTACGCCATCCAAAATTTGTCATGTAAAACCCCAAACACATGGAGTATTGTCCAATAAAAGGACATGTACTTGACTTCTCTTACACTCCCAAAGTTATTATACATAGCTAAGCCACAAGGATAGCTAGAACAAGACTTCACGATGTGTTCGTTCTAGATACGGCGTATACTAAATGAGATTCACTGACCCATATTATTAGTGACACGGTCGGATACACGGCTCTCTCTACATGGCATGTTCCAGATGGACACAGCGTGTACTACTTAGGTTTTAACTGCACGTGCTGTTAGTTAAAAAGATGGATACAAAACCAAAAAGTCACAACATGTTTGTGACAGACACATAGTGTACTTGAAAACTATCAATAGACCTGTGTTGTTAGTGACATAGTCCGTTAAATGGTTCCACAAAACAGTGTGTACATCTGGTACATGGCATGTCCAACCAATGATTTATAAACCCCATGTCCCTTCCCACATAGTCTGAGACACGATAAGAGACTACACGGTGTGTACATATTGTACACGACATGTACTTATGAAAAATAGTTTGTTTCTAAACCATAAGAACACAGGGAGTGTATTCATCATTACATGTCGTGTATTCTGGGTTTTTTGAACAGTATTCCGTTGAAACTACTCCGGAACGCATAAACTCACAGAAACAAACATTAATGTGCCAAATTCCAATCCGTGAGGGCCCATACTCCCTTAGAATCAATGATTTGCATCATATACATGTCATATACAAGGAAAACAAGTAAATTATCCACCAAATTCTGATTCATGATGGACCATAACACATCAAGAACCAAGGATTGGATTCTATTCAAACAAAACCATCAGAATTTAATACTCTATCAAAAGTAGACATTCTATTAATGAATTTATCACAAAAACATTCATATCTAGCACAACATCTATCACGACAACATAGAATTTCTAATGCACACTAAATTGAATGGAATGAATGCATGACATGTGATTTATAGCTAGTGCCTATTTAATGAATGCGATAGAATACCCTCATCTCATCGGGTAGAAATAGAAATTGAACCTTAATATCATAAAAAATAACGGCAAATATCATATCAATCACCCAATGATGATATCAAATCAACAGTAAAATTGAAAATACAAAAAAATTGAAATAAATACGGTAGATTGGATTTTCCCTTTGCATGGCTTAGCTACTCATGGGAATATCTTATTACCATATACATATTCATTTCATGAGATTTTTTAATCCCAATCCTTCATAGGTGATGGAATCTCATGAGATGGTGGGTTATTTTTTTCATGAGGTTGTTCTTGGGTCTCTTCTATTCATTAGTTCCATTTTCTATCCTTTACTGACAATAAAGGATTTTACGAGGGGTGGATGTAAATACTCATCATTTTACCAAATGAGACTTATATAAAGTTTGATTTATATATTTTTAGGTCATAGTAATGGTAAAATATTATATTTACCCTAGATATACACTATATAAAAGTTATCCAATGGTTTTGTTGATTCGAGTATATGGTGTTTATACTCGAGCTGACCCACTATGCAATTCTACGAATGATGGGATCATAAAAAATATCTACTAAGTATAAAAATATTATTTTCATCTAGTAAACAATAATTTATGATTAGAGACTTATTTGAATTACATAGTGTGTTAAATGTTGCAACTGACATCATAGTTGAGCTCAAATGGAGGTTTTACCATAAGGATAATATAATACTGGGTTTCATCTTTGACCATGGGTGTTTTCCATCATGGGTGAATTAATTCATTATTATAGTTAATTTAATAAATTATTCAATTCATTGAATATAGATAGTGGAAACATCATATTGACTATTTAATCCACAATAATCTATCTTTTAAGGTTTCGAATAATTTTCGTAAATAGAGATTGAGAGAGTGGAAGAGAGGAAGAGGGAGGGGATGATCTAGAGGTTGGGGGAATTATAGAAATAAAAAAATTTATTATTGTATCACATGATGATGACGAAATTAATCAGAATTCCAATGATATATTTAAGAATCAATGCTTTTACATTAGGTAGGGAACATTATTTGATATTTTTATTCATTAACAATTTATTCAAAACAAGAATATGAATATGAATGACATCCCCCACATATTTGTTGATTTGGTTATACAATTTGAAGAACTCTTTTATATTTCATATAAAATGTATCCACTACCACTATTTGATTATTTTATATATGAGTTGATAGATTATTTCTTAATTTTTATTGAATTCGGTGACAATTGATAATTTATTGATGAATAGAGGCTCTACTAACCCTTATTTCCAAAATTTTTCTTTCCATATTACCATTATGTTTTCTATATTTCTTCAAACATAATAATATTAAATTTTTATTATGATTCATTAACCTTATAATGGTTAATGGATGTTTGGGAAGAATTGAGGTTGAATAATGAAGGAAAATGATGGCTCGATCACTGGTTTCTTAGTGTGTCTTCGATTTACTGGTGGCGGTTGATGTTGTGGCGATGTGACCAGAACCATGTGATATGAGGAGGGTGGCAGTGATTGACTATGGAATAAGGAAGATGATAGTATATCATAACGGCGTCACAAAATCATGTAATTTTGTGCTAGTGGTTCTTATGGTTTGATGGGCAATAAATGTGTGTTTCATGTGATGAGTTCTCCAATGAAGAATTTATTAAGGAATAGAAAATGTATAATAATATCATATGGGATTTGAGTGAGTCTTACTATTTTAAGGAGGTACCATGGAATATTTTTCACTATGTGTTAATCATTATATTTTTATAATAGTAATAAATTATAAAAAATGGAATCCATTGATTAGAGAGAGACAGAGGTGAAGAGTGATTAGGGAGAAATGGGAGGATTCTATTGTGAGTTGTTTAACTATATATAAGAGAGATTTAATATTGATAATAATAATAACAATAATGATAACAATAATAATGATAATATTATTTTAGGATTTTTATTTTGATCTTACCTTTTTCTAATGAGGTCAAATTGATAAAGCATATACTCAATCACAATCTGAATATTGAGATGTAGGATTCAAATGAAAAATTGTATTTCTAAAATTATCTTTTTCAATGATAATCATGTCCTTTCATGTAATTATTCGAGTTTTTTGATATAATAAAATGCATGTTTTCATTTTCTAATTGATTCCAAAAATTTAATATCCCATCAAGAGTATTTTATTACGTATATCATTATTTTGTGGTCCATTAGGCTGTCTAAGAGTATTTGTGAATCCATTTAAGAAGATATATAATTTATATTAGGATGACAGGCGATTAATTACATGAATGAAATTTTTTGTATTCTAAGTGTTGGAAACTCTCCACAGTAGTGTTTACATGACAAGGTATCTATTACACTCACCATATACAATTAGGTATGGAATTACCCACCCCCACCCATTTTAAATACTCTAATCATGGTGTGATATCATGTATATGAATGTCATATAAGGTTTTTATTATTCTCACATAACTATAGAATGAGATACTCTATATATAAATTCAGTATTCCCCAAACCTATTGAGCTTGAGCAAGGAATGAGATCCTAGAGTATATTTGATAATCCCATATATTGTTGTATCTTCTAGTGAGTCATGTGATTCTACACATCATTTATTTGGAGATCACATAGGTCAATTGTGTTGGATAATTTGAAGGATTGATCAGACTATATGGTATTGAAAGAACAAACGATATGTTTATTATTCATATGATAATAATTATACTATGATGAAAGGTAATCCCTTTTTTAATTTTGATTCAAGGGTGAGTAATTGAAGTTTATGCAATATAATATTTGGTGGTACTAAAGACTCTTCTCTACCCTAGGAGTTTCATTTATGATGTTATACAAAATTGATGATCAAATTTATAATTTTTGGTTTATTTGTTATTTTGAAATTCATTGTTTTCTCATGTTTCATGACTATCAGGGGTTGAAGTAGTGATAGTTGATAACATTCTTTAATCATTGTGAATTCTTACGGTAGAGAATATTTGGATTTTATATATTTATCATTCATCAGGATAATATTTAGGATTACGATATGTAATTAAATTTGGTGTTTGATTTTTTTACTTTGTTTCTTCCTCTTAGTCACCTCACACAAAATGGGTTGAGATGACTTGTTTCTCCATGTTTCCTTTTTTGGTTTGGTGTATTCTATTAGGTATGTTTATACTCAAACCTAAAAATTCTTGTTTCCCAATGCAGTTCTTTTTCCGAAAAAACACATTTGTTCGACGATGGTTTAGTTAGACATGGAGATGGAATTGCTTGATTAGAGTTAATGAATAGTGATTATTTTTTATGCATTCTTGAGCATGGTGATTCATGATGGCGTAGGTGACCTTGTGGATAGAGTGTGATCTATGATTACTTGCAGCTTGTTGGAGGTTCTGTATTCCTTGTTTTTTAATGACTCATTATACGTTGTATTTACTATGTTTAATTTTTTAAGTAGTGTATTTATAACCAATTTTTCATGAATATGTTTTATAAATTTTAGTTTATTATTTATATTTATATATTCAATATTTATATCTATTTTATCAATTTTATATGTTTTTATTATTGGTTTTTATTAGGATAAGGTCTCTGATAATTTGATATATTCTTACTTGATAGTAGTTTCTAAACCTTTCCCTACTTGAGGTAGTACTAGGGTGTCACTCTTGGATTACCACTATATCGGGTGGCCCCTCGTGTATCGATTCATTTCACATATTAAAAATTCATAAAATAAAACCAAATTCTTGAAACATTATTTTTGGAACTTCAAAATATTTAAAATTGATTTCTTGGTAAAAAATCATTAAAATAAAACCCATTACTTTTTAATATAAAAATATATTTCCACATGTAGTAAATTTATTATTTTAGGGAATCCAAAAATTTCTTATATAAATCTCATAATAAGGCATAAAATGTTTTTTTGGGTACATTAAATAATATAATCTAGAGGATTCCCACCAAGACCATCATCAAATAGTGTATTTATATATCAAATTAGTCTGTGCATAACAATTTAATAATTTTAACACGATATATGGTTATCATTGTCTAAATTATAAAATGGTCCGCATTTAACAATATGAACTACATAATAAGGTCCAATCTTAATATTTTAAGCATTATAACAAGTTATATACTTATCATTTTCATTATCATAAAAAATGAGGCACCTAACATTATGAAAATATTAATAAGGTCAATGCCTAGCTTATGAGTCATAAAACATTACTAAATGAACTAGAGGTAAAACATGGATCATACCCATCAGATAATTTTTTCCCGATAGATATATGAGGAATCTTATATTCATAATCATATATATACCATCATAAAAGCAATTTAATAAATTATTTTCAATCTAAAAAGTAGAAAATTGAAACACATTCCACAACACACACATATTTTTTCAAAACAAAAAACACTGAGAAATAAATATTATGGAAACCATTTTATAAAAATAAGATAAATTCATTAAATATTTTAAATAGTAAATTTAATGAAATCCTTATACCAAATTTCATGGATCTGATTGGATTTTTACATTGATATTTCTTCTTAATGACAACCCTATGAACTGAGCCATCCACTCTCTCAATGCTTGGCGAAACTGAAAAGTATGTCAAATATGGGTGATTCTAATGAGGAATTATTACAGTGAAATAAAAAGAATTCAAATTGAAGAAAAATAATACTCATTTTATAAATAACCATAACTATATTTAAAAAATTAAATATTTTATTTACAAGTTTTATAAACAAAGAAGATCATAAATATAGTTTTAAGAATGACTCGTGGATACTCATTTGAAATGAAAAAAAAAGATATGATAAAATATCCTTTATTGTGATTTCATAATAAAATATAGTTTCACAATTATATATGTATCCCACAATGAATTGAACCCCTAAAATAACTCTTATTTATAAATTAGAGTATTATATATGCATAGAAACACCTAATAAAACATAATATTCTAATATGCTTTTCATTAAATGTGGCCTTCTTGTTCTCCCATATTATATTCAATAAAACTATTATGTGTAACTTTCATAGACAAATGAATTCATATGATTATAATATATGTTTGGAAGTCTTGTTATATAATAAAACAACAATATTAAACTTCTTTTAAAGTGATTAATATAGATAATAAGTTAGTTTGTCTACTCCCACACCACATTCTATAACACTGCCCATCATTATCTTAATATCAATATTCAATCAAATTAATGTGACAACCTTGACATGAAATAAATTATAGATGTTAACCTCAATGTGAGTTTTCGGTGAGGATTAATGCAGGTAGCTAAATTTTTTCCCCATTTCTAACAACTTTCATTTATAAATTAATTTTCTTATATACTATGAAAATGACATTAAAATCACAAGTACCACATCGATACATAACAAAAATTTGTGTATCCTTATAAATATGGATGTGATAGGGTGGAGGGAATAAATTCATTATGGCATGAACTGCCCAACAAGTCACTGTGCAACCACACATGGTTCCTCTATCCTATTCAATCATCAAATAGGGATTGATTCACCATTACACACTAATCCATACCCTATGAAATCTATACACTTAGCATAGGTTCTTTATAAAAGATGATGTTGAGGACGGACACTACCTTATGGAATCATGAACTGAGCCCTTTTAATGGCTTGGGATGGGCCCTAATTTTTTAAACGTTGTACTAAACAATTTATACATATTATTTTCTCTATAATTAAATAATATTACTTATTATAAAATACCACATTATAAAATATGTTGAACATAATAAACATATGTTCTTGTGTATAATATACATCAAAATTTATACTATATTTTGGTTATATAATGAACATAAATTTGATTAAAATTAAAAAAATTAAGGCAAATATATAATGTTTATTCATTCAATAATATAACTAGTTCTTATCCTATATTTATACATGTTTTATAATGATCCCAAAATGGTTACATTCTCAATATAATCACTCATATTAACAATACTAATATAATAATTATTTAACTACCCAAAAATCATGTCAAATTAGTTTACTAAAAAATTATTCCCATATTTTAACTTATTTTCATGAAATCTATAGTCATCAACAATCAAAATGTTTTCAAGGCTTATCATCTCATCACATACATCAATTTTACTATTAACATACTTATTAAATTTTATCATCCCATTGTACCAGTACACACTAAAATAAATGTTAAATTTTAAAAATAATATTTAAATAATTTATATTATAATGGAATTATTAATATAATTTTTATTAAGAGAATTATAATTTAGTGGATAATATATACTAAACTCCCTTGGTTTTACATGACCATTAAATATATGACAGCCAAATTTTTTGGGTGAGGATATTTGAGACTTTGATTTTGCTGAAAATGTGAAATATTCTATGTTTTCAGTGTCATAGGGATCTATAAAGCCTATGGAAGGGATTAGGGAAATTATCTTTTATAAAGGAAACCTATATGTGAAGTAAATTTTCGTCAAGTAACTGATATAATTTTTACAAGGTACGTGATGAAACTAGAATATTTTGGGGGGATATATCTATATGCTTCACTAGACACATTGTAATAATAGTGTGGTTTATTAGGATATACCATGTAATTGTCTGTAGAGGATCATGTTCATTGCCTTAATTTTTATAAAATGAATTCTATTAAGAAAATATTTTTTTGGTTTTAAAAGATTATATCCCTCATTTATTCTGAATAGTAGTGATGATCTCCTTATATTATCTCTCCCTTCATTCTCTATTCAATTGGATAGATCTCACAAATTTCTTATATATTCTTCAACCAGTCTATCATTGGGTTTCATCAAGCGTATAGATCAATTTCCATTACTGCCTATCTTATGATTTTCCACTATTTTAGAGAGTTTCCACTAATATATAAATTACCTAATACCTCCCATGTTTTAATTCAATTTTATAGATTCGAATGGATACATTATATATGATTTGTAGGATTATTTTATTAATACATAGGTGGTTTGTAGATTATTATTTTTATTATATATGTATTTTTTCATTGTGAGATTGTTTTTGTGGGTTTAGTCATATGTGATACTAAGGATAAAACCATGAGTGGTTACTATTATTTGAAATTGATATATAGTGGTAGAATTGTTTGTGTAAAAATGGGTTATGAAACATTTAATTCATTCTTGATTTATGGATATAGGGATTTCTTTGAATGTTTTCATTATAATTATGGTTATAATTCATGTGAATGTTTTTTTATTATAATTTAAAAACAACCATAATTGCCTCCATTATTGATTTAGGTTCCCAAGGATGTGGTTTCAATGAGGCATGAGCTAGTTGGGCCCCATAATAAAGGAGATGAACTTGAAACACATATATATGAGAGGAGATACTATGGGAATCCAGTTGAACTTGGGTAGTTGTTATATGAGGAGCTAACTGAGGGTATGATATTGGTTATTCAATATATCAACTGAGGGACGTGGTTCGGTGGGATATCCATATAATATTTGTCATGAACTGAATCTGTTCGCCTTCAAAATCGGCACACGACCCGGTCCATGGAATGACCCGAAGGGAATTCTCAATCCACATGGGTTTGCACAAGTTCCCAGGTATCATAAACTGTGAATTGGGAACTATTTTCCCAAGTTTATAATCCTAAAACAACAAATGAATCCAATAAAAAGAATCTGAATTTTTCAAACGAAATAGTGTTTAAAAAAATCATAACTGAATTAAAAAGTCTAAAATAACTCACCTAGACTATAAAAAAGTTACAAACACAAAAATGAACTTCCCAAGAACCTCTACATGGCAAGAGGCATCTCCCTCAAGCCATATCCACAACACCACATCCTGAATAACCGGTGAAAACCCGAACTGTTGGCACAAAAGTTCTACCCAAACCTACGACAACAAAAATAACCATGTCTACTTGCACCCAAGGGTTTTAGTAGGCTGTGAGCCAATTCCCAGTACGATACCACCACTATGAGATTCCATGGGAAAAACATTAAAATACTAAAATCATTAAACTTTTCAAAAATATGTAATTTGTAGTTACAATTTCTAAAAGATGTAACTTAAAAAAAATTCAGTTTTCAAGTGGGATAATTTAAAGAATCAACACTTTTATAATAAATTAAAAAGATACTGAATATTTCCAGCCAAATATACCGTATGTCGACGGTAAGTATAAAGGATCTAATGAGCACATGCAATCGGAAATAACCCCTAGGAACTAACTAGATGTGGGTCCCAGGTACCTCGTTTCTCGGTGAGAGTAACCACAAAAAATATATGTTCTAATACACCAGACACTAGTAGGGAACATACCCATAACCTAGTGGTCCCCAATCATCATCATCCTATTTTAGTTATAGTTGTAAGAGTCTATCTTTCTAAGTGAAACTGAGGCCAAACTGCACGGATTCACTAGCTTACTAGTACACGTCCACCCACATAGATACTCGGGTTTTCCCTTTGTGCTCAATCAAGTTAAACAAGCCATGAAATATAGTTTTAACATGAAAATATCACATCCACATCACACATTAACCAAACATCCCCAGGTACATCACACAAGTCACAAATTCTAGTTTTCATTCAAATTCATTTTGAAATCAAACTCACACAAAAACATCCCACAACACTGTTTTCATAACTTTCACAATCTAAGACATCATTTAAAAAATTTATAAAGTCCCTCCAAATATGATAAACATAACATAACATCCTACTCACATGTTTTATAAAACAGTTTTTATAAAAAAAATCCATTTTCACATCACAGTCATACAAAAAGCTCACATCACGTTCACACCTCTTTCACATTTAAGTAAAACCATTAAATATTTTTATAAAACATTAACAAGAGGATACACATCACATGAGAGATAAGTTCACATTTAAAATGGTCCATTAGAACGTATAAAAAATCCAAAATATTTATCCAATATGGTTCACCTCCTACATAATTCATTAAACCATTCAAAACATTCATAAACCAATTTTAAAAAGTGTACCAAATCTTTTCACATAAAACAAATTTCAATACAATATTTAAAGGATAAAATCACACCAATACAAATTTAAAATAGAATTGACATCCCCAAAAACATTTTTTAATCTACCCCCATGTGTTATAGAAACACCTCAAACAATACCTCAAAAGATTCAAATGAAAAGCACACGTTTTCAAAATCACATTCAAGAAGTACAATAATGTATTACACCATAAACCAAAAAAACCACATTAAAACCAAATGGAACACCAACAACCTACTAAATTAGAATTTTCATCCCAAAAAAGTTTTATTAAATTAATGTCATGTGTTATAAAACACACCCAAACAATACCCAATGGGTTACTCATGAAAAACACCAAATTTGTAAGCTAAAATGAAACTAAAAAAATAAATACTTAACCAAATACAACATAAATAATTTTGTCACCACACACAAAATATTAGGAACATGCATATTATGTAATTCAGGAAAACTAACCAATCTTGAAATGATTACACATGGAATCACCTAACTTTTATGTCGAAACGCTCAATACATGGTGCGAAACATCAACCACACCACCGCCGCTCCTCGAAAAAGATAAAATGTAGACCTATACCACAATATTAGACCGAAAAAAACACCAAAACAATCCCTATGTTCGAACCACAACATCCCGACATGTGGATCATCAAGAAAGGGTGAATAAAACCCTATGGAAGAGGAAGAAATCAAGGAAAGAAACACTTACTTGAAACATCTAAAATAAAACAAACCAAATACAACAAAATTTTAATATCCAAGAAACCAAAACGGATATGGAGTCCCTAATTTGGATGATAAGGTCATGTGGGGACTAAAATTGGGGAAGCAGAGTGAAAATTAAAATATTTATGAAAGAATCAACTTGCCTTCTCAAATCTAGACTACTTGGGGAACCCTATGAGGTTTTTACCTACTCCGCGAGGAAAATGAGGTCCAAAGTGGAAAATTGAATAATGGGGGTGTGGCTCGGGATTTTGGCTTCTAGGGCGAGGTGGAATGGTGAGAGAATATTAGAAAATGAAAATGTAATTAAGGAATTAAAAAAATAATTTAAAACTGGAAATGGCTCATGGGTTGGACCAATTCCAAATTAATTCACACAATCCCAAAATTCTAATGGGATTCAAAATGGCCCAAATGGACATGGTGATTTGGAAAGGTCATTGAAGTAAAATTGGGAAGTGTAATGGATAAAAAATCTTAATAAATGAACGAGTTATAAATGAAATAAAATTTATTTCGACATCTGGAATTGGGCTCATGGTTTGGCCCAAATTTTGAAAACCCTCCATTTCCACCAAAATGAATGGAAAACCCCCAAAACAAAGAATGAATGGAAATTAAATGAAAATATATATTTCAAAGAAGTAATGTATGTGACAATTCTCCCCACCAAATATGTTTCCATCCCCGAAAAGCCACAGCAAGGACAAATACAAAAACCAAACCCAACTGATAAACCAAGAAGTAAATCTCTGCTAAGATTCACCCCCAAAAGACAAAACACCTTCAGTGATAATTGAAGGAAAGATTACTCTCACAACCAAAAATTACACCACTTTCCTAAAACAACCGAGCACATTCATGAATTACCAAAAATGAATACTCCTAATACACAATCTGATCAAAACTCAATCAATTTACCAAAAAAACAACAACATCGAACAAAGTTACAGTTACCCTAATATAACTAAAACATTGGGCACTCTCCAATCATAATGTTTACCCAAGGAAGATGTAGGTAGTTAGATATCTAAGAATGATAATACCTACTTCTAATACAAGACCAAGGGAAACATTTCTATGTTACTCTTATTAAGAGACACAAAACGACTCCCCACCATAAGAGACAACTTAATTTTTTTTCTCAAGAAAAAATAAGGGCACTAACAGGGGGAGGCCCGAACAGACTCCCTATTACAAGGGTTATACAACCATTATAAATTTCTAAAAGAATATGCATGATACCCATGGTGGGTCGCCCAAAAACAAGAACCAACCATTTAAATCGACCAGCATAGGCCGACACGAAAAGACACCAAAAATTTAATTATTTTCGAAGGCTTCACAGTTAGTCCACACGGTTTGGGAAAAAGTGCACTAATTGTACAGATCATTCGTTCCACATGTAATTCCTGGAACATGGTCACTAATAATCATGCACAAACCACATACTCAACCTATCTAGCCAAATTTCAATCCATTCTCCACAGACTCAATGGAAACAAAAGGGGGGTAATATATTGGGTGATGACATGGGTACAAGGCCCTCTACATATTTCCTCTGAATGGGAACAAAAAAAGAAATATGATTACACCATAAGATTAAACTCTTAATATAATTCATATTGAGAATATGACATTGTAAAAGGGGTTAATGACACTTGGGTTTCCACTGACTCTGCACCAGCTTCTCTTTTGGACTAATGGCTAGAGCTCAGAATATTCAAGAATCTTCGGCCTCACAGTTGGGTTGTTGAAACTCCTATGTTGAACTTCTTCTTTAGGTGCCATAAATAATTGCACTGCATACCCAGATGGGTTCACCAAGATATAACACACTCCATAACTCATTTTACAAAACCTGGCATTTCAGTGAAATATGGTATTAGAAGATACACAAACATCGCACCTTGTTTCTTTGGGTGAGAAAAAATAAAATGATAGGACATGTATAATCACCTTACTCTAAGATAGAGGATTTGATGTTTTTTCCAATGCATACATACTCCCAAAATAATATAGAACCTCAAAAGATTGTGTAACCTTCACCTTTACAGTCAAATGAGCACACAACATCACAATGCATTAACAAATATGACCATTCTGATTAGTATAAAAACTATCTCGAATGAGACCTTATGTCATGTCCCTAAACAATAGACGAGTCCAAAAAGTGGACACAATATCCTCTCATGACCAAAATCCCATCATTGGTGGTTTAACAAGAACTCTTGCTTCAAAGAAACTATAATGAACCCAGAGGCCCTCTTAGACACCATCGAGACAATCATCCACACTAACAACCCCAGAACACTTCCACCTTCGATGAATCATGCTAATTAAGAAACTAAGGTCTCTTCAACCTTCCACAAGAACTATCCCACTACAAGAGGATCCACAAATCAACTATATGAGTAGGTGTAGACTCAATCATCAAAGATAGATAAAATATACAATATATTTATCAACTAAAGTATATTACCATGGAAAAAAAATATGGGTTGTTCCACTTCAGTTGTGAATTAAGCCTTAATGGGGGCGTACCTTATCCAATGAGAGAAACCAAGGACCCATCAAAGATGGTACATTGGTCAAAACATGCCAAAAAATAGATCCAATCACATGAAGGGAACCACCGTAACGGTGTCCCAAAACATATCTTAGAGGAGTCTACTATCCGATCCTTCAAACCAACTTGCCGTCCAAACACAAACACAAAACACGATTTGATCAAGAGGGGTTCATGGACTCAAAACATCCAAAAACATCAACATTTTCCAAAAACACATAATATACATGATCAAAACTATTCAAAAATAAATCAAGTTTTTCATTAATAACATCACTTTGAAAACAAACAGTTTCGCAGTTAGCATATCCACCAATGGTACCCCATGGGCCTGACATTCACATTTTTCTATGCTATACTGAGCACGCACCTCATATCTATCCCAGTACTCATCCAGTAATACCATTATCCATCCATCATCCCATATAACCTCACGCATGTTGTCACTCATGGAAATACCAAATGTAAAAAAAAATTATTTCCACTTCTCAAAACCAAAACAGTCAACCAATACATCCTTTTTCTCAAGACCGCTAACCCTGAGATCAAATTCCCATTTTACAACATAAAAAAACTTTTCATGAAGGCACAAAAATTTAGATATGAATTCACTTTATTGTTATTCACATTAATCTCAAGACAACTCATCCCCATTAATACACCTTTCAACAATTATGAAAACTCTATTGGAAAAACATTTTCAAAACCATCTTTGACATACTTCCTGGTTTCAAAAGAGGTGCAAACACACCATTTTACCAACTCAAAAAAATTGGAAATTATACTTCCACTGTTTCAAAAATCAAACCCTTCCTTCATTATATAAATGTCATTTCACAAAAAACCATATTCTTCTTAAAAGAACGTAATGTTTTCTTTAAAATCGATCTTACAGTATTTCACTACAAAACGACACATGACAATGCGAGGGGGAACAAACATTGGTGGGTGAAATAGACATATGGTTGGTGGCCATATACCAATCACATAAACATCACACGGAGTATTATAATGCAATATCCCTAGATCCACATGGATTTCCAGGCCCTGCGATCTCACTGAGACCATTAGCCCAACTATCTTTTCATTTCCCTAGATCATCGTCAAACCATGAAAACCAAAGGACTCAGATGAATCATGACTTCTCCTAGAGAATCAAATCCCTTCTTGAGGTGCACTATCCAGGTACACAACCCGTAACAAGAATTTCATGTCCCAATAATCTTAACTCTATACCATCCAAATTGATCCCCAAATAACATGACCCAAAGAGTTTACCTGAACCTCCTCTGATACCATTTTGTCACGAACCAAATCTGGTCGACTTCAAAATCGGCACAGGCTGGTACATGTTCCCAGGTATCATAAAATGAGAATTGGAAATGATTTACCCATGTTTATAAACATAAAACAAAAAATGAATCCAATAAAATGAATCCATATTTTTCAAACCAAAAAATCTTTTACATAAATTTAGAACTAAATTACATAGTCTGAAACAACTCACCACGATGATAACAAAGGATCCAAACCAAAAATGAGTAGCCCATGAACCTCAAGATGGCGAGAGGCGTCACCCTCAATCCATCTCCACAACACTGCATCATGAATGAACAGTGAAAACCAGAACTGTTGGCACAAAAGTTGTACCCAAACATGTGACAAATAAAATAACCATGTCTACTTACACCCAAGGGTGTACGTAGGGTGTGATCCAATGCCCAGTAGGATAACACCACTAAGAGATTCCATGCGACAAACATTCAAAGACGAAAATCATGCAAGTTTTCAAAAACATGTAATTTCTAGTTACAATTTCTAAAAGTTGTAAGATAAAAAAATCAGTTTTCAAGTGGGATAATTTAAACAATCAAAACAATTAAAATAAAATCAAAAGCTACTATATTTTTTCAGCCAAATATACTGCATGCCGATAGTAAGTATAAAGGATCTAATGAGCATAAGAAATAGGAAAGAACCCCTAGGCACTAGCTAGATGTGGGTCCTAGGTATCTCGTATCTCGGTGAGAGTAACCACAAAAAATATATGTTCTCATTCACGAGCCACTAGTAGGGAACATACTCAAAACCTAGTGGTCCCCAATCATCATCATCCTATTTTAGTTAGAGTTGTAAGAGTTAATCATGCTAAGTGAAAGTGAGGAAAAACTACATGGATTCACTAGCATAATAGTACACGTCCACCCACCTAGATACTTGGGTTTTCCATTTTTGCTCAATCAAGTTAAACAAGCCATGAAATATATTTTTAACATGAAAATATCACATCCACATCAAACATTAACCAAACATCCCCATGTACATCACAGAAGTCACAAATTCTATTTTCTTTCAAATTCATTTTGAAATTAAACTCACAAAAAAATAGCCCACAACACTTTTTCTATAACTTTCACAATCTAAGACATCATTTAAAAAATCAACAAAGTCCCTCCAAATATGCTAAACATCACATAACATCCTAATCACATGTTTTATAAAACAGTTTTTATATAAAAAATCCATTTTTCACATCACACTCACACAAACATCTCACATCACGTTCACACCTATTTCACATTTCAGTAAATCCATTAAATAGTTTTATAAAACATTAACAAGAGGATACACATCACATGACCGATATGTTCACATCTAAAATAGTCCATTATAACATATAAAAAATCCAAAATATTTTTCCAATATGGTTTCACCTACTTCATAATTCATTAAACCATTAAAAACTTTCATAAACCAATTTTAAAGAGTGTACCAAAGCTTTTCACATAAAACCTATTTGAAAACCATATTTAAAGGAAAAAATCACACCAATAAAAATTCAAAACAGAATTGATAGCCCCAAAAATATTTATTAAACTACCCCCATGTGTTATAGAAACACCTCAATCAATACCACAAAATATTCAAATGAAAAGCACATGTTTTCAAAATCACATTCAAGAAGTACAATAATGTTTTACACCATAAACCCATAAAAACCACTTTAAAACCAAATGGAACACCAATAACCTACTAAATTAGAAATTTCAGCCCAAAAAAGATTGATTAAACCTATTTCACATGTTATAAAACACACCCAAACAATACCCAAAGGGTTACACATGAAAAACACCGAATTTTTAAGCTAAATTGAAGTTATAAAGATAAATGTTTAACCAAATCCAATATAAAGAATTTTTCCACCACACACCGAATATTAGGAACATGAATATTATGTAATTCATGAAAACTAACCAATCTAGAAATGATTACACATGGAATCACCTACCTTTTATGTCGAAACCCTCAAAACATGGTGCGAAACATCAACTGCACCACCGCCGCACCACAAAGATGATAAAATACAGACCTATACCACAATATTGGACTGAAAAGTCACCAAAACAATCCCTATGTTAGAACCACAACTTCCGGACATGAGGATCATCAAGAAAGGGTGACTGAAACCCTAAGGAAGGGGATGAAATGAAGGAAATAAACAATTACTTGAAACATATTAAATCAAACAAACCAAATAAAACAAAATTTTAATATCCAAGAAACCAAAATGTATATGGAGGCCCTAATTTGGATGATAAGGTAATGTGGGGACTGAAATTGTGGAAGCAGAGTGAAAATTAAAATATTAATGAAAGAATCAACTTACCTTCTCAAATCTAGATGACTTGGGGAACCATAAGAATTTTTCCCTACTATGTGAGGAAAAAGAGGTCCAATGTGAAAAAATGAATAATGTGGGTGTGGCTCTGGATTTTGGCCTCAGGGGAGAGGTGGAATCATGGGAGAATAGTAAAAAATGTGTATGTTATTAAATAATTAAAAAAACAATTTAAAACTGGGAATGGCTCATGGGTTGGCCCAATTCCAAATTAATTCACTCATTCACAAAATTCTAATGGGTTTCAAAAGGGTCCAAATGGACATGGTGATTTGGATAGGTCATTGGAGGAAAATTGGGAAGTGTAATGGATAAAAAAATTTAACAAATTAAGGAGTTATAAATGAAATAAAATTTATTTCTACATCTGGAATTGGGATCATTGTTTGGCCCAAATTTTGAAAACCCTCCATTTCCACCAAAATGAATGGAAAACCCCCAAAACAAAGATTGAATGGAAATTAAATGAAAAAATATATTTCAAAGAAGTTATGGATGTGAAAATTATCCCCACCAAATAAGTTTCCATCCCCGAAAAGCCACAGTAAGGCCAAATACAAAAACCAAACCCATCTTATAATACAAGAAGTAATTCTCTGCCAATATTCACCCCCAAAGGACAAAACACCTCCAGTGGTCATTTAAGTAAGGATTACTGTCACAACCAAAAATTAAACCACTATCCTAAAACAATCGAGCACATTCATGCATTATCCCAAATGAAAACTCCTCAAACACAATCTGATCAAAACTCAATCAATATACAAAAAAAACAGCAACATTGAACAAAGTTACACTTACCCTACTATAACTAATACATTGGGAAGTCTCCAATAATAATGTTTACCCAAGGATGATGTAGGTAGTTAGATATCTCAGAATGAAAATACCTAATGCCAATACAAGACCAATGGAAAAAATTCTATGTTACTCATATAAAGAGACACAAATGGGCTGCCCACCATAAGAGACAACATAATTTTTTTTCTGAACACAAAATCAGGACACTAACAGGGGGAGGCCCAAACAGACTCCCAAGTAAAAGATTTATACATCCATTATAAATTTCCAAAATAATTTTCATGATACCCATGGTGGGTCTCCCCACAACAATAACCAACCATCTTAACCGACCGGTGTGGGCAAACACGAAAAGACACCAAAAATTTAATGATTTTGGAAGGCTTCACAGTTAGTCCACACAGTTTGGGAAAAAGTGCACTAATTTCACAGATCATTTGTTCCACATGTAATTCCTGGAACATGGACTCTAATAATCATGAAAAAACAACATACTCAACCTACGTATCCAAATTTCAATCCATTCTCCACAGACTCAATGGAAACAAAGGGGGGGGATATATTGGGTGATGACATGGGTACAAGGCCCTCCACCTATTTCTACTAAACGATAACAAAAAAATAAAGATGATGACACCATAATATTAAACTCTTCATATAATTCATATTGAGAATAAGACATTGTAAAATAGTTTAAATGACACTTGGGTTTCCCCTGACTATGCACCAGCTTCTCTTTGGGACTTATGGATAGAGCTCAAAATATTGAAGCATATTCGGCCTCACAGTTGGGATGTTGAATCTTCTATGTTGAACTTCTTATTTCGGTGCGACAAATAATTACACCGCATACCCTGATGGGTTCAACAAGACATAACACACTCCATAACTCATTTTATCGAAACCTGACATTTTAGTGAAAGAAGGTATTAGATGATGCACAAATACCTCACCTTGTTTCTTTGTGTGAGAAAAAATAAAATGCCAGGACTTATATAAACACCTTACTCTAAGATAGAATATTTGATGTTTTTTCCAAGGGATACATACTCCCAAAATAATATAGAACCTCAAATGATTATGTGACCTTCACCTTTATAGTCAAATGAGCACACAACATCAAAATCCATGAACAAACATGACCATTGCGATTAGTAGAAACAATATCTAGAATGGTACCTTATGACATGTCCCTAAACAATAGACAAGTCCAAAAGGTGGAAACAATAGCCTCTCATGACAAAAATCCCAACATTGGTGGTTCAACAAAAACACTTGCTTCAAAGAAACTATAAAGAACCCAGAGGCCCTCTTAGACACCATCAAGACAATCCTCCACACTAACAACCCCAGAACACATCCACCTTCGATGAATCAGATAACATAAGAAACTAACGTCTCTTCAACCTTCCACAAGCACTATCCCACTACAAGAGGATCCACAAATCAACTATATGAATAGGTGTAGACTAAATCATCAAAGATCGATAAAATATACCTTATATTGATCAACTAATGTATTTTACCCTGGAAAAACAATATGGGTTGTTGCACTTAAGTTGTGGATTAGGCATTATTGGGGGAGTACCTTATCCAATGAGAGAAACCAAGGACCCATCAAAGATGGTACATTGGTCAAAACATGCCAAAAAATAGATCCAATCAAATGAAGGGACCCACCGTAACGGTGTCCCAAGACATATCTTAGAGGAGACCACTAACCGATCCTTCAAACCAACTTGTCGTCCAAACCCAAAACCAAAACACGGTTTGAACAAGAGGGGTTCATGGAATCAAAACATCCCACAACATCAACATTTTCCAAAAACACATAATATACACGATCCAAAACTATTCAAAAATACATCATGTTTTTCTTTAATAACATCACTTTGAAAAGAAACAGTTTAGCGATTAGAATATCCA
The DNA here is from genome assembly GCA_963277665.1 of Viscum album. Taxonomy (NCBI): domain Eukaryota; kingdom Viridiplantae; phylum Streptophyta; class Magnoliopsida; order Santalales; family Viscaceae; genus Viscum; species Viscum album. The sequence goes on along the minus strand of OY728126.1, from coordinate 142,279,989 downwards.
CCAATGGTATCCCATGGGCCTCACACATGCATGTTTCTATGCTATACCAAGCATGAACCTCATATATATCCCAGTACTCATCCAGTCATGCCATTATCCATCCATCATCCCATATAACCTCATGCATGTGGTCACTCATGGAAATACCAAATGTAAAAAAAAAATTATTTTCACTTCTCAAAAACAAAACCGTTAATCAATACATCCTTTTTCTCAAGACTGCTAACCCCGAGATAAAAATCCCATTTTACAACATAAAAAAACATTTCATGAACACACAAAAATTTAGATATGAATTCACTTTAAAGTTATTCACAATAATCTCAAGGAAACTCATCCCCATTAAGACACATTTCAACAATTTTGAAAACTCTATTGGAAACACATTTTCAAAACCAACATTAACATACTTCCTGGTTCCAAAAGAGGTGCAAACACACCATTTTCCCAACCCAAAAAAATTGGAAATTTTAATTCCACAGTTTGAAAAATCACACCTTTATTTCTTTATATAAAAGTAATTTCACAAAAAACCATATTCTTCTTAAAACCATGTAATGTTTTCTTTAAAATCGAACTTACAATATTTCACAACTAAACGACACAAGACAATGCGAGGGGGAAAAAGCAATGGTGGGTGACATAGACATATGGTTGGTGACCATATACCTATCACATCACCATCATAGGGAGTATTTTAAGGCAATATACTCGGATCCACATGGATTTCTAGGCCCTGCGATCTCACTGAGACCATTAGCCCAACTATCTTTTCATTTCCCTAGATCATCGTCAAACCATGAAAACCAAAGGACTCCGATGAATCTTGACTTCCCATAGAGACTCAAATCCATTCCTGAGGTGTACTAGCCAGGTACACAACCCATAACAAGAATTTCATTTCCCAATAATCCTAACTCTTTACCATCCAAACTGCTCCCCAAATAACATGTCCTAAAGAGTTAACCTGAACCTCCTCTAATACCGTTTTGTCACGAACCAAATGTGGTCGACTTCAAATTCAGCACCCGACCCTGTCTGTAGCATTTCCTGAAGGGCATTCCCACGTGCTGGAACAAGTGCCCAGGTATCAGAAAATGATAATTGGGAATGATTTACCCATGTTTATAAACATAAAACAACAAATGAATCCAATAAAACGAATCCAGATTTACCAAACCAAAGAATCTTTTACAAAAATTCATAACTGGATTACATAGTCTAAAACAACTCACCAAGATGATAACAAAGGCACAAAACCAAAAATGAGTAGCCCAAGAACCTCAACATGGCGAGAGGCATCACCCTCAATCCATCTCCACAACAATGCATCATGAATGACAAGTGAAAACCAGAACTGTTGGCACAAAAGTTGTACCCAAACATGCGACAAATAAAATAACCATGTCAAATTAAAACCAAGGGTGTACTTAGGGTGTGATCCAATGCCCAGTAGGATACCACCACTAAGAGATTCCATGTGACATACATTCAAAGCCAAAAATCATGCATGTTTTCAAAAACATGTAATTTCTAGTTACAATTTCTAAAAGTTGAAACATAAAAAAATCATTTTTCAAGTGGGCTAATTTAATCAATCAACACTTTTAAAATAATTTCAAAAGGTACTAAATTTTTTCAGAAAAATATAATGCATGACTACAGAAAGTATAAAGTATCAAATGAGCATAATAAATAGGAAATAACCCCTAGGCTCTAGCTAGATATGGGTCCCTGGTACCTCGTATCTCGGTGAGAGTAACCATAAATAATATATGTTCTCATTCACGAGCCACTAGTAGGGAACATACCCATAACCTAGTAGTCCCCAATCATCATCATCCTATTTTATTTATAGTTGTAAGAGTCAATCATGCTAAGTGAAACTGAGGCCAAACTGCCCGGATTCACTAGCATACTAGTACACGTCCACCCACCTAGATACTCGGGTTCTCCCTTTGTGCTCAATGAAGTTAAACAAGCCATGAAATATAGTTTTAACATGAAAATATCACATCCACATCACACATTAACAAAACCTCCCCATGTACATCACATAAGTCACAAATTCTACTTTCCATTCAAATTCATTTGGAAATCAAACTCACACAAAAATAGCCCACAACAATTTTTGAATAACATTAACAATCTAATATATCGTTTAAAAAATTTATAAAGTCCCTCAAAATATGCTAAACATCACATAACATCCTACTCACATATTTTATAAAACACTTTTTATAAACAAAATCCATTTTTCACATCACACTCACACAAATAGCTCACATCACGTTCACACCTCTTTCACATTTTAATAAATCCATTAAATATTTTTATAAAACATTAACAAGAGGATACACATCACAGATAGATATGTTCACATTTAAAATGGTCTATTAGAACGTATAGACAATCCAAAATATTTTTCCAATATGGTTTCACCTCCTACATAATTCATTAAACCATTCAAAACATTCATAAACCAATTTTAAAGAGTGTACCAATGCTTTTCACATAAAACCCATTTCATAATCATATTTAAAGGACAAAATCACACCAATTCAAATTCAAAACAGAATTTACCGCCCAAATACATTTTTAAACTATCCCCATGTGTTATAGAAACACCTCAGACAATACCACAAAAGATTCAAATGAAAAGCACATGATTTCAAAATCACATTCAAGAAGTAGAATAATGTTTTACACCATAAACTCATAAAATACACTTTAAAACCAAATGGAACACCAATAACATAATAAATTAGAAATTTCAGCCCAAAAAAGATTTATTAAACCAATTTCATATGTTATAAAACACACCCAAACAATACCCAAAGGGTTACAGATGAAAAACACCCAATTTTTAAGCTAAAATGAAACTATAAAAATAAATGCTTAACAAAATCCAATATAATGAATTTTTGCACCACACACAGAATATTAGGAACATGCATATTATGTAATTAAAGAAAACAAAGAAATATAGAAATGATTACACGTGGAATCACCTACCTTTTATGTCGAAACTCTCAAAACATGGTGTGAAACACCAACGGAACCTCCACCGCACATCAAAGAAGATAAAATACAGACCTATACCACAATATTAGACCTAAAAAACTCCAAAAAAATCCCTATGTTCGAAACTCAACTTCCAGACATGAGGATCATCAAGAAAGGGTGAATGAAACCCTAAGGAAGGGGAAGGAATCGAGGAAAGAAACACTTACTTGAAACATATTAATTCAAATAAACCAAATACAACAAAATTTTAATATCCAAGAAAACAAAATGGATATGGAGGCCCTAATTTGGATGATAAGGTCATGTGGGGACTAAAATTGGGGAAGAAGAGTGAAAATTAAAATATTTATGAATGAATCAACATACCTTCTCAAATCTAGACTACTTGGGGAACCCTAAGATGTTTTTCCCTACTCCGCGAGGAAAATGAGGTCCAAAGTGGAAAAATGAATAATGGGGGTGTGGCTCGGGATTTTGGCATCAAGGGAAAGGTAAAATCACGGGATAATAGTAAAAAATGAGTATGTTATTAAAGAATTAAAGAAACAATTTAAAACTGGAAATGGCTCATAGGTAGGCCAAATTACAAATTAATTCACTCAATCCCAAAATTCTAATGGGTTTCAAAAGGGTCCAAATGGAAATGGAGATTTGGATAGGTCATTGGAGGAAAATTGGGAAGTGTAATGCATAAAAAATTTTTATAAATGAAGGAGTTATAAAAGAAATACAATTTATTTCTACATCTGGAATTGGGCTCATGGTTTGGACCAAATTTTGAAATCCCTCTATTTCCACCAAAATGAATCAAAAACCCCCAAAACAAAGAATGAATGGAAATTAAATGAAAAAATATATTTTAAAGAAGTAATGGATGTTAAAATTCTCCCCACCAAATATGTTTCCATCCCCAAAAAGCCACAGCAAGGCCAAATACAAAAACCAAACCCAACAGATAAACCAAGAAGTAATTCTTTCCCAAGACTCACCCCCAAAGGCCAAAACGCCTCCAATGATCATTTAAGGAAGGATTACTCTCACAACAAAAAATTACACCACTTTCCTAAAACAATCTAGCACATTCATCCATTATCCCAAATGAAAACTCCTCAAACAGAATCTGATCAAAACTGAATCAATTTACCAAAAAAGCAACAACATCAAACAAAGTTACACTTACCCTACTATAACAAAAACATTGGGCACTCTCTAATCATAATCTTTACCCAAGGAAGATGTAGGTAGTTAGATATCTCAGAATGATAATACCTACTTCCAATACAAGACCAAGGGAAAAAATTCTATGTTACTCGTACAAAGAGACACAAATGGGCTGCCCACCATAACTGAACTTAATTTTTCTTTCTCAAGACAAAATCAGGACACTAACAGGGGGAGGCCCGAACAGACTCCCTAGTATGATGGTTATACATCCATTATAAATTTCCAAATGAATATGCATGATATCCATGGTGGGTCTCCACACAACAAGAACTAACCATCATAACCGACCGGCGTGAACCGACACGAAAAGACCCCAAAAATTTAATGATTTTGGAAGGCTTCACACCTAGTCCACACGGTTTGGGAAATATTACAATAATTTCATAGATCATTTGTTCCACATGTAATTCCTGGAACATGGTCACTACTAATCATGCACAAACCACATACTCAACCTATCTAGCCAAATTTCAATCCATTCTCCACAGACTCAATGGAAACAATGGTGGGGGGAATATATTGGGTGATGACATGGGTATACGGCCATCCACCTATTTCCACTAAATGAGAACAAAAAAATAAAGATGATGACACCCTAAGATTAAACTCATCATATAATTCATATTGAGAATTGGAAATTTTAAAAGAGTTTAAATGACACATGGGATTCCCCTGACTACGCACAAGATTCTATTTGAGACATATGGCTAGAGCTCAAAATATTGAAGCATCTTCGGCCTCACAGTTGGGCTGTTGAAACTCCTATGTTGAACATCTTCTTTCAGTGCCACAAATAACTGCACTGCATACCCCGATGGGTTCACCAAGACATAACACACTCCATAACTCATTTTACTGAAACCTGACATTTTAGTGAAAGAAGGTATTAGAAGATGCACAAACATCGCTCCTTGTTTCTTTGGGTGAGAAAAAATAAAATGGCAGGACATGTATAAACACCTTACTCTAAGATAGAGGATTTGATGTTTTTTCCAATGGATACATACTACCAAAATAATATAGAACCTCAATGGATTGTATGACCTTCACCTTTACAGTCAAATGAGCACACAACATCACAATGCATCAACAAACATGACCTTTGCGATTAGTAGAAACAATATCTAGAATGGGACCTTATGACATGTCCCTAAACAATAGAAAAGTCCAAAAAGTGGACACAATAGCCTCTCATGACCAAAATCCCAACATTGGTGGTTTTACAAGATCTCTTTCTTCAAAGAAACTATAAAGAACCCAGAGGACCTCTTAGACACCATCGAGACAATCATCCACACTAACAACCCCAGAATACTTCAACCTTCGATCAATCAGTCAACTTAAGAAACTAATGTCTCTTCAACCTTACACAAGAACTATCCCACTACAAGAAGATCCAAAAATCAACTATATGAATATGTGTAGACTCAATCATCAAATATTGATAAAATATTCCTTATATTGATCAACTAAAGTATTTTACCATGGAAAAACAATATGGGTTGTTGCACTTCAGTTGTGCATTAAGCCTTAATGGGATCATACCTTATCCAATGAGAGAAACCAAGGACCCATAAAAGATGGTACATTGGTCAAAACATGACAAATAATAGATCCAATCACATGAAGGGAACCACCGTAACGGTGTCCCAAAACATATCTTAGAGGAGAATACTAACTGATCCTTCAAACCAACTTGTCGTCCAAACACAAACCCAAAACACGATTTGAACAAGAGGGGTTCATGGACTCAAAATATCCCACAACATAAACATTTTACAAAAACACATAATATACACAACCCAAAACTATTCAAAAATACATCATTTTTTTCTTTAATAACATAACTTTGAAAACAAACAGTTTAGCGGTTACCATATCAACCAATGGTACCCCATGGGCCTCACACATGCATGTTTCTATGTTATACCAAGTACACACCTCATATCTATCCCAGTACTCATCTAGTCATTCCATTATCAATCCATCATCCCATATAACCTCACGCATGTGGTCACTCATGGAAATACCACATGTTAAAACAAAAATTATTTCCACTTCTCAAAACCAAAAAAGTCAACCAATACATACTTTTTCTCAAGACCGCTAACCCCGAGATCAAAATCCAATTTTACAACATAAAAAAACATTTCATGAACACACAAAAATTTAGATATGAATTCAATTTAATGTTATTCACATTATTCTCAGGAAAACTTTTCCCCATTATGAATCCTTTCATCAATGTTGAAAAATCTATTGGAAAAAAATTTTCAAAACCAATTTTAACATACTTCCTGGTTTCAAAAGAGGTGCAAACACACCATTTTCCCAACTAAAAAAATGGAAATTTTATTTCCACTATTTCAAAAATCAAACCCTTAATTCATTATATAAATGTAATTTCACCAAAAAAACATATTCTTCTTAAGACCACATAATTTTTGCTTTAAAATCGAACTTACAATATTTCACAACTAAACGACACAAGACAATGCGAGGGGGAACAAGATTTGGTGGGTGACATAGTCATATGGTTGGTGGACATATACCAATCACATCACCATAACAGGGGGTATTTTAAGGAAATATCCCCGTATCCACATGGATTTCCAGGCCCTGCGATCTCACTGAGACCATTAGCCCAACTATCTTTTCATTTCCCTAGGTTATCGTCAAAACATGAAAACCAAAGGACTCAGATGAATCTTGACTTCCCCTAAAGACTCAAATCCCTTCCTGAGTTGTACTATCCAGGTACACAACCCATAACAAGAATTTCATGTCCCAATAATCCTAACTCTATACCATCCAAACTGCTCCCCAAATAACATTACCCAAAGAGTTAACATGATCCTCCTCTGATACCATTTTGTCACGAACAAAATCTGGTCGACTTCAAAATCGGCACCCGACACGGTCTGTCGCATTACCTGAAGGTCATTACCGATCCCCACAGGCTGGCACAAGTGCCCAGATATCATAAAATTAGAATTGGTAAGATTTACCCAAGTTTATAAACATAAAACAATAAATGAATCCAATAAAATGAATCTATCTTTTTCTAACCAAACAATCTTTTACTAAAATTCAGAACTGAATTACATAGTTTAAAACAACTCACCAAGATGATAACAAAGGTACAAAACCAGAAATGAGTACCCCAAGAACATCAACATGGATAGATTCATCACCCTCAATCCATCTCCACAACACTGCATCATGAATGACCAGTGAAAACCAGAACTGTTGGCACAAAAGTTGTACCCAAACATGCGACAAATAAAATAACCATGTCTACATACACCCAGGGGTGTACGTAGGGTGTGATCCAATGCCCAGTAAGATACCACCACTAAGAGAAACAATGAGAAAAACATTCAAAGATGAAAATCATTCAGGTTTTCAAAAACATGTAATTTCTAGTTACAATTTCTAAATGTTGAAACTTAAAAAAATCAGTTTTCAAGTGGGCTAATTTAAACAATCATCACTTTTAAAATAAATTCAAAAGCTACTAAATTTTTTCAGCCAAATATACTGCATGCCGATAGTAAGTATAAACGATCTAATGAGCATACGCAATAGGAAAGAACCCCTAGTCACTATCTAGATGTGGGTCCCAGGTATCTTGTATCTTGGTGAGAGTAACTATAAAAAATATATTTTCTAATTCACGAGCCACTAGTAGGGAACACACCCATAACCTAGTGGTCCCCAATCATCATCATCATAGTTTAGTTAGAGTTGTAAGCGTCAATATTTCTATGTGAAATTGAGGCCAAACCCCAGAGATTCACAAGCATACTAGTACACGTCCACCCACCTAGATACCCGAGTTTTCCCTTTGTTCTTAAACAAGTTCAACAAGCCATGAAATGTAGTTTTCACAAAACAAAATATCACTTCCACATCACACATTAACCAAAAAACCCCATTTACATCACACAAGTCCCACATTCTACATTTCATTCAAATTCATTTTGAAATCAAACTCACACCAAAATAGCCACAACACTTTTTGCATAACGTTCAAAATCTAACACATCCTTTAATAATTTTATAAAGTCCCTCAAAATATGCTAAACATCACATAACATCCCAGTCACATTTTTCATAATTCCATTTTTTAAAAGAAACATCCATTTTTAACATCGCACTCACACAAACAACCCAAATCACATTCACACCACTTTCACTCTTCAGTAAATCCATTAAACATTATTATAAAACAATTCCAAGAGGATACATATCCCATGACAGACCTATTAACATTTAAAATGGTCCATTAGAAAGTATAAAAAATCCAAAACAGTTTTCCAATATGGTTTCACCTCTTACACAAATCATTAAACCATTCAAAATATTCCTAAACCAATTCTAAAGATTGTACCAATGCTTATCACAAAAAACCCATTTCAAAACCATATTCCCAGGACAAAATCAAACCAATAAAAACTCAAAACAAAATTGGAAGGTCAAAAAATATTTATTAAAATACCCCCAAGTGTTATATGAACACCTCAAATAATACCTCAAAAGATCCTCATGAAAAGAACATGTTTTCAAAATCACTTTCAATAAGTACAATAAGGTTTAACACTTTAAACCCATAAAAACCACTTTAAACCCTAATATAATACCAATAACCATCCAAATCAGATTTCTCAGCCCAAAAAAGATTAACTAAACCAATTTGACATGTTATAAAACACACCCAAATAGTACCCAATGGGTTATACATTAAAAACACCAAAATTTTAAGCTAATATGAAACTATAAAAATAAATGCGTAACCAAATACAACATAAACAATTTTCACACCACACACAGCATATTATGAACATGCATAATATGTAATTCAAGAAAACTAACTAATGCAGAAATAATTACACATGGAATCACTAACCATTTATGTCGAAATCCTCAAAACATGGTGCGAAACACCAACCGCATCACAACCGCACCTCAAGGAAGATAAATCTAGAACGGGATCACAATATTTGACCAAAAAGACACCAAATCAAACCCTAGGTTCTAACCAAAACTTCTGGAAATGATGAACTTCAAGAAAGGTTGAACAAAACCCTGAGGAAGGGGAAGAAATCATGGAAAAAAACACATACTTGAAACATCTTTAATCAAACGAACCAAATACACCAAAATTTGAATCTCCAAGCAACCAAACATTATATGAAGGCTCTAATTGGTATGAGAAGGTCTTGTGGGGTCTCGAATGGGGGAAAATGAGTGAATATTAAAATATTTATGAATGAATCAACACACCTTTTTAAATATAAATGATTTGAGGAACCCTAAGAAGTTTTTCCCTACTCCGAGAGGCAAATGAGATCCATTGATGAAAAATTAATAATGGGATTGAGTCTAGGGATTTTGGATTCAGAGAGGAGGTGGAATCACAGGAAAATAGTAAAAATAGAGTATGTTATTAAAAAATTAAAAAACAATTTAAAACTAGAAATGGATCATGGGTTGGCCCAATTCTAAATTAATTCACTCAATCCCAAAAGGCTAATGGGTTAAAAAAGGGTCTGAATGGACATGTTGATTTGGATATGTCATAGGAGGAAATTTGGGAAGTGGAATGGATGAAAAATTTTAACAAATGAAGAAGTTATAAAAGAAATAAAATTTATTTCTAAATCTGGAATTGGGCTCAGGTTTTGGCCCAAATTTTAAAAACTCTCAATTTCTACCAAAATGAATGAAAAAACCCCAATAAAAAAGAATGAAATTTAAATGAAAAAAAACATTTAATAGAATTCATGGATGTGAAAATAACTAATCAGAAAATTTTAGCCTATATATCATTTTTTGTTTTAGTGAGATGAAAAAACCTAGGCATCCTAGTTATGGATTATTAAATTTCCAATTATTTTGATCAGATTCAAATGCCTCATTGATGGAGGATGATGTTATTGACTTACATGATCTGGGGAAAATGAATATTGGGATGTGTATATACAATCATGTATACATGAGGGGGAATAATAGACATATTTACAGGATAGGTTCATTGGGAATCATTTTTTGATATATTGAAGAGAACCCAAGCTTGTGGGTTCTTTCGCACGGTGTAGGGGGAGACATGAATCATATATTATGCCACTAGTTCATAAAACTATTATATATTTTACTAACACTAAATATAGATGAAATCACCAAGGTAAGGTGATTTGAGTTTGACCAACAATATACTATTTGAATACATATTCATAACTTCAGGTTAACCTCATTTTCTAAACTAGTGAACTTGGAATTTATTATGGAGTGAATATTTTCATGTTCTTGGTTGTATTTTTATTCACATTACCTTATTAAAAAATTCAGTTATGGTATGTGTATTCACACATTACACTCCCATTCGATTATAAATGTTTTATTTTGATCCCCTCTATCTTCACTTGTGTCTCAATGAATTCCTATAAACCCAACAAAGACACATGACGTGTCCTATATCTCCTTAGTAATGTGATCAACCTCTAAATTACATCATTTTGAGATTCATTTAGGCATTTTATTTCGTGAAATCTCTTTATTAAATGAGGGAGTGAAAGAGAAAATTTACATAGATTTTGATACTATTGTCTTATTCCATGATGATGATGAAATATTGGGATGGTAGGAGTTATTTTTTTCTACATCGATGACACTATGTGAGAAATATTTTCAAGTTACTAAAGTATTTTCACTATAAAACATGATGGGGTTTTCATTCCCTCAACTGTGATGAATTTTCTACTTTATTATGCATATTCCTAGAAGATGATTCTGATCATGTGGAATTATTACATAATGAAATTTCTGATGTTAGATGACACAAAATAATTGAACAGTAATATGCTCAATGCTTAGTAATTTATGTTTATTCATTTTTTTTCTTTTGATTTATTATGTCACTATGGAATGGTGTATAATTTTGAGGTACATAATGTGATTTCATTAATCCAAATATTAGTTTTTATTTCCCTTTATATTAGTCTGATAATGAGTTCATGGATTTACATGAAATACATTCTAAAATAGAATCTCTACTATTTTTTACCACTAATGGATCTAGAATTTCTTTTACTGTCATCAATTTACATAGCGAAACTAGGGGATAATCGTACCCCATGCACATGGGTTAATTAACTAGGACATTTAAGTTAGGGTATCACCATTGTAACACACCGAGAATTTATTAGATTTTTTTAAATTATTTCATATCATTTGTTTAATGCTACAAAAAGATTATCTTGCGCTATATGAAACACCGTATTAGCTTGCAGTATACGCCACACTAATCTTGGATCGTGTTACACACAATTTCAATTTTGTTTGATAGTAGTTATTTTACACAAAATTGAGTGTATATATATATATATTAAATGTATAAATGAAATATTGTTGGATTTTTTTATATTCAACACCAAATGAATTTTTCACAACACGCAACCCTGACTTGGCTTGCATTACATGCAATCACGACTTTCCTCGATAGCGTGTGTTGTAGGCAATATCAAGTTTCACTAAACAATGATATATGGTTATAATATTATTATCAACTAGCTGTTATGAATATTATTAACTAAATTTTTAATGTTATAACATTATTATTTCATCTTACACATTTTCTCGAACATGGTATGTGAACAAAATAATGTTTTCGGGTAAAATAAGTATTTTTCAAAACAAAATACAGTTTTTCCACCTTTTAATGGAGCACCCACATTAAATCTAGTTTTGACATGTTTATAAGTTAAATTTGATAAAAATAAATTCTCCTTTGGAATCTGGATATAAAAATTAACTTTGGATAAATTTTTGATATTGTCCTGATAACTTTCATATTTTTATGAATAGTAAAAATACGCTAATTTTTAATCAGAAACAACTTTTTTTCATTGAGATAATTTATATAGTTAAATTATGTTATTGAAAGGTTTTAATGTATAAATATAATATATTTTTACCATTTAATATAATATATGTCATTAGCATTAATTTCACATTGAATTCATAGGTAAAAACATTTCAATCTATGGCAATTTTTAAACTTCTAAAACCCGTTTTCTTAACTATGGGATTAATTTTAATTTAATTTATGAAACTTTTGGGTTTTGTATTTGGAAAAATTTATTCCATATCTGGAATAAGTTGGTCCAAATTATTTTAATAATCTAATGTTATTTTGGGCATCATGAATAGTAACTTCGGTAAATTTTATTTACCATAGTTAAAGGTAAATCGGGTAATTAAGGGTAAATATAAGATTATAGAATTACCCTAACACCTGAAAAAATACTATTGGATTACTAAAATACGACCCATAGAACCTATGGGTCGGATTAGATTCATTTGATGGACTTTTGTCCATGAAAATAATTTAATTATTATTAAAACCAAAGAAAGTGACAACATGTAACTTTCTTAAATCTTATATGTATAATAATTTTAATTTAGTGATAAACTTAATGAAACTTCGAAAATGAATATTATCCTGAAATATAATAAAATTATTTACATCATATGAATTAATTTAGAATTTTTAGGGAATAAATAATAATTATTAAAGGTGACATAATAGTGATGTTGAAAATATTTTATTAAGAGAAATATAAAATAAATGGTTTTAAAAATATTAAAATAAATATTATATGAACTATTTAATGTGATCCACTAATTATATTGATACATAAGATATTTTATGAATATATAAACTCTTTTAGTTCGAAAATATCTTCTGTATATATTTTATTTAAATTCTTATAAATGAATAGTGTCAAAATTGACACTATTGTTATTTTATAAAAATAACATATTATGCAATTTTTTAAAAATCACAAAAATATTTAAAAATTATAAATTAAAATTTATATTGTCCAAAATTTCATAAAGTGTGAAATATGTAAAATTCACAACACATATCTAATTATTTATAATAATTTAAAATTTAGAATATTATTACCACAAATAAAATTAAATTGATAAATAATGATAAATCAAGTTGATAATGTTTAAAATAAATTCCTAACCTATCTAAATTTTATTTTTAGATGATATTACAACCCTATATAATCTAATATTCGGATATGATTCATTTTGGATGTTTTTAAGTGGGTTTGGAATTTAATATAAACTAATATTTCTTATATTTCCAAAGGTTCCCCTCTCCTCCTTTATATAAGGGTACCTCATCCCTCTCCTCCTCACACCAATTTCAGCCTTCAAGCTTGGCCAACCCCTACCCATTTCACTTCCCAAATTCCTTATAAACCTACTAGAGGTATCGGTCTTCGCAAAAGACCAACTCTAGTGCCCTAAGAGAAAGTTTAAAGGAGGCACATCGAGAAAGAGGTAATACCTTGTACCGTTTTTTTCAAGTTCCATTCTTCTTCTACTCCCTCTTCTTTAGTTGTTTCATTATGAATTAATAACAAAAGTATCCCTCATATAATGATATGTTATTATAAATATGAAACAACCCTATTTCACCTTCTATCCATCCTATGGAAAACAAAATCACCACGCGTGCGTACGTACAGAATACCGTCTCCACACCATGGTGTAATATGTTTTTCCACCAACACCTTACATGGATGGGTATAATGGTGTAAATAATAAGTATATATTTTTATTATAACATCATATTGATTCTGATATATTATACCATCCACTCCAATTCTATTCAATAATTACGGGAACGATATCATCGCTCATGCGTACGTACGGACTCTCGTCTCCACGACGCGATGAGATTCATTCTCCATGTTAACCATATGATCATAAAGATTATATAATGAATAATAATGAAATAAATGAAATAATAATGATATTGGAAATATGTATATATATATATATTTATTTATTTATTTCATCTATTTAGTTTCATTCAATTCAATAAGGAAACGAAAACAGTGTTCATGCGTACATACGGCCTACTGTCTCCATGAACGGTATATTTCATTCCTTTTATTGATCTATAATATATTTGTATATGATGAATATATATTATATATAAATTATGTTTTACATTCTGGAATTATTTAAATCAGGATATATGTAATAATATCAAGATTGACAAGTCAAAACACATACGATAAATGAAATTATTTTACACAAAACGCTGCCTTAACAAAGAAATTACAAAAGAAAGGGTAATATAATGTCATAAGTGAAAAATATATGATATCATAACAATGAATATGATTATGTAATAAGTCAATAACATTATTTAAATCATTGTACAAGAATTTCGGATCCATACGAAGCATATCAGACCAAAGGTAAGGGATAATTTTTCAAATCTCATATTTGTATCCGAGATTTCTTATACGTAATTATTTACTGGGGTTGTTGTTATCATCCATGTCCATGTTTTATAAATGTGTTTTTATGTATGTTTAATATCATATTTACCCATTTTGACTTTTATTACATGGAATTTAAGGAATCTTTCTTTTGTTTGTGATACGAGGTACTTTTTGACTTTTCCGACAAAAGTATGTGGAAAATGTTTTTTTAACTTATATGGAATGAAAGAATTTTTATGGTTTTATAAAGCCTTATTTTCATTAAGGTTCATCCGAAATATTTCATGACTATTTTAAGCAAAATATTTTTCTTTTAAAATTTCATGACGTTTTCTGAAATGAAATTTATTTTGAATAAGAAAGGATATTTTATTAAAAAATTCATTTCAAGTGTTTTATCAAAACCATTTTCTACCTAAGATGACATTATTTCATATGTGTCTGTTTCAAGTATAATGTCCCTATGATTTACGTGGTTTCACTTTTCTTATTATAAAATTATATCCATTTCTTTTATATGGATTATGTGATGATGGGATGATGATTATGAAACCCATTTTATTTATTGGGTTATTATGAATGATGTATGTTTATTTTGTGGCACAAGTAAGAATGATCTCATTATGAGATGGGTGAGACCTATATCTCCCTACAATGCATTGGGTAAAGATTTATATCTGATGTGATAGGCATGGATGGAACAGTAAGTAAATCCGGTTCAGTGATACAAGATTTTGATTTTTAAATTTCATGTTCATGTTTTTCTTTCAAATGATTATGGATTGTTTTATGTTTTCTATGTTTTCCCTTACTGAGAATTTGAGCTCACCTTTTTTATGTTTTATTTTCCCCATGAAATAAATAAAGGTTTTAGGTATGGAAACAAAAAGGGGAAGATCGTTATGGGAGTTGTTGAAGATCTTTCAACATGATTAGAAGTTTATATTCCATGTTTACAAAGACAATAAACTATTATGATCCTTGAGTTTTTGTTTTTGTTTTGTTATGTATTAAGTATTCCACAAATGTAATGTATTTTCCATGTACGTCATGCTTCGGATCTCTACAGTCTGTATCAGAGGAAAGGTTTAGATAACCATGGTAAACTAGGTTGGGAAAACATTAGTGAGATTCCTAGAGATATTTCAAAGGTATGTCTAGGGATGTCCCTAAGGATAAGTATACGTATAATATATAGTCCTAGAACTATGGTAATGATATTAGAATTTAACCAATGATGTTATATATTGATGGTAATCTCCCATTAACTATGTTGTTTTCCCTAGCTTGATTTTTTCCCCTCACACTATTCTTTTTGGGTTTTAGAAAATGGCTGGAAACAAGAAGATTCACGATAATGGAGGATATGATGGACAATGGAATGCTATTCATCATATGAAACCAAATGAAATGGTATTTGGAAGTCAAAACATCGTTATTATCCCTAATCAGAAATCTCATAATATGATCAATAATCTCAACTTTGGTAAGTTTCCTAACTATGATAATAAGAGAAAGATGGAGTTTCATGATGATCATAGAGGAAAGAACGTTAAATTTCCCTCATGTAAATCATGTGTGAAGAGGCATCTGGGATATTGTTTCAAAGGAACTGGAAGATGCTTTGGGTGTGGAAAAGAAGGACACAATGCCAGTAAGTGCAAAGGAAAAGGTTCAGTTAACACCATGGACAAGGATAACGGTATTGCTACAACATCAACAACGATTAGAAGTTTTAAATATGGAATGTATGGGCATTATGAAAACCAATTCCCTAAGGGAAAATATAATGAAGAGAATCAGCATGGTCATATTGGTAGTATTTATGTGGATGATGATAAAGAGACTACAAATGAAATATGAGATGAAATAAATGATGAAGCTCAGTCAGTGGTTTATGATGTTAGTGGAATGATTGTATGTTTATCAAGATTAATTTATGGTACTATGGAATAATGAATCATCTAAGGTTTGTTAAACTATTGTTTTTCCTAAAGTATTTGAAAGTATATGTTGAATGGTACTAGTAACCATGAAAGGTTATTCAGATATTTTTGGAAAGAAGATGATATGCGCATAATGAAGGGAGAATGAGAAAATAATATGTTTTATAGTATTCATGAGCTCATGGATGATAAAAGGAAAATGTGATATCATTATTTGAGTATATAGAAATTTTGGGATTTTTGTATGTGGAAAGATTTAACATTTGACAGCATTCATAAAGGTTCAATGGTTATTTATTTTTCAAAAGAATACATTATTAAGGTATTCACATGTTTGAAATGTGATCAACAAGATATATTGTATAAATTATGGTATTCATCTTCTTGTTATGTGACCTTTCAAGTAATAATTTTCTTTATAATGTGAGATTGGACATATGTATTTTGGATAAGCCTCAAGACTGAAATAGATTATGTGGGACACAAGTTAGCATTGTTTTAGGATAGAAAATTTTTCGATATTATTTATGGAATGTCATAATGATGTAATTTTATAAAAAGGACAACCTGCAGGACGGGCGACAACCCGTCGCGTCGGACAGGGCTGTGGGAATCAAACCCACAACCGAAGTGTAACATGCGTTTATCACAGATCACTGTCTTACATGAAGTCCTTGGTTAGTATAAATTAGTTTCAATTTATTATGTGGTATGATATATGAAGTATACATCCATTTTAGGAACAATATATGATTAATCTCACTATAGATGAAATTATGTATTTTTATAACTTTTTCTAACCCTTTGTTTGAAACAGATGGAATGAACCATCATTCTATCACATGATCTACTAACACTTCATGAATTACAAATTCAACTTTCTTTCATTAAGAGATTAAGTGGAAATTGGTCAAGGCACGAACAACAGTGTGATTTTACCAAAATAAAGTAAGTATTTCTTCTAATTCAAAATTTTGAACATTAGGGAAATGATATTGAAAACAAAAAATGTTGTCCTAGTGCTCTTATATCTGATGAATCAGATGGTACCTTATATCATCAAAAATTTATGGCTTTGTGATTGGTGGATTTTTCGTAGCCATGTTATATACCACTCTCCATCAGAACTTGATGGTTATATTTCTCTTCCATATCCATATTTTTTCTCCTATGTTCTACAATGTAGAAACCCAGTGATTAGTTAATTTGGGTAACCATTACATTTCATAATTTAGTTTTTAAAAATTGGTTTTGGTATTCCCTTTTTACGACGCGGATTTCTACTAATGAAACTTTCAAGTATTAAACCATTTATAACCCCGACGAATTTCGAGGGAAAAATTCATTTTAAGGGGGGTATAATGTAACACCCTGAGATTTTATAAGATATATTCCTTTTAATTTAGTTCATATCTTCTGTTTTACGCTACACCAAGATTATCTTGCGCTATACGCAACACCGTATTAACTGGCAGTATACGAAACACTAACCTTGGATTGTGTTACACAAAATTTCAAGTTTGTTTGATAGTAGTTATTTTATGCAACATTGAGTGTATATATATATATTCAATTAATAAATGAAATATGGTTGGATTTTGTTATATGCAACAACAATGGAGTCTTGCACAACACGCAACCCTGACTTGGATTGCATTACATGCAATCATGACTTTCCTCGATAGCGTGTGTTGTACGCAATATCAGGTTTCACTAAAAAATGATATATGGTTATAATATTATTATGAACATACCGTTATGAATATTAATAACTAAATTTTGAATGTTATAACATTATTATTTCATCTTACACATTTTCTAGAACAAGGTATGTGAACAAAATAAATTTTTCGGGTAAAATAAATATTTTTCAAAAACGTGTAGTTTTACCGCCTTTTAATGGTGCACCAACATTAAATATAGTCTTTGACATTTTTATAAGTTCAATTTGACAAAATAAAATTTTTCATTGGAATCAGGATATAAAAATTTTCTTTGGATAATTTTTTGATATTTTTTTGATAACTTTCATATTTCGATGAATAGTAAAAATACGTGAATTTTTATTTAAAAAAAACATTTTTATTGAGATAATTTATATGTTTAAATTATAATATTTAATGGTTTTAAAGTATAAATAGAATATATTTTTACCATTTAATATAATATATTTCATTCGCATTAATTTCTCATTTAATTCATAGGTAAAAATATTTCAATCTTTGGCAATGTTTTAACTTCTAAACCCTGTTTTCTTTACAACGGGGTTAATTTTAATTTAATTTCTGCAACATTTTTGTATTGAATTTCGAAAAATGGATTCCATATTTGGAATCAGTGGGTCAAAATTATCTTAATAAGCTACTTTTTATATTTTTGGCATTATGAATAGTAACTACCGTAAATTTTATTTACCATAGTTAAAGGTAAATCGGGTAATTAATGGTAAATATAAGATTATTAAATTTCCTTAACACCTTCCAAACTCTTATTGGATGACTAAAAGTCGACCCATATCACCTAAGGGTCATATTAGATTCATTTAATGGACATTATCAAATGAAAATAATTTAATTATTAATAAAACCAAAAAAGTGAGAACATGTCACTTTCTTAAATCATATAAGTATAATAATTTCAATTTAGTGATAAACATAATGAAACATCGAAAATGAATAGTCTCTAGAATGATAATAAAATTATCAATATTATATTAATTTATTTAGCATTTTTAGGGATTAAATAATTATCATTAATGGTGACATAATAGTGATGTTGAAATTATTTTATTAAGAGAAATATCAAATAAATGGTATTAAAAATATTAAAATAAATATTATATGAACTATTTAATGTGCCCCAATAATTTTCTAAATACAGAAGACATTATATGAATCTATTAAAGCTTTTATTTCTAACATATATTGTTTATATATTTTATTTAAATTCAAATAAATGAATAGGGTCAATATTTACACTATTGTTATTTTATAAAAATAACATATTATAAAATTGTTTAAAAATCAAAAAAATATTTAAAATTTATAATTTAAAATTTATATGGTCAAATATTCCATAAATGGTAAAATTATTGAAAATTATCAACTCATATGTAATTATTTATGAAAATTTAATATTTAGAATATTATTACCACAAATAAAATTAAATTGATAAATAAGGATAAATCAAGTTGATAATGGTTAAAATAAATTCCTAACGTTTCTAAATTTTATTGGTTGATGACATTAAAACCCTATCTCATCTAATAATCGGATATGAATTATTTTGATAGTTTTTATGTCGGGTTGGGATTTAATATAAGCTAATATTTCATATATTTCCAAAGGTTCCCCTCTCTTCACTTATAAAAGGGAACCTCCTCCCTCTCCTCCTCACACCAATTTGAACCTTCAAACTCGGACAACCCCTGACCATTTCACTTCCCCACTTCCTTAGAAACCTACTAGAGGTGCTGGTCTTCTCAAAAGACCAACTCTAGTGCCCCATGAGAAAGTTTAAAAGAGGCGCTTCGAGGAAGAGGTAATACCTTCTACCATTTTCTTCAAGTTACATTATTCTTCTACTACCTCTTCTTTAATTGTTTCATTATGAATTAATAACATCAGATTCCCTCATATAATGATATGTTATTATAAATATGAAACAATGCTATTTCAAAGTCTATCCATCCTACAAAAAAAATCACCACGTGTGCGTACGTACGGAATACTGTCTCCACTCCGTGGTGTAATCTGTTTTTCCACCAACACCTTACATGGATGGGTATAATGGTCTAAATAATAACTATATATGGTTATTATAACATTATATTGATTCTGATATATTATACTATCCAATCCAATTCTATTCAATATTTATGGGAACGATATCATCGCTCGTGCGTACGTACGGACTATCATCTCCATGACGGGATGAGATTCATTCTCCATGTTTACCATATGACCAAAATGTTTATATAATGAATAATAATGAAATATATGAAATAATAATTATACTTTATTTATATATATATATATGTATGTCATCTATTTAGATTCATTCAATTCAATAAGGAAATGAAAACAGCGTTCATGCGTACGTACGACCTACCATCTCTATGAACGGTGTATTTGATACCTTTTATCGATCTATAATATATATGTATATGATGAATATACATTATATATAAATAATTTTTTACATTCTGGAATTATGTAAATCAGGATATAAGTAATAATATCAAGAACGACAAGTCGAAACACATACGATAAATGAAATGATTTTACCCAAAACACTGCTTTAACATGGAATTTACAAAAGAATGAGTAATATAAAGTCATAAGTGAAACATATATGATATCATAACAATTAATATGATTATTAAATTAGTCAACAAAATTATTTAAATCATTATTCAGGAGGTTCGGATCCATACAAAGCATATCAGACCAAAGGTAAGGGATAATTTTGCAAATCTCATTTTCTTATCCGAGATTGCTTATACGTAAGTATTTACTGGGTTATTGTTATCATCCATGTCCATGTTTTCTAAAAGTGTTTTTATGTATTTTTAATGACCTTTTTTACCATTTTGACTTTTACTACATGGTATGCAAGGAATATTTCATTTTTTTACGTTATGAGGTACTTTTTGACTTTTCTGACAAAAGTACGAGGAGAATGTTTTTTTATCTTATACGGAATGAAAGGATTTTTATGGTTTTATAAGGCCTTATTTTTAATAAGCTTACTCTAAAATATTTAATGACTATTTTAAGAAAAATATTTTTCTTTTAAAATTTCATGATGTTTTTTGAAAAGAAATTTATTTTAAAGAAGAAAGGATATTTTCCTCAAAAATTCATTTCAAGCGTTTTATCAAAACCAATTTCCATGCAAGATGACATTATTTAATATGTGTATGTTTCAAGTATAATGTCCCTAATATTTATTTGGTTTCACTTTTCTTATTATGAAATGATATCCATTCCTTTTATATTGATTATGTGATCATGGGATGATGTTTATGAAACCCATTTTATTTATTTTGTTATTATGAATGATGTATGTTTATTTTGTGGCACAAGTAAGAATGATTTCATTATGAGATGGGTGTGACCTATATCTCCCTCCAATTCATTAGGTAAAGATTTATATCTCATGAGATAGACATGGCTGGAATGGTAAGTTAATCCAGTTCAGTGTTACGGGACTGAAACGTGGAGTGAACTCGATTCAGAAAGGGAAATTGACCACTAAGATGGTCTTGGTAGAAATGTCTTGGCCACTGTGGAAATAATAACATGTGCTGAATGGTTTCCCCAATTACATTTTTTATTCCCATTATATTTTATCATGGTTGATGTTTCATTACGATATATTACTTACGTACTTCCACGATTTATGTCTTTTCTCAATATTTTGATGTTTAAATTTCATGTTCATGTTTTTTCTTTCAAATGATTAAGGATTGTTTTATGTCCTCTATGATTTTCCTTACTGAGCATTTGAGCTCACCTTTTTTATGTTTTATTTTCCCCAGGAAATAAAGAAAGATTTAGGTAAGGATAAAAAAAGGGGAAGATCGTTATTGGGGTTGTGGAAGATCTTTCAACATGATTAGAAGTTTATATTCCATGTTTCCAAAGACACCAAAATATTACAATCCTTGAGTTTTTTTTGTTATGTATTAAGTATTTTGAAAAAGTAATGTATTGTCCTTTTACGTCAAGCTTCAGGTCTCTACAGTCATGATTCTTTATATTACTTCTTTGATGACCATTTAAAACTAAATGATCAATTGTATTTGGAATCTAATTATTCAAAATTTTGGATGTGTTTGATATATTAAAAGTAGTCTATTCTTTTCATTTATAGTTTTCTATAAGTTGTATGAATGTTATTTTATTCTTATACACTATATTCATAATTCTAATATACTGTGAATATTTACATTATAAATATGATCTTCTCAATACCGAGGGCTTGAAATTTATACCATATAATTTGTTGTTTCATGATTTCTCGTAATTAATAATAATAATATATGTGTATTGTATTAAATGATATCTAGAACCATTATGAATGGGAGTGAATCCTAGTATAATTTTTGTGGGGGTTGCAATATCACTGATGATAGAGCCTAAACAAATTTAATTACACAATGAATGAATTTTTAGAAATAGATCATCGATATTATCATAATCTATTAAAAAATTTAAATTCCCATTTCTACAAAATTTCTAGCCGTACAGAAAACCATAACTGAAAAATAAATGTAAATAATTTTATCAAAAATAACATTATAGAACATTAGATGGAAGATGTGTACTTTGCAGTGATATATAACTCCAATATGAATTTAATTCCTCATAAATGTATCCATCACCTTCCAATTTCCCAATAGTGGAACCTAAACAAATAAAAAACAAATGGTGCAAAGTCTAGTATAATTTTAAAAAAAGCATGTACACAAGATTTTTCCTCTAGTCATGTTTGTATGATATAGAAATGTCATTGGTTATCCACCTACTTTATACATTATCCCATCATTTCTCTAAATATATATATTTTCATTGGTTTTCAAGGCTATCTGAATTAAATGAACAATATCCATTAGGTATAAAACATGTACATAAATTATTAAAAATAAAATATAAATCTATGTTTTTAAATCTAGTTTTAGGTAATATTAAACTAGTAATAACTAATACTATTTTATTTATAGAATCCCTAGAGTACAAATGATTATAGCATTTTGGAAACCCAAAGTCAGTAGAAACAATAAAAATCAATGCTAGTATAATTCTCAGGACATTGAAATATAAACTTATAAATGGTGATTATAACTAAATATTATCCAATACATGATTTAAAAAGTTCTAAATTAATATATACGCTTGTACAAAAAGAAAAATCCACTTTTGGTTTATAAAAAAATTATTACGGTTATAAAAATAACCCTAATATATGAGTTAAAATCTAAATAGTTTTGACATAATATATTAATGACCTATACAAATGACCAAGTTCATTTAATTACAAGGTATTAGATAGAGAAAAGTAGTAAAAAAGATGATGATTTAAAAAAATTGAATAGTTTTCTAATATGCATTATGTAGGAACAATAGAGGTTATCACAATGAAAAATAAAGAATATTACATGAAATGTTAGAGAGATGGAGAAAGTAGGTCCAATGAAACTTGAACAAGAATCACATCAGGAAAAAATAATAATAATATAGGGGGAATCATAAAAATAATTAATAATGAAAACAATTACAAGATTCATACTATATTACCAGGTCTCGAAAAAAATCTTTTTCAGTAGATAAAAAATGTGTATGAGACTAAAATTATTGAATCCACTAAATTCATTTTCTATGTACATTTCATATATAGTTAAAAGATAAAAACCATGTATTCAATAATGTAATATGAAGAAATAACCATAGAAATGTCATCATGAATTGAGGTTCTACATATTTTATAGATGATGGGAACATCAACTGTATATGTTTACATTATATCATTCTCCATATAACAAGATGTAGAATCCGGGGAAATCATATTACCCTCCCCTCTCTTCATCAATGGATGGATGAACTATGGAAATTACATTAAGGATAGTTGATTGGAATGGTTCTAAAATTAAGGACACACCCAACAATACAATCACTAGGTAAGTATAACATCACCCAAGGATAAAAAAATAACCAAGGGAACTCGGATGATCAAGAATCAAGGAAAAAATACATATGTGAGTTGAAAATTAAAATAAGTGTAAACTATGTATCATAACATGTTCCAATATCACATTGTGTATATTATGGATTAAATCTATCCATTAAATAAATTAAAAAAAGGATAATAAAAAACACATGATTCAATTTAATCAATGTCCCATGATAAAACAAAATAATGGAAATAGATTAGTTGAAGCAAGATCCATGGGGTAGGACCAATGAAATATTTCCCAGTAGAGTATGAATACCCAAAAATATGAAATAACACCTTATAAAATCAAATCCAATATTTATCTTTAAAAAAAATTAAAAATGAAACTTGTTACTTTTGAATATATAATTAATAAATTCAAATTCCATATAATTAAAAATAAGGAATAACAAAAAATAATTTAATCAATCACCAAAATGTTAATATCAAATTCACCCATTCTATAAACCCATTACGGTAATAATATAGAGTTGGTTTACCAACTGGGGAATTAACCTTGATGATTCACTGAGTGTTTTCTCTCACAAATAAAAATAAAATTTTATATTTGTATTTTTTTAATGATATTATGTTATAATGTAAATTTTTATTTTATTTTTGTTGGATTTTTATATTTCCACATTATATTATCATGTATTTCATTTTACTATAATCAATTTTTTGGAAAGATTCTGGAATTTTTTATTTGGAGCATGTAGTTGAAATGATACTTACCCAAATGATATTAGGATGAGTTCCTGGTGAAACTTCTTCATTGTGTTAGTTTAGTGGACCTACACTTACCAATGACATTGTGTCATAGAATGACCCTCATGTATTTCTCGGTGTCATGGGTGACCCGTACATATTTTTTTTGTCATTGTATTAACCTTATAAATGAATTTATATGGAAGATAATCTTATCTATACCCATTTATGATTATAATGATACTCAAACATTTCATATTAGAACCCTTATATGGTTTTAAAATTTCCATTATTATAACCAAATGATAATTCATATGAGTGACCTGCCTTATATACTCTATTGAAATGACAGTTTCATCTGTAACCAACCATATATGAATGTGTTTCAGAATAATAATAAAAAATAATTTATGCATCTATTTTTCTCACTTATCAATGATCATCACATCACACACCAAACATGGGTTTTCTATTAATTTGTTATTTATTGGATATTGGATCATTCATATGAGTTTTGGGTTTTTATCATTGTAATATTAAATGATTTATGAGGTTTTGGAAGATGTTTTGTCATATTCACGGTTTGTGTTGATGGTTTGTTGGAAAATTTGTGGCTTGTCAAGGTTGAAAGTGTTATAGCACAATTCCTTCCAATACAATTTGATTTTTATCACATGTTCATGGTTTGTGTCATATCTTGTGAGTCCAAGGATAATCCCTACATGTTGAGGGTTGAGTTTCAAGCATGGTGAATGTTATGCACACTATTATTAGAAAACTTGATACAATAGTGTGAAAGGTTATGAATTTTTTCATAAATCCATAGTGAGTAGTTGTAATTTGGTTTACTAAAATGTGTTTACAAACTATGTGTGTGTCCCTTTTTTCTAGTAAGGTGCACATGGTTACAAAATAGATAGTCAAACCATTCTTCAAAATAGTGTGAGGTTCCCAAATTAATTAAACCATGAAATTTCCACTTTTCCCATATTATTTTTAACGAAAATTAGAATTATCTAACATTTATAAACCTAATCATACAATGGGGTTCGCTAAAATCTATATCTCTTCAATACATTATTCTATTGAAGATCCCTCAAGGTCCTTTGGTATGTTTCTTTTGGTGTATAGGAATTTTCTCATTATCATCATTTTCATTATTTGATTCTGTGTTTCCCTTGGTTGGTTTATGTCATGAGAAAACAATAGGATCATGTTTGGATTACACGTTTCAATTTATTTTATGATAGGGTGTGTTGTTGTTGTGTGGGGATTTGTTCTTCCATACATGATAGCTTAATTTCATTCCCACATCAATGAGGTAAGTGTTTCCATCCATTAATGTTCTGGAATAGTCCATTTGATTCTTAGGAGTTTATGAATAATTAATAATTATTTTTCTTATACTTTTGATGTGGTAGTAATACTTTTTGTTGTGTTTTAATGTTGGCAATTTTATGGAAACAATGATTTCAAATATGTTCTTCAATTATACCGATATGTTTATTTATTCAATGTATTTGATAAAATTTATATTTGTCCGTTAAAAATAAAATGGTTGTTTGGTTTTGTTTTAATCCTTTCTTAATATTTGGGTCTATAGTATTTCTTTGAAGATGGTGTTGTGTGTGGATTTTTGTGACTTTCATGGATTTGGTATTTATGTGTGGAATTATTAAAGGGATTACATTAACTTTATGATTCTTAATTTTCAAATCATGGTATTTTTTTCCTTCTATAAATTCTTCCATTTCATGTGGTTACATCTATATCTTCATAGGGTTCACATATATATGATCACACAAATGATGCTGGCCTACATTAGACATTGTGCCTCTTGAACCCTATTTTCAAAATTCATCACTCCCCTTCATTATATTCATTCGAATACAATTATAAAATATTTCATAGATGGTTTTCATGGTTTCCAAATGATATCAAGTCTTTTATTTGAATATGTTTCAATTCTCAACTAATTTGGAACCTTAAAATTTGAATCAATTTCTAAATGACATAATGCTCAAATTGGAACCATTGAGTGTGATTTATGTTTTCCATATGGATTTGGGAATGGTTTTGGAAATTATTTTGGTTTTGGGAAATGAAAAGGTCCAGTTGAAACTTTTTGGTGTTTTGGGAAAGTGTTTTTAAAATGACAAAATGTATAGTCCTAGTTGGAATATTTGATGATGTTTTATGTAAAGGGATCATATATATTGGATCCTTTATGGGGATGGTCAATGAGAATGCGATGTCAGTTTTTGGTCTTCGAATGCATGGTGGATGTGACTTTCAGTTTGAACCACACTTGTGAGGACCTCCCCAGACACCACATACTATAATCATAGGATTAATGAGGGTTAGTTTGAGGGTTGAGTGATAGTTTCTTATCAACAATATTTTATTGAGGATGATAACCCTATATTTTCTCAGAGTATTAATGGGATTATAAGGCCCCAGCCTTAAACCTTACTTAATCTTGAGTTATTACAAGATTACACATTGAGAATCTTTTCAGGTTTTGAGTTTTAGAGAATTAGATCATAAAACTTGCATTAAATTCCACATTTAAACAAAGTGGTTAAATAAAGATAGTATTCATTTTTTCCCATCAACGGAACATGTTTAAAATAAAACATGGATTCTTTCTTGACACTTCCTTGACACTATCATAATATCATGTACCTTTCCCTTGACCTATGAAAACCATTTCAAAAAAGACTTGGGATGAGCATAAAAAGCACAGTATGGGTTATATAAAAAAAATATGGAAAGGAAACATGAGTTCATATATACATAAGAATGAAATAATACATTACCCATAATACATAGGCACTTTAACATACCACATCATATCATGAATAAATCATAGAAATCATTAGACAAAAAGGTAACTTGAGGCATTCATAAAATTGTTACGTAGGGAGTAACCCTCTTGGTTACGTTTGGAATACCCATCACAGTATAGTCCCTAAATCACTTCGGAGAAACATTAATGTTTCACTCCTTCCGTTACCCAATGCATTGGAGAGCTATATCGGGCTCCCCCACCCTTAGTTTATCACGAAACCACCCGTCTTCATAATAATTCCTAAGAACCTCAACATAATCGTATCACATAAAACATGCATAAAGGAAGCTTAACATTTCCACCTTTCAATCACAAGATATCAGTACAACACATTGATATAAAATCATTATGAAAACCATTTTCAATACCAAAATAAAAGAAAAGTAAAACATGGTATTTATTTTTCTTTTAAAAAAAGGTATGGCTTGCAGAGGAAGCCGAAACTCAAATAATGGTCACAGCGGCGGAGAAGTTGTTGTCGCCGCATGCGTACGACAAAAACATTCCCTTTTTTCGTTTAGTAAACGCTTCGTATAAAAAATATTCCTTTTGAATAAACGTAAAAGTCAAAGGGGTTTACACCCCGTATAAAAGAAGGTTGTCTATAAAACAAAATATGCCTCAATGAAAGGAGATTGAGACGAAGTCCCATACCTCGGGTCCGACATGAATCGATCGTTCATTAATGTCCTGAATAATAAACTTGATTTAATTCCTACTTTCTTAAGAACCTTTTTCATGTTCATTATTCCTTTTATATCACTTATTTTCATGTCATGGACACTATGTAATTATTTAAGTTAATAACGGTCGTTTTAACGATCAATGGTACTTGAGCAAAAAATAAACCCTTTATAATTACATGTTTTTAATGTATCCATTATATACAGAATTATAATAGTGATGTATATATCATATATATCTAGTATATACATGCATTTATAATATTACATAATCATTTAGATGTAAGAAATGAAATGCACCGTTCATGGAGACAGTAAGCCGTACGTACGCATGAATGGTACTTTCATTTCTATTTTGTATTTTATAGAATGGAATCATAATGATATAAAGGTATATTATAATTCCAGTATAATAGCATATATAATATCATAGTTCCATCCTTTATACGTCCCACATATGGTATTTAACGAATCAAATCACTTTGAGGGGGCGGTAGTCCGCACTTCCTTAATGGAAGATATCGGGTTTACCCATAATGGAAACCATAAAGGTATTCCCAAAATGTAAAATAAAGAAGCTTAAAGAAAACATAAACATATTATATATCATATATAAATATATTGACATCTTAATGGCCACCTTTTAAGGTGTTAAAGGAATGTTGAACATTCATCGTTTCGGGAGGCATAAATTCACCATCCACGGAAACAGTATGTTCATTAACCATTAGATGTAGGTGTGTGTTAGTGTAGCTCTAATCCTTATTATAACAACATCCTATTATATTTTAGATATTGGAGTTGTTACAAAATAAATGAATAAAAAGAGTTTAGGGGGTTGGAGAAGAAAAATAAAACAAAAGGACTCAAGTGAAGACATTACCTTAAAACCGAGTAACTCCCTTTGGTTTGAGCTCAAAGTATTACTTGGGAATACTTATGCCCAAAGTGAGGCTTCAAGGAGTAAGAGAGGGAAGTGGAGAGACAAAACGGGCAGGGGTTGGCTGATCCAAAGGCTTTGGAAGTGTGGGTATGGATGTAGAGGTGGGGGCCTTTTATAAGAGGAGAGGAGGGGCACACATGGAAAGTAAAGAAATGTTACTTTATTTGAAAATGATTTTCGGATTTAAAAGGTCCCACGTTGATATAATTCGAGGGTATGGTGATAAGGGTTCGAAATCCACCCATATAATAGGTTTTGGACATGTGTAGGTCATAGATTTCACATTATCATTTCTTTTTATTTAAATCATTTATTAATGAGGTAATCGCTGCATCATCATTATGTCATAAATAATTTAATAAATTTAATGTATAAAAATTATAAAAAAATTATCATGATGTATGAAATCCTTTTATATTTCTAATGAATATTTATAGTCCTAAAGATCATTTAGGTAGACAAAACTAAATTTTTTTTACTTAGGTGATACATTTTTTGTCACATTTAACATTCTTTAAAAATAAAAAGATAAAAAGTCACTTTCTCACAAAAGTGTTTGAATGGGGCCCCAAGCTTGGCAAAAGGCATCCCATGGTCGGCCATGAGACAACCAGTAGCCTTATGACACATGTTGTGGTCTTTTTGTATTATTATGATATCATTTTATTATCTTTAATTACCTGATTACTCATTAATCAAGATAATTAAAGATAATTACTATCGTTACTATTCATAATGTCCAAAAACAAAAGAGAATTAATTACATAATTTGGACCTTCTGATTCCAAATATGTAATCCATTTTACCAAATTCCAATCAAATTAATTGCAATAATTAATTTACAAAAACATCCCGTTGTCAAAACAAATAGCGGGTTTTTTTAGAAACAATATCTACGAAAAGTTTGGCATTAGTTTATGCCCAATTACAAAGTGAAATTATTCCTAATTATCACCATTGGATTAAATGGTAAAAATATATTCAGATTACAATTTAAGACCAATTAAAAATATAATCTACCAGTATAATTAAATTAAATGAAAAATAAGTTTTGATGTAAAATGCAATATTTTTCACTATTCATTAAAAATGAACATTGTCAGAAAAATACCAAAAATTTATCCAATGTAAATTTTAATGTCCCAATAATAATAAATATGTTTATTTTGACAAATATTGATTATAAAATTTTGAAAAGTTTTATTTAAAAAAGGTTTTCCATCAAAAGGCAGTAAAACAATCTTTTAAGAATATTAGTGTATTCCATGCTTAAGGTTGTATTTATTTTCATTTTAAGCCTCTAAAACACTATCATAATCATTAATAGACATAGATAAAAATATATATTATTCATTACTTACTTGGGAAGTTACATCCTTCCCCCCTTTAGAAATTGCATCCCCGCAATTTATTTACATATCGAATAAATGGTGGTACTTATCCCTCATTGCATTTTCAGATTCCCATGTTGCCTCTTCCATTATGTGGTTTTTCCACAAAACCTTTACCTGATTAATCACCTTATTTCGTAACACTTGCTCCATGTGGTCAAAAATCTGGACCGGTTGTTCCTCATAAGATATGTTCTCTTCCAGCTGAACTACCTCTGGACTCAAAACATGAGATGGATCCGACATGTACTTTATCAACATCGAAACATGAAAAACATTGTGTACTTGAGATAAACTCGGAGGTAAATCCACCCGGTATGAAACCGATCCAACTCTCTACAGAATTTCATATGGTCCAATGAACCATGGACTTATCTTTCCTTTCTTACCAAATATCATCACACTTTTCCATGGTGAGACTTTGAGAAAAACATGATCACCTACCTCAAAAGTTAGATCCTTCCTCCTGTTGTCTGCATAACTCTTCTGCCTACTCTGAGCTGTTCTCGTGTGTTTCTGAATCAGCTGAACTTTTTCTGCCATCTCTTCTACCAATTCTGGTCCCATCAACTTCCTTTCACCCACTTCATCCCAAAAATCTGGAGTTCGACACCGCTTCCCATATAACACCTAAAATGGTGCCATCTGTATACTGGAATGAAAATAGTTATTATATGAAAATTCAACCAAAAAAAGTTGTTGGTCCCAAATTCCATGATAATCCATCGAACATGCTCGTAGCATATCCATCAATGTCTGAATTGTTCATTCCGACTGCCCATCTTATTGAGGATGAAATGTTGTACTAAAATTTAATTCAGTACCCAATGACTTATTAAGGCCTTTCCAAAAGTTAGAAGTCAACCTGGGATCACGATCAGATACAATGGAGAGGGGAACTCCATGTAACCTGACTATCTCTTTAAGAGACAAATGGGAATGTTGATCTTGGGAAAAAGTATCTTGTATAGCAAGGAAATGAGCAGATTTGGTCAAGCGATCAACAATAACCTAGATTGCATTATTACCTCGAGATGTATTCGGTAATCCCACAACACAGTTCATGGATATATTCTCCCATTTCCACTCTGGCACTCGTAGAGGCTGAAGCATGCCTTTCGGTAACTGCCGCTCTGCTTTAACCTGCTGAAAAGTCAAACACTTCATAGTAAAATCAGCAATATCTCTTTTCATTCCGTCCCACCAATAATACTCCTGAAGATCTCTACATATCATAGTACTGCCAGGATGAACTGAAAACGGAGAACTATGAGCTTCACATAACAACTCTCTCTTCAACTGTGAATCAAAAGGCACACACAATCTCTTTCCAAATCTCAAAAAAAAAATCATTATAAATGTTGAATTCAGGCAACTTACCCTTCTGAACCAGCTCTACCTTTTTCTGCAACTCGCGGTCTTGCTTCTGGGCTTGCTTGATTCTGTCTTATAGAGAAGATTTCACTGATACCTGAAACAAAAGAGAAGAACATCCTGCACCAACAACTTCTATGCCAAATTTCATCAAATCCTAAACCAAAGGATCATGTTCCAATCGCAACATTTCTAATGATGCATTACTTTTTCAACTCAAAGCATCAGCCACATTATTTGATTTTCCTGGATGGTAATGAATTGTTCAATCATAATCCTTGATTAATTCCAGCCATCTCCTCTGTCTCATGTTTAACTCTTTCTGAGTGAATATATACTTTAAACTTTTGTGATCAGTATATATTTCACACCTTACTCCATAAAAATTATTCCTCCAAATTTTTAAAGCGAAAACAACAGCAGCTAATTCGAAATCATGTGTAGGTTAATTTACCTCACGAGTTTTCAACTATCATGAAGCATAAGCAATTACCTGATCATTCTTCATAAGGACACAACCAATTCCCTTCAACGAATCATCACTATATATAACAAAATCACCATTCCTGGAAGGAAGTGCTAAAACTAGATCATTCACCAATCTTCTTTTCAAATCCTGAAAACAATCAACACATTCATTTGTACCGATAAACTTAACACCCTTCCGAGTTAGCTTAGTCAATGGACTAGATAACCGTGAAATATTCCTAACAAACCTTTGGTATTATCCTACCAAACCATGGAAACTACGAATCTATGTCACATTTGTGGGTCTTGTCCATTCTTTAACAACTCTTGTTTTTGCAGGATCAACGGTTACCCATCATTAGAAACAGTGTGACCAAGGAAAGAAATTTGTTGCAACCAAAACTCACACTTGCTGAATTTTCCATATAGTTTATTTTCTTTTATGGTTTTCAAGATAAAACTTAAATGTCTTCCATTCTCCTCTTTACTTTTAGAAAACACCAAAATATCATCAATAACAATAACAAAAT
Organism: Viscum album; assembly: GCA_963277665.1. Classification (NCBI taxonomy): domain Eukaryota; kingdom Viridiplantae; phylum Streptophyta; class Magnoliopsida; order Santalales; family Viscaceae; genus Viscum; species Viscum album. Next base: position 142,246,811 of record OY728126.1, on the reverse strand, counting down.
TTATCACCTGATTCAACAAATCCATCACTACAGTAAACTACTGAATTTTGATTCTGACAATCTAAGTATGCTGATTTGGAAAGTCATTTCCCTCAGTATGCCTTCCCAAAAAATCTTCTCTGTTTACTCTACGAAAAACCATTCCTAACATAGAAATATCTTTGGTGAAGCAATCTGGTAATCTTTAAATGCTATATCATTTCAATTTGACCATAAAAAAATATATTTTTGGACAATCATTTAATAGAATTCTAACTCCTAAAGTTATCTAAACTGACCTCTGATACCAACTATAAGGCCCCAGCCTTAAAAATTACTTAATCTTGAGTTATTACAAGATTACACATTGAGGATCATTTCAGGTTAATATTTTTATAGAATTAGATCATAAAACTTGCATTTGAATCCTCATTTAAACAAAGTGGTTACATAAAGTTAGTATTCATTTTTCCCATCAACGGAACATATTTAAAATAAAACATGGTTTCATTCTTGACACTTCCTTGACACTATCATCATATCATGTACCTTTCCCATGACATGTGAAAAACATTTCAAAAAAGACTTGGGATGAGCATAAAAAGCTCAGTATGGGTTATATAAAAAAATATGGAAAGGAAACATGAGTTCATATATACATAAGAATGAATTCATACTTTACCCATAAAACATAGGCACTTTAACATACCTCATCAAATCATGAATAAATCATAGAAATCATAAGACATAAAGGTAACTTGAGGCATTCATAACATTCTTACGTAAGGAGTAACCCTCTTGGTTACGTTTGGAAAACCCATCACAGTATATTCCCTAAATCTCTTCGGGGAAACCTTAACGTTTCACTCCTTCATGTTACCCAATGCATTGGAGAGCTATATTGGGCTCACCCACCCTTAGTTTATCACGGATCCACCCATCTTCATAATAATGCCCAAGAACCTCAACATAATCGTATCACATAAAACATGCATAAAGGAAACATAACATTTCCACCTTTCAATCACAAAATATCAATACAACACATTTATATAAAAACATTATGAAAACCATTTTCAATACCAAAATAAATGAAAAGTAAAACATGGTATTTATTTTTATTTTAAAAAAAAGGTATGGCTTGTAGAGGAAACCGAAACTCAAATAATGGTCACGGCGGCGGAGAAGTCGTTGTCGCTGCATATGTACGACAAAAACATTCCCTTTTTTTGTTTAGTAAATGCTTCGTATAAAAATATTCCTATTGAATAAAAGTAAAATTCAAAGGGGTTTATACCCCGTATAAAAGAAGGTTTTGTATAAAACAAAATATGCCTCAATGAAAGGAGATTGAGGCGATGTCCCATACCTCGTGTCCGACATGACTCGATAGTTCTTTAATGTCCTGAGTAATAAACTTGAGTTAATTTATAATTTATTAAGAACCTTTTTCAAGTTCATTATTCCTTTTATATCACTAATTTCAATGTCATTAACACTATGTAATTATTTATGTTAATAACAGTTATTTTAACGATCAATGGTACTTGAGTCAAAAATAAACCCTTTATAATTACAAGTTGTTCATGTATCCATTATATCCAGAATTATAATCATGATTTATATATCATATATATTAAGTATATACTTGCATTTATAATATTACATAATCATTTGGAGGTAAGAAATGAAATGCACCGTCCATGGAGACGGTAAGCCGTACGTTAGCATGAACACTACATTCATTTCTATTTCGTATTTTATAGAATGGAATCATAATTATATTAAGGTATATTATAATTATAGTATAATATCATATATAATATCATAGTTCCATCCTTTAGACGTCCCACATATGTTATTTAACGATTCAAGTCACTTTGAGGGGGTGGTAGTCCGCACTTCCTTAAATGAAGATATCGCGTTTACTTAGAATGGAAACCATAAAGGAATGCCCAAAATGAAAAATACATAAGCTTAAGGAAAACATAAACATATTATATATCATATATAAATATAGTGACATCTTAATGGCCACCTTTTAGGGTGTTAAAATAATGTTGAACAATCATCGTTTCGGGAGGCATAAATTCACCATCCACGGAAACAGTATATTCTTTAACCATTGGATATAGGTGTGTGTAAGTGTAGCTCCATTAATTCTTATAAAAACATCCTAATTTATTTAATATAATTGATTTGTTACAAAATAAATGAATAAAAAGAGTTTAGGGGGTTGGATAAGCAAAATAAAACAAAAGTACTCAAGTGAAGACATTACCTTAAAATCGAGTAACTCTGTTTGGTTTGAGCTCAAAGGCTTCCTTGGGAAGACTTCTGCCCAAAGTGAGGCTTCAAGGAGTAAGAGAGGGAAGTTGAGAGACATAATGGGCACATGTTTGCCGAGCCAAAGGCTTTGGAAGTGTGGGTAAGTAGGTAGAGGTGGGGGCCTTTTATAAGAGGAGAGGAGGGGCACTCTTGGAATGTAAAGAAATGTTACTTTATTTGAAAATGATTTTCGGATTCAAAAGATCCCACATTGATATAATTCGAGGGTATAGATATAAGGGTTTTAAATCCACCCATACAATATGTTTTGGACATGTGTAAGTCATATATTTCACATTATCATTTCATTTTATTTAAATCCTTTATTAATGAGGTAATCGCTGCATCATCATGATGTCATAAATAATTTAATAAATTTAATGTCTAAAAATTATAAAAAAAATATGATGATGTAGGAAATATTTTTAGATTTCCAATGAATATTTATAGTAAAAAATATCATTTATTTAGACAAAATTAAAAATATATTACTTAGGTTACACATTCTTTGTCACATTTAACATTCTTTAAAAATAAAAAGATAAAAACTCACTTTCTCACAAAAGTGATTCCATGGGGCCCCCAAGTTTGGCACAAGGCATACCATGGTCTGCCATGAGACAACCAGTAGCCTTAGGACACATGTTGTGGTCTTTTTTATTATTATGATATCATTTTATTACCATTAACTACATGATTACTCATTAATAAAGATAATTAAAGATAATTGTTGTCGTTACTATTCATAATCTCCAAAAACAAAAGAGTCTTAATTACAAAATTTGGACCTTGTGATTCCAAATATGTAATCCATTTTACCAAATTTCAAACAAATTAATTTCAATAATTAATTTAAAAAAATATCCTGTTGTCAAAAAAAAATATCGGGTTTTTTTAGTAAAAATATCTACGAAAAGTTTGGCATTAGTTTATGCCCAATTCCAATGATTGGTATGAGAATGATATCTGGTGTCTATTAGGATAAAATCCCTTCTTAATTAATTTAAAAATGTTATCATAGTAGCTTTTTGTTACATGGGGTGTAATGTAGACAAAATTTTAGGACATTTGGGAATCAATAGATTGGTATGAGAATGATATTTGGAACCCTTGCTCGTTTTAATACTCGTGTTTCAAAGGCTAGACCACAATAGATTTTTTCATTTTGTTATGGTTTTTGTAGATAGGGGATGAAAATATATGTGATGAATTGTGGTGTGGTGGTATTAAATGGAGTAATGACCCATGTCAATATTGGTGTGGGGAAGATGGTATTCATAGTGATTGATTTTATCTTTTTGAATGGTTCAAAAATCCAAGTGATTAGGTTTAACTTTTTCTATAGTTCCCAATCCTTGGTGTTCGGTGTGGGTTTTTTGTCTATTTTTATTTGGCCAGTTTGCATGGATTTTGAAATGGAAAATGGATTTTTGAATGATTTATTCTAATGTAAAATGACCTAGGTGGTTTTTTTTTTATTTTTAGGTGTTATTTGTTGAGTGAGTTGGTTTTAAAAACGAGTTTGGTGTTTGGTTAGTGGTCCTAGATAGATGTTGTTTTTAAATTTGAAATAGCGATGGGTGTTTATTAATATTGTTTTTTGGTTTCAATTATAATTATTGGTCACTGAGCATAATGTTTTTGGCATAATTTGTTCTTTCTAGTATAATTTCGGTGTGATTTTGATATTTGTCCTTGTGTCCTATTAGTGTAAAAATTATGCAACCCATTAAGGTCCCTGGAGTTTCCAGTTGGAATCTCCCATTTTTTTCTCTACCCAATCTCAGAGTGTGCTAGTATAGTAGAGTTATTTTAGATAATTACTTTTATTTTGTGGGGGTCATTATCTATTGTACGAAGCATAATGGCTTTATAAATTCGAGGATTTCTTCATTTTGTTGGGAAATTCTGAAGCTGTGTGAGTGTGTGCTATTACATGTTCGTTGGGAGGGTTGAATTGGGAATGATTAAAGGTTGAAATCCCATCATCATTTCATTTTGGGATTATGAGGTGTGTTTTTAAGAACACATTCATCCAATTGTTAGTTCAATTGAGATTATGGTGAAGATGGTGGTAGAGTTATTGTGTATTCAATAGGGGAACATACAATAGAGGCCCATATTGACTAGTTTAGAGTGTTAGTACTTTTTTTCATGGGAGGTAGCATCATAGGGTTTTCTGAAGGTTACTCTCTTCGGTTTGGGTCTTTAACCTAAGATTAATGAGTCTGTCATTTCATCTGGTGAAACTCTATTGGAGAAGTTTGTGGATGAATTGTTCCGGGTAGAGATGGTTATAATGGTTCAATATGTTTTAATTGGCCATCCAGTATATTTTGACATTGTTAAGGGTTACCCATATGGTGATTGGTGGGTGCTATAGGAACCTTTTTTGAGATAATTCGCTTTCATTGGTTCTAGATTCTTGTTTGTCATATCGTTCAGTCATGTGCTTCCAGTGTTGTATGTATTGGAATTAAATGACATCCCATCAAAATCAACCAAAGGCATATCAATGATATGGACTTTTGTGTCACCTAGAGAATTTATAAAAGACGAATTTCCTAAATAATACGTTTTGGTCAGAGGATTCTAGATCATGACTTCCAGGAAAAAGATACATTAAGACATCATGGATCGATCAAGAAGCATCAATTTGATGCTTTTCAAGTAGTCAGGGATTATTATAGTTAAAGTATAACCTATAGATGGAATTTTTTATGTTCATATTTTAGGGTAAACATGTTTTTTATAAGTTCCTACCTATGATAAAACGATTTGTCTACTCATTTTCATGTACATTTTCTGATTGTCCTTCATTTTTTATACCCCATGTTGTTAGCCTAATAAAACAGTTCTAGTTTTCAATTGTTTAATGTTGTGGTGAATCGATACATGTATTTCATTCTTTTGGATTTATTCTTACTTTGGGTGAACCGCTCCTTGGATATGCTTGTGTATTACTGAAATGAGGAATTGTTGTTATATTTCAATATGGTCTTAGTTTCTTTTGTATTCTTACCCTATTACCTGGGGTATTGATTAATGTGTGGAGTTTTTGATATGGGGTTTGATTAGTTATTGTTGATTTCTTGTGGTGTGGGGATATATTTCTTTCTACATCAAGGTTTTACTCACTCTACATTTCCCTATATTTGGATGGTTGTGACTTGTGTAGTGAAAGGTCAATCTATGGAACACTATTGTGTTCAATCTCATATCTTTTAGAGAATATGATTTATTCATTTTGTGGATGTGTGACATTAGATGGGAATGAATTTTTTTGGGATAATTTCCAAATCCTAACACTGTTTTTATATTATATTATTATTTAATTTATGTTCAATTTTTTTGGTGGAGGTTTTGGTTGTGTTCCCTGTGAGATTTTTTGTGTTTTATAGCTTCATGGTGACTTTTTTACCGTTGCATGGGTCGAGGTAAAACACAACATCTTTTTTTGGTTGAGGGTGTTTTCTATTCAATTCCTTCTTTCGTGGCCAATTTTGACAAACTACACATATAATGTATCAAATTGTGCGAGTCCTAGTCAAAACATTGAGGATTGAGGATTGTGTTAGTGGCAGGGAGCACGACTTGCACATGGGAAGAAGAAACTATGAGATAAGCATGAGAAAGGTTCTATAATTGTTGATAATTTTTTGGTTCATGGTTCCCCAGACCATGTGCCCATACCACATAGGTTTTCATTCTCTCTATAACAATTTTAATGGTTGGAACAAGGTTTTTAAAAACATGCATCCAAACCATGTGATATTCTCCTATCCTTAACAAATTATATTGACACTTTCCCCCTATTATGTTCTAACAAAAAATAGTGTTCACTCTCCTTTTATAAACATCAGATCATTAGGGGGCTCTTTAAAAACCTTCTCCATTGAGTTTTTTCCTCTAATAATGCTCTCTTATGGTCAGTAGGTTAGTTTAGTTTAGTTTGTAGTCATTTTTATCCTCATATTATTATTCCCTTTTAGTTTCTTAGTTTCCCTTGGTTTGGTTATCTCTTGTAAAATCCCTAAAACAAGGGTTGTATTATTTAATTCACTTTTGTTAATGTTAAGGTGTACAGTTTGTTTGTCGGTATTTTTTCTTTATTTGTTGATGGTTTCATTGCATGTTCCCATCCGTAACATTGGTTTTTACATCAATTTGTTTTCTGGATTATTACATTTTATCTGGCGGTGTTCTTAAATAATTTGTAAATTTTGTTATTATACATTTTATGTGTTAGTATGAATTTTAGTTTAGTTTATTATTTGTAATTTGGTGTAAAATGGGTTTTTCAATGATGTACCTCAATTTTGAAAATAATTTTTTGTATAAAAAGTGTATTATAAAGTTATAATACGTTCTTAGAAGTTAAATTGGGTGTTTTTTGCATTGTGTTTATCATTTCGTAATAATTTATTCTTTTCATTATTTTTTTAAATGAGTCTTGTGTGTGGATTATAGTGTCTCTTATATCTTTTTGTTATTGTGTGAAAATTTCAATGGTTTGTTAAGCAGTTTGTGGTTCTTGAATTGGTATTCATTGTACTTTTTATATCCCTCAAATAAGACATTGGACATGGAAACATCTAAATGTGCATGGAATGCCCAAATAGAAGAGGAAACAAATGAAAAAGTCTACCATTATAAAATTAATCCCATAAAATATATTTTTCATGGCATTCACTTCCCTTCATTCTCCTATTTATTCTCCTCTTCTCCAATAGTTTTAAATGGATTTCTTGGTTTTCAAATGATCTCCAGTGTTGATCATGAATGTGTTTTTCAAATCATGGAATTTTTTTCACCTAGGATTATAAATTAGTTCATAAATGAAATAATAGAACATTTTAAACATTTTAATATGATGTATGTAATAATTATTTTATTGGGAGTTGTTGTTGAAATGGATTTGGCTTTGGTAAATGTAAAGGCTCGGTTGGTACATTTTGGTGTTTTGGAAATCTTTTTTAAGGTTACATGAAGTGTTGACATGATTGGAACTTTTTCAGTTGTATTGTGTGATAAGAACATCATTTGTGGTCCCTTCTAGGAGAGAGTCATCACATAGGTGTTGTTAGTGTTTGGGTTTGGAATGTATGGTAAATGTAGTTTTCAGATTGAGGTATACATGAATGCACCTCACCACTCACCAAATACAATTATCAATGGATTAAATTGAATCTCTTTGAGGTTCAATTGATTTTTTCTTATCAGCATGACTATATGGGTTGGAACCCCATGGATTTGTAGAGAGTCCTAGTGGGACCTATAACTAGATTGGCTATTTTAGAGTGGCATGTTAGTTATAGTCTATGGAGATTCACCATCGACTGGTAGGTGAGTCCCAACTGAGTAAGTCTTGGAATTTATTCTAGAGATGTTTATGAAATTTCCCTTTTTATATATCTGAATATTACTATATATTTCATCTATCACTGGTAACATCATTAACTAATGTTTTCCTACATGTAGATGTGTTTTTTTTCGAGTCTTGAACTTCTTGTTCTGTTTAAATACTTTTTTTGTGTAGCTATTTTTATTTCATGGAATAGATTTTTATTGGGATTTTAGTTTGGAAACAGTTTTGTTTTAAAATGGGATATTTTTTAAAATATTAATTTTGTGTATGTGGTTTTGAAAAAGTAAAGATTTTTTTGGTTATTTAAGAAGATAATACACTAATTTTAATATATATTTATAAAAATTTATTTTTTAATATATCCGGAAAAGAAATTTGTGGGTTCTATTGTGCTCACCAAAAGAGTGGCTTATTCTCAGATCCTTCTTTTCCAACCAAACATTAGTAGAACTGATATATTTTGTACGATTAGGATTCCAGTTCATTTATTCATTTGGAGTAGAATTTTTGGGGGTTTTAGGATATATAGTTGTCACATGGATATCGATTTTTGTCTATTTTGGGGATTTTATTGTTTTTAGTTTCATTTTTATTTATCCATTTTTGTATTGAGATTAGTTTTTTATTTTTGGTTATTCACTTATTATAATGTAATTAAAGTTTTATTTATTTTATCCTAGTTTTTTATTGGGAAATATCATTCTCACTGTGATATATTTGATGCCTGACACTAGTCTCTAACCTGAGAGGAACAAAAACAACTCTCGAGCCTTATCTCAGATAAGGCCATCTATTGATTCAGATGATGTATCATCCTAGTTCACGATACATCATAATCATTAGGGTTGATACCAATATTTCTTTTATCTATTTCTATAACATAGAAATTGAGAGATGAAGGATATGGTTCCAAATAGGGGAAGGAAATATCATGGATTATTTGGTGGTGTTGCTCATACCTAATTAAAAACAATTACATTCTCATAAAAATCACATGGGTTGCAATATCTATGGTTTATTCAACATTTATAGTAACTAGTTGATGATTTTTTAATTCTGAGACCATGTTGTGGTATGGGGGCATCAATTTAGTTCTATTATTTCATATCAATTTTTATCCTTTTTTATTTTATAGTATCATGTTCATTCTCTATGAGGGTGTATTTTAGTAGACCATCTCATTCAATATGCTTAGTTATTTTCATTCTCTTTCCCCTATTATAAGATTGCCTTTTTCCATTGAAACATAATTTATTTGATATTATTTTCTTATTTTTCACATTAGTCTAATATGGTTTATTCAATATTGATTTTAAATGTTTTTTTAATTCTGTAGTTTTATTTTTTGGTTTTAAAAAATATTCTTTTATATTTTAATAGATTCTAACTTGTTTATTTTTTTCCATCACATTTATTTTTGTGATGTTAATCATAACCAAATATTTTATTCACCCGTGTTGAGGGGTCAATAAATTTTTTTCCACCACCAATAATTGTTCTCTAATAATCGATAATATATTTAGTTAGGTATTTGGATTAGTTTGATATTGATATGTTTTTAGAGGGAATGAATTCAATATATGAAAATTTAAGATGAATTGTTTTCTTATATACAATGATAATGAATATGATTTTGGTTAAAAAAGGATCATATTCATCTCATCAATAATTTAATGTTTTATCACTTCTACAGATTTTGACCCTATGAATTTAAAGAAATCTTTCTCCATTATATAATCAATCCTAGTTAAAAAAAATTCCTAAAAACGTTTTCTATGAAATCTATATTAGTGTCATATGATTTAATGTTGAAATATTTTTTTACTATGTATGTTCATGTATGGTTAAAGTATAATATACATCATTATAATTTCAACATACTCTATTAAACTCTTATCAAATTCTATTTAGCTGATTTACATGATATGGATTTAAAATTAGGCAAGGTAAATGTCCATATATCAAATGACGATCATTTTTTAATGTTGTTAAATTTCTTAGATGATTTCGTAAAACCTATTATGGATTTGATGAAGCATGGTAAAAATTTTATTTTATAAGATAATGTTGATTTTGGGATATTGTGAAGGGATATTTTGTTGCATGTTCTATTTATATAGGTTATTAGGGTGAAATTTGATCCTATGTTTCTCAAATTTAAGGGTCTACTGAAGACAAATATAACATAAAAGAATTATTATTATAGTTTTTTCAATATTTGGTTCCATCTACAAGAAAAACCATCCACATCAAGATACACTACCCTAAGAATACATCAATACATAGTTTTTCCTAGAACTATGTTGTATACCCATGTTATAATAGTCTAGATGTTCCTTGAGTTTGTTTTATAACCCTTCGAGTGAAGTTATGTATTTATATTGGTTTTATTTATCATATGGTATTATCATTATAAATAAATGTGATTTGGAGAGGCCTTCAGTTAGAAGTGTGTGAGTCAGTATCATAGTTTATATTTTTATATTCAGATGAATTGTTTGACTCATGTAGACATTCTATGATTGGTTTCTACGTTTTTTCTACACCTTAATTCTTTATTTTTTATTTTTTATTTTTTTGAATTATTTTGGTTTTATCATTCTCATATGGAAATTTCTACTACATATGGTTTAGTTTATATTTCTTTTTGTTGTTCCTAGTGATGTCTTTAGTGGGAATAATGACACAATTTGATTGAGAATAATAGAAGATCACTGATTTGGGAGATAATAGATGACTGGGTCTCATAATCTTTGTTGAATTTTGATTCATAAATTAATTTATGTCAACATAATTCTATATGAAAGGATAATAGTAGATTTGGTTTTATGGGATTACATGTTATATTATGGTGGATAATATATTTAGATAAATGTAACAGAATTTTCATTTTTAAAACAATATTTCGTAGAGTTTTTAACATAAATTTTGCATCAATTAACTTTATGATATTAATTATTTTGAACATTATAACAATGACTCATATCTTTAATTGTTATGGATGAAATGGAAAAATAATTTCATAATTGGTGGTTAATTTCATCACTTCAACATATACACTCAAATCATTAAATACAAAATATTGATTTCTTTTAAAAATGGAAGAATATGAAAAATCACTAAAAAATCCTATAAAAATGAAGGGTAATTATTTTTGGTTATTTTAATCATTCAATAAATTATTACCAACATAGTTTAATGGAATTTTATAATTTAAGAAAACTAAATAGGTGGCCTATTTTTTAAAATAGTGGTCTGAATGTTATAATATACCCTAAAAATTTTACATTTCAATATGAACTATATTGAATCGTATCATGAATCCGATTAGAGAATATTAGATACTTAAGGTTCAATGGATGGATTATATTCTATAAATTTATGTAAGATGAAGTGAAATGGAATATGAATGAATTTTAATTTTCATTTCGAAGTGATTTTTTCAAGTACAATTAATGTATTCAAATATTCAAAAATAATAAAAAGTATAAAAACAAAATAATGAAAAAATATGTGATTATATAAAAATAATAATAAATTATTAGTTACGTATATCATTTTAGAATATTTGTATTCAATCCATAAAAATTATTCTATCTAATAAAAAACCAAATACATAATGAATACATGCCCACAATTAATCCACTATATTATTTTTTAATGAACATATTCATTTTATTTTCCCTCAAATTCAATCGAATGAATGTGTGAGTGATGTGGAATAACATAAAATAATTTAATAGTTGGTCTAAAATCATTAATTAATGAAATTAATATGTATGGTATTTATCTATAACAACTCAAAATATACATACAAGACACTCAAATATTGAATCTTTGTCTATGTAGTAATCACAAATCAATGATAGCTATTATTCTTATTTTTCCACACCCAACATGATATAATCATCCGTGAACATATTATATAAAGGTAGATATACCAATAATGAGTTGCATGTGTTTTTTTAAAAAAATAAATATTTAGCAAGAAAAATAAACAATAAACATAAACCTAAGAAGTACATGAAAAAAATTATCTAATGTGCTAGTAGGTTCCATCCTATATTGATCCCAATCAGCTCCATTTCATAATGAATTAAAATCCGTTCACTCAGATGTGTATGTTTTTTTAAAAAACATTAAATAAAATTCATTCATCATAGAGAACCATTGGGTTTCATATTTGTTCAACGAATTCAAAATATTAGTCTACTGAAAAGTTATCATTTATTGTTGTCAATCAATACCTAAGTGGTACACATATTCATCAATGGTATATCAGTGGATCAAATGTATATAAACCTCATACATCATAGATAATGAGTTTTAATTATATATATATATAATTAATATATAAAAAATAGAAATAAATATGTTTTAGAAAAAAAAATCATGATTTTATATATAAACATTGGATTTGAATATTTATCAGAAATATATATATGTCAATATATATATATATATGTATACAATTTTAAAATAAATATATATAAGATATATATAATTGTATATATGTCATAATATTAATATAGAATAAAAAAATTTATTAATATTTGTATTTGTTTGTTTGTATCTATTTATGTGTCTATGGTGTGTGTGTGTGTTGGAATATATAATTGAAACATAAATATATATATATATAATAAATATTGAAATGTTATAATGTATATATAAAATGAAGAATATATATGTATTACAAAAATATATGTGTTCATGTATGTTTATAATTGTATAATATATCATGAATAAATCTACAATTATATGAAGTAATTATATATATCATAATAAAAATATTATTATGCAATTATAAAATTTATAAATTTAAATTTTATGATGTATATATATTAATTATATAATGTTTAAAAAAATAATTTGATAATAACCCAATCATATTTCAAAAGAAACATAAAACTAACACTCTTTATAAAATGAAAATATCAAGGATTACTTTGAAATTCAATGTGATAGAAAATGAAGAATTCCCCAATACAGAAAGTACAATACCAATAGATTCTATGGTGTTAAAATTTCCACATATAGTTAGAGTATTTACCCTTCATATGAATATAAATATATTACATTCAATACTAATAACATATGTAGAATATATATTCATTGAATCAAGGGTGTGTGTTACAACTATAATGTGTCCAGCTTAAGTGATGAAAAATCAAAAAATTCATCATATTGAAACAAAGAAAATGAATGTAAAATTTTATTCTTAAAGGAAATTTTAGTGTATTACATGTTTTTTGAGAGTATATTCAAGGTAATCAATTAATAGGATAAATTAATCCAATTTTTTACCATCTCATTCTTACACAATGAAATTATCCAATAAAAATTTATATTTTTTATCATAAAACAATTTCATAGCCACTTTTCAATATCAGATAAGAAATACCATCATATGATAAGTTATTAAAAAAATATTTTATTTTCAATAAAATATTGATTGTGAAAAAAAATGATGACAGGAACTATGCCAATTTATTAGAAAAATATTTTTTAAATTTTCATTCTAAAATGATAAAAATATATGTAACAATGGTATAGTTTATTATAAACCCTAATGAACTAAAATAATGATAAAATGGATGCTATTTTAAAACCATAGGAATACAACATTCATATAGTTTATACAATATTATGGATGATAATGATTCAATTAATGAAATGTGTATAAACATTTTGTAGAATAAAATCCCAAGCATGCTTTTTTAATATTTAATAAAGATTTCACTAAATAGATTAAAGAATCTATAGTGTCACCATAATTTTTAATCCAGTGATACAAAAAAAAGAGAAAAAAATTCTTGAAAAGAAGATAGTATCATCTGTAGAATTATATGATTATCAAAAATGAATAATATCCAATTATAGTGGGAAAACAAGGGGAAAATGGATGTGGATTATTCATGTGTTAATACACGCTACATTTTTAATATTATATATTTAAGAAGGAATTTAATCATTTAAATGTGAATAAAAGACTCATTATCCCTACCATTAGAATGTTTAATGTTTTCTTTCAGTGAAGATACAGACACCCCTGTCCAAAAGTCCATATAGTTCACATGTCTTCAAAGAACATATGGATTGAAATGTATAGAAGATGTTAGTTAATTACATCCGAAAAGAAGATTTATATGGATTAACTAAACATGACTATCTTTATGAAAAATATAAAATTGGTATTCCTGCATAAAGAACATATAGGCTACTTGAAAATTAATAAAATTGTACAAGACCATGTAAAGTTACTTTATTGGTTTACTTTTTACAACTCAAGATAAATAATAATATCAACGTGATTTATAATTTTTATCTTTAAATAAATTTTACTATACATTAAAGTCAGGAACAAATAATATCTAGAAATGGGTAGGAACCATTAAAAAACATATCTGTACAATCATAAATTAAATTGTGATTCAATAGATAAAATTTATACAAGTTTTTATAGTTTAAAAATTGTTATTCATCAAAACATTAATAGATAAATTATTAATTTGAGGGAGAGGAACAATTTGGAAAAATAATGTGTTATGGGTTATGAAGTCAACAGGCTTTGTAACATAATTAATCATAAAATATAATTTATGATGTATTCGATATATAATATCTCTTCACTAAAATTTAGAAATAATAACAACAATTTTATAATTGTATTTAAGCTAAAAAATAAAAGGGATAATGTAACAACCTAAAAATTTCACTATTTCATTAATAAAACACTTCTTTTATTCTGAATGTTTTATAATGATCATATTGAAATACATTTACAGTGCATAATAAAATTACACATCATGTGTTAATATTTAATACTACAATGTGGAATAATAAATTGATATACACATTGAAAAATGTATGATCGTTAAAAGAACACTATAATCCTGAAATATCTGAGTAATGTTTCCACGACAATGAATATCAAAAAAAGGAAAAGAAGAGTTTGGAAAAAATATAAATTATCAAATGATTTTTATGAAAATTTAAAAGAAAATTATTGTGTGATAATGTGAGAAAGATGTCGTATTTATAGGGAAATGTGTTCATAATCCTTTATCTCTGTCAACTAAAATGTTTGATAAATATTTAGACCCTTAGTCAAAAAAATAGTTGGTTATTAATATTATTAGTTTCGTAGATGCATTTAAATGACTGCCATGATTATTTAATGATATAATTAAATGTTTTTTGGAGACAAAAAACTCAAAAATTTTAAATATTTTACATATATGTGTTATAAACAATATTTTATTATAAGAAATAATCTTATAAAATAATTTAATAAGTCCTAAATTAATATTTATAATGTTCAAAATATTTATTTTTCGTTTAAATTGGAAATTTTCATTAAAAAAATGATTTATATAAAAATTAATATTATTATACATATATTATTATTTCCATTAAAAAATATCATTTTGGTACTTATCATATCAAAATTAGTTTACATTCAATTTATTTATTTTTCTGAAAAGTTTATTTTTTGGTTAAAAAGATAAAATCGTCGCTATATAATCACAATGATTTTATGAAATAATTATTTTGTAATCAGGATACTAAATTCTATGCATTTTTTATATCAGAAAATATCTTATTTAGTAATTATAATATTTAATTTACAAATATAATTATAAATTTATAAATCTATATGTTATGTTTTAACTAAAAATATGATTTTTTAAATAAAATTCATTTTACTGAATTCTATAAATTATTTTGGTTGTATGAATGGATTTCATTAGTTTTTAAGGCCATAATGTACTAAAACACTCTACCACACAATTATTATTAGTAATATTTATTATAATTCAATTTAACCACAATTGGGTGGAATATTTGATTAAATAGTAAATATTCAATCATTTTCATCCCACCCCTTATCAAGTATAAATACCATATATTCTCTATTAATCTCAACGTAAAATATATTATCCATGATGTTATGTTAGTTTAACCTAAAAAATATCCCCTCCATGTTACCTTTAAGGTGTTATGGTTCCACCCTTGAGTTTTAGGAACAAAATCATAATGCTAAGAGATCTCATTCATTTTTTTCAATTCATGTTTATTCATTTTATTTTTCATTTTGAATTTCAATTGAATATTATTTCAGTATATTATAAATGTTAATTTTTTATCTAATTGATTTTTTATTATTTGAAATCATTTACCCACACTATTTATAAACATTAAGAAAGTTGTTGCTATGCTGAAATTTAGTAAGGAAACACATTCTCTGAATTTTCATTAAAGCTTATTCTTTTTATTTAGCATTTTGAATATCAATTGGATATTTTTTCAACATATTACAATTAACCAATATACTTCCAATATATTTTTCTATAATAATATATATTTTACCACCTATATTTATAACCATTACTTAAGCCATTACTATGTTGAAATTTTGAACAAGATATCTCTATCATCTTTTCCATTCTAGAACATTCTTTATTTTATGCCTTCTATATAAAAATGATAATGTTGGGATATGTTTTTACACAAATTAATACAAATAATTTTATTTCCAAATCATTAGAGACCATTTTTTGTCTCATAAATCCATCATACGAATCATTATTTATATCCATTATGCAGTTGAAATTTCACAATGATTTTCTTACCAAGATTTTATTCAAGAACCATATTTGTATTATTAATTTTAATTATACATTGTTCATGTAGTAGTAATTCTCTATATAACCCTATTACTTTCCTTATTAGGAAAATGTGGTTATAGTTCCATTTAATTCACATTTATCCATTCTATGTAAATTTATGTTCACCTATTATACTACCTATACTATCTAGTGATTTTCCATTTCAAACATTTGTGATGTATATACCTGTACTCATTTCCATATAAGGGTATTCAGGAAGATTTAAGTATAATTAATTTTTTTATTTGTAAATCATTATATTTATCCCACTATTCTTAATCATGGAATTAAATTAAATTAAATATATTATTATGTTATTTGATATACGTGGTACACTTATGCATGTACATGAAATGATTTGTAGTGGGTTCACCTGGATAGCTCTCCAATGTAGTGGGTAATGTTTTATTCCCATAAGATACCTTGTATAGTTCATTTGATGTTATATTAAGTATATTATTTTATTAAGTAAATGTGGTAAACATATAATTTTTCATATGATTTCATATTTAATGTTATTTAAACATTCCAATGTTGCATTTTTTCAAACTTGTTATACCATGTATCATTGTTCATGATTATTATTCTCATCTCTTATATTTCATTTTAATACATATTTCCACATATATATTTCATTACGTTATTCCATACATTTTTAATCCCTTACTGGTATTTATATATAACCCCTTCCTATGTATGTTAAGAGGATATACCATGTAGTTTTAAAGGAAAAGTGGAATACTAGATGGATGTTAAGGAATATTTCAATAATGTTGTTTTATCGATGTAACAATTTTATGTGTTATATACTGAATTCTCAATGAATTTAATCATCTTGATCTTCTTGGTTTTACTAAGTTTTCTTTTATATAATAAATCATTTATCAATGTGTAGTAATGGTTTGGGTTTTTATTGTTTCTATCAAGTAATGTTTAGTTATTTTTTTCATTAGGATTGGAAAACTATATTAAAATCAATAGAGATATCAATGAGTATAGTAATAAATCCCAAATATTATGTTAGATCATAATGTATGTGGATTCCTATACAATAATTCTTTATCTAGATACTATAAGTGGATGTGGCTCTATCACAGATTTACCATGGGGTAACAAACCATATACCACTATATTGAACTAGACTGAATCATGAACTGGTGAATTACAATGGGCCATGTTTCACACCTGGTTTTACACTCTCCAGATATATGATTTTTTAAATTCAATGGATTATTACAAAAAATTATTATGGGATAAATGGCCTTCAGAGATTATGTAAGAAAACATATCATGGGTAATAAAGATTAAACCATAAATATTATTAATTAAATTGATATATTAAATAATATGCACTTTTATGCATAAATGATGTGTTAAAATTTAGTAACATTTAAATTAATGATTTTTAGAAATGTTCATGACAATTTTGTGGTAGTTATTTGAGGAATTGTGTTCAGAGTATCTGAAAATCCATCCTAAAATGATATCTTTATCCATGAGTGATATTGGTTGACATTAAAGTAGGATAGTACAAGATTTCATAATCATAGAAAATAATAAGATTGATTATTTCATATTTATATTCATTATTCTCTTATGATATTGTCAATCAATCATGACTATCTATGTTTATTGATTATTTCATATTTATATTCGTTATTCACTTAAGATTATTTTGTTATAAAAATAGTGAAATACATTTACTTCTCAATATAAAATTAAACATCATGGGTTGATATAGAATATGAAATTATGAATAGTAAAGAAAATATAAATGGTAAAATATTAAAATAATTAATAAAAAATTATAGTATTTTAGTTTATAATGATGATTAAAGTGATCCATATTTTTATTAAATTAAAATTACATCAATTGAAATGTAAATAATATAATAGTGTTACAAATAAAGGATCAAAATGTTTTGTTTCATGAAAAAATTAGGTCAATATATAAAATTTACACAATAAAACATAAATTTTTTTATTCATTCTTCCATAACATCATTTTAAACCACATGTACATCTTAATATATGTAGTCACCTAAGGATGTACATCAGATAAAAGGGTGAGTTAAAAGCCTAGTAAGTGGTTAAATAAAACATGAATCAATATAACATGTGTGAGAATAATCATCATCATCATAACATATGTGTGGGTTAGTAATTATAATCATGAAATGAAATGGAAATATCTACCTCCATGTTAAAGCATAACATATGTGAATCATCCGGATATCACTATTATGAAACATTATGGCATATTTTTCAAGGATATAACACATCATCTCACAAGATACATCTCACTACACAATGAATTTCCATGATATATAATTATAAGAGAATCCTTTAGATAATCACATTAACATAGTAACACATTCAACAAAGAACGTATATCAATATTAGACATAAAATAATCCATGGAAAGGAAATCAGTTTCCAATTAATTTCATATTCCATAAATTCATGAATATATATTTTGGATCTCAATATAAAAATTTAATGACATACTTAGTATAATAATCATCAATCTTGAGTGATGACGAACCAATCTGAAGGGATGTAAAATATGTGTTTTTAGAAATAAGAGTTCTTGTGGAAAAATATTTGCATTTTTCGCAAAATCATATTGGAAGCTTTTATATAATAGAAATTAAAAGGGAAGGAAAATGAAATTATATTTTAGTAGTATTAAAAGAACATCCATAATTAAAATTTGGCACAAAATAGGAATAACCTAAAGAATGGAGATAGGGTTTGAGAATCACCTTACCATATGTCTAAATGATTTATTGAGATTAATCACCAAGATTATCAAATTAGAATAAATATTTAACAAATCAAAAACCAATTATACATTTATTTTATTTATTATAATTATATTTAGTTTATTTATGGATGTTATGATGAGTTATAGAGTTCAACTTCATCATTAAGGAGAGTTCAATTTCTTTGCTTTCATGTTCAGTTCACTTCAATACAAGTATTGACATTCTTATAAGATGAGAAAAACTATACTGAATGAAATTTATATGTTAATATTGAAGTTAAACTAGATTAATGAGTCTAATATATTCTATTGTAACTAGATATTATGATGATTCACTAAATGAAATGATAATGACAATAGTTTAGAATAATTTATTTTGATTTTTATCATAGAAAAATCCTTTTGTTTAATTTTTTAATATTATGTATATATGTATCCTCTAGATATTTTTTAATAAAATATTAAAATCTTATTCAAACATTATAATTTTTTATGACCATCCTATAAGGCGAAAATAGAAAAACAAAACATGTCATCCTCGATACTGATCAATAAACACATCAAAGATGACAATTTCATTTCTGAATAATGGGAGAGGAGAAGAGGCTTCACAATGGAATATTACATTAACATAATAAAATTTTATTATATATATTATACTCGAGTTATAATTCCACATCTATGAGGGTAGTTGAGATGTTATTAAGAAGAAGAAAAAATGAAAATGCATGATATTAAATGAAAAACTAGGAGGATTTTACCACTACGGTTCTTCTCAATGAGAACCTCCTAACGGAAATTTGATTTGTTTTTTTTAAAGAATATTTAATGTGGTGGGAGTCTTGGGAAAACGATTTCGTAGAAATTTTATAATCATAAATTCTAGGAATGTTTGAGGAGAAATGGTGGCGAGATGTGGTATTTATAGGGGAGGAGAAGGGTGTTTTATCATTATATTATTAAATATTTTAATATTTTGGCTAATGACATTCAATAGATTGGACTGTATCACTAAATATATTAATATAATGAAGGTTAATTCAAGATTACGGGATTACATCATTCATAGATTATCTATGACTCAATAATTCATGTATAAATCTTATATTGAAAGTTATCTTGTTACCGTATTCATAAAATTGAAATATAATAGAAAACCCCAAAAATTAAAAATACTTTTTTTTGATGTGTATAAGTTAAAATGAATATATTTTATGAAAATAATTTCAAAAATATGAGAAATTTAATTTTTTTAATTTAAATCATTATTTATTAGTCAAAATAATGATTATAAAAATATAACTGCTTGTATAAATCATTGAATAAATAATAGGTCTTATAAATTTATAATATAAATATAAGACCATATAAGATATTTTTATGAATACATTTTATGAAAATAAATTTTCTTTCAATTAATTACATTATTTATTAAATTTCCATTAAATATTTATGAATTAAAAAATATCAACACTTAATTTATCATTTCCAAAAAAAATTATATACTTATAAAATGTTATAATTATATCATATTTTCATTTATAATATTTATAAATATTATTTACACTTTCATTGGTGGGTTTACTAATGATTTTTCAATAACACCACTCCTAATGGTCAAGTTAATTATCATTGGTTAAGTTACTAAATCATTATTAGTGTTCCCTAAATTCTAGAAATACCTCTTATTTCATCCATTATTCATTAACAATGTTTTTATTGTGTTATTTTTTTGATTTTATGTTATTTATACAATGTATCGAAACTATAAGAAGGGGGTTACCATTGGAAAAAATATGGGCTTTCATATTCTTCCCCCAATATGAAATTATTCCCTTAATATTTTTTTACAAATAATGGTTAATAAAAATGAGGATACTTCCCATTAATCCCTTACCCTAGTTCCTATGATGCATATGTTTGCTTATAGAGTATATATAGCATATTGAACATGTGAGTAGTCCTGTTTTGACGATCATTATCTCTACATTCAAATATCTTCAACATATACTCCTTATAAGAGAAATCATTTTAAAATGTACCACTTCTTGATTTATTACATGTGTTGGATCTAGTATGTGTTTAATTGATATGGATATATATAATACATCATGTACATGATACATGGTAAGTGGAAGTGTCAGTCGATATTCCACAAATCAGACACAATCCAGAATATGGAAGGGTTCGATCTACGTATGACTCAACATTAATATGTTCTAAATTCTCACAATCCTCTTCAATATAGATATGTATAGGAATAAAATGACTCCATAAATAAACACTTGGACCTATCAATTATTTTCTATATAGATCATCAGTAGACAGTGGTGTATCAGGATGTGATGTTGAATGGTTTTCATTTTTTCCAACATTTCATCGACTACTTCAATTTCCATGTATCTTATATTCCTTGACATTATCCCATCATGGTATTTTCCATCATATTTTCCCATAAAGAGCTTTATATGGAGTTATTTGGATGGTTTATCATAATATTTTTTAAAAGAGAACTCATCCAGAGGTAGGTGTTAGTTCTATACTCCTTTGAAATCCCTAGGAAATTCCCTTAATATTTCTTCCAATGTATGAATATTCTTCTCAGATTGTCCATTAGATTGATGATGATAAGCCATACTAATGTTCAACTAAGTATATAGATCATCCGTGAGGATTTTCTATAACAAGGAGAAAAATCATAGATCTCAATTGGATATAATCAATAGAGGTCCTCCATGAATCCATACAACAACTTTGATGTATATACATGCATGTTCATAAAGATATAAGTCATCTTGAATTGAAAAAACGAGAGATTTTTTGTAAGATGATCCAAAACAAAATATATATAATTGTTTCTTATAGATTTATTTCAATGTCTTATGAAACATTCTGTGGGTATATTTTCCAATTTCCATGTTGGCGTGGGTAGTGGTTTCACAATCCCCTTAGAATTTATCTTTTAGACTTCACTTGAAGTCATACCATAATCATTTAGGTATATTCTATGAAAAATTTCATTATATTTTCAAACTAATAGAGCTCTCATATATCTCAATAAATCATTTTAATCCAAATTTTAATAGAGATGGTTAATCTTTGTGCATCATTCATAAGCCCTTTATTTATCCATGTATTGGATGTTACACTTAGTCATGACCAAAATCTTACAAATCCTTCATACTAAATTTCAATCTCTAAGTGTCTCCCCTTTCTCATGGCTTCCACCTTATTATGAATTACAAAATAATTTATTTGAGAATAGTTTATTTTATAAATAAGGTATGGTTGATAAAAAATATGAGAATGGATCGGTGAGTTTATTCTTTATTTAATCCCATTTCCATCATTCTCAAATCTAAGTATATATGATCCTTAAAAATTGAAATCCTTGATAATGTTGCAGAATACTTTCAAATTTGAACATCCACTGAATCATTTTATTTTCTATGATATTTGTGTATTGAGAAATCATGATCCATTACAATCTCTAACCATATTCACTAGAACATATTACTCTTTTTCTATATAAACATATTTTTGAGGATATAATAATGAATATATATTTCTAAATTCTCCACATTGGAATAATGACACCCTATTTTGTACATGATTATCATTACTTCCAACTTCAGATCATGAATGGGATAATTTTTCCCCATAATTTTAAAATTACATGATGTGTATGATATCAGATTATCAGTTTTCATCAAGTACATATCATAATCCTTTCATAAATGCATCATTATATACAACAAATAGTCCCACAATTTTTGGATCTGTGAGTACTGAAACAGCGATAAGACCTTTTTTAACTATTTAAGAGTTCTTCAAAATTACTATTCTAGGAAAACATTTCAAAATTATGATTTATCCTGGTTATTGGGTTTTAATGTCATGATATGTTTTTAAAAAATCTCTTGTAATACCCTGGTAGACCATGGAAAATAAGAATCACTATTACAGATGTTAGAATCAACAACTATTTTATTGAATTTATCCAAGATGGATTCAAATATATTTAATTATTGGTGAAAACATACCCCTGAAATGATTCTTACTCAATCCATAAGTCACATTTACAGTAATTTTCATTATTTATCTCCCTTAAATTATTTATTATAGTAATCATGTGTTTCTGATGTTCCACCTTACTCTTAGAGTATACCAGAATATCATCAATAAGGACTACCACAAATTGTTTTAGGTAATCTCTATGGAATAATATCATTAATTCAATGAATATTCCTAGATTATTATTGTGTTTTTAAGGGAAGCAAAATGCAATCATTATTTCCATAAATTTATCTAAAGGAATTATTGGTAATATCTTTCATCCCCAACTTAATTTAGTGAAATCCTGTCAACAGTCCATCTTAAAAAGATACATTTCCCCAACTAGTTGAACATTCAATCGATATATCGATTGAAGGGAATACATGTTATTTATCATGATTTATTTGGGATCATGATAATCCATGCAGAGGCACATTGATCTATTCTTCTTCTATATGAAGAGAAATGGTTCACCCCTTGGTGATGCACTCTAGTGTATAAAACCTTTGTTCATAATATCTTATAATTTTTTCTTCAGTTACTCCTACGTAATTGAATCTGCTATCTAAGGATTCATTGATATAGATAGATATCCATGAACATGTTCAATTGAAATCCCATACCCTTTGTCTAGAGGAATAACATTCAATTTTTCAGGGAACATATCATAATTGTCCATAATAATGGGAATGCATTTATGAATTATTTTCCCCATTCTCACAATCATATGAACTATATATACATTATTATGACGTAATAATCTCTACACATGAGACATTTTATATTAAATAAAATAATCCACATCCTTGAACTTTTACTAAATTGCAGAATGACACGGGTTGTGAAGATTGATCTCCCTTTCATGAAATATGATTTCGAATTTTTAAAAAATATCCAATCCACTCCCAATATAGAACTAAACTCTTACAATGGAAGAAATTCAAAATTTTATAGGAAGTTAAATTGACAAAAATTATATGGTGATGAGTTATATAAATTGAATGATAATTTTCCCCATTAATTGTTATCTAAGAAAACTCAACCTCCATATTTTGTGGTGGTGTTTGAATTGTTTTACCAAACATCCAAGATATAATATAATGTGTAGTACAAGAATAAAATAGTATGTTCCCTATTCATTATAGAATATCCGCAATACATGTCAAAACAACTTTATTGGTCTCATCCTTAGTAGTAGTGATGGCATAATATTTACCTTTCTCCTTGGTCTTTGGTGTCTACTTACCCTAATTATCCATGAGAGATCATGTTTTAGTGAACTAGCTTGAATTTTTCCCTTTCCCCATTTAATTAAATAATTTAACCATAGGTAGTGCGCTCCATTCATCGAATAAATTTTCTATCATTGTCATGTTTTTTCGAACTTCATGATCTTTCTGGCTATCTCTCCCACACATAAGGAATTTCCCCATCCCATTGAGGTAATTCATATGATACTTATTATATAATTTTTAACCTTTTAGTTGTTGATTTTTCATTCCACCTTTTACATTAGATCCTCCATCATGAAAATAAATCTTTTATTTAATATCACCATTCCCATGGGTCCACTCTCTAAATCCATCTTCACTTTGATAGAACATCGAAAAAGTTATTCATAAATCCAAAAGTCTAAAAATTCTAGTGCCTTCAAAAGGTGTGTTTTAAATACATTAAAAAAAATATCTATATTTTTATCATTTTTATATACAAACAAATTGAATACCATTGAAGAAATGTGTTAAAAATTATTCATAAGACATTAAAAATTAAAATTCTGTTTTCTTTAGCTATACACATTCTCTATCATTCATTGATTAATTATTTCGACAGAAATAATTGTCATGAAATACTTCCTTAACATCTTGAACCCAATATCATAAATTTCATTTTTTGAATTTTGTTCTTAATGAAATTTCACTATTGATTTTCCTCTCCATGTTAATAAAAAACATATAGAGTCACCTTCTCCTTCATAAAATAGTGAATCACTAGAGAGATATTCTCTATTGTGTTGACCCACTATTATGTGACTATTGGATTACAAGATTCACTACATGTTATTGTTCATTGTTTCGTATAAACCACTATAGGTAGATTCTCCGTCATTAGTGTAGGAGGATGTTCCACATTATTCATGTTTTTGTTCATAGCCTGATTCAGTTTGGTATGAATCACCATGAAATTTTTAACTCAGTCTCCAATGGTAATAGGGGATGTCTTTCGTGCATTCACTACATTGTCCCTTACAAATATTTTTAACATGGTTTATCCTCTTTCCCAAAATTTTCAATAATATATTTTTTCAAAATGTTATGAACAAATTGTTTATTACATTGTGAAATTATCTCTAAATGCATATCATGTATGATCCATATGTTTATATGTCTTCTCAAAAAATCTATTCTAAGGTTATTAGATATAGTTACTCTCATACTAATTGTTTTATCTATTTTTCTATAATACTAATGCCTTATTTACCTAAATCCTACTATGATACTTCCTAATGTGACCATTCAATTTTTTAAATTAATATAACATCATTTTAATGGTAAACATTATAATATTGTTACAAAATTAGGTCATAAGGTTTTAGTGTATATAGATATTTGGTCCATAAATAACATTTAAAAAATAAAACATAAAAATTATTTAATTAAATCTTCAATATCTTCTTAGTGGCCCTAATTTTATCATTAGTATATGTAGTAACCTAAGGATATACAACAAAAAGATGGTTGAAATTAAAGCCTAGTGAGAAGATAAATAAGAACTTGAATCAATAATAATTTTCTGAGTATAATAATAGTCATCATAATATAAGTATGGATTCATCATTATGATCACGAGAGGAAATTTTTTTAAAAAGGAATGGAATATTGAAATGCTTAAAACTGGATCATCATGACTCTATGGTCCACATAGAGTTGTAAACAAAGTTAACACCAGGTTCAAAGATAACATATGTTAATCATCATAACATCATCATTATGAGAAAATATAGATTCTTGTTCACACATATTTAAAATTATATATTAAGATATATCACACTAATTAATTTATTGGATCACTATATAATTCAGATTTCACCCATAATATCATAAGATTTGATTAATCATACACACCACATTGAATGTATATGAATATTAGATATATAATAACCCATGCAAGAAAAATTATTTTCATTATAAGTTTATAAAGAATAAATTAATCAATAAATATAGTGGTTCAGATAAGAAAAATGGATTAACATTCTTGGTATAATAATGTTAAAATATTTATGAAGAAGAAATAATATCAAGGGAAGAAGAGAATGTGTTTTTAGAAGGAAGATTTATAATATAAAAATATTGTTTGTTATCATAATGTCAAATAGGAATAATGTATATCTTATAAATGAATAGGGAAAAGGAAAATAAATCATATTTTAGGAATATTAAAATAACTTCCGTATTGAAATTTTGAAAAAAAGTTGAATAAAGCAAAGAAAGGAAATTGGTTTTGAGAATCCATTTAGATTATGTTTGAATGATTTATTCAATTTAATATCTTGGATAAAAAAATTAGATTATCTAATTAATAGTTGAATAAACTATTATAAATGTTTTATATATTTTGTAATTATGTTATGTTCATTTATGGACATTGTGATGAGTTATAGTGTTCAATTTCAATATTCATGAGTGTTTGTTTTAATAGTTTTTACGATCAGTTCAATTGTATACAAGTATTGAAGTTCCTGTAAGATAAGAATAATTCTAAAAAAATGAAATTATAAGTTCTTAGTTAGATTATATATGTTTATTTGTTAATATATATTATTATTTTCCTATATATGTGTATGATCAATTAGAGAACATGTTAATGATAACCATTTGGATTAGTATTGGTGATTTTCGACCACAACGAACTAGTTTTTTATATTAAGTTCATATGTTAGTTCTAAAACACAAAAAAGATATAAAATAAATTTTACAGTTTTTTTCATACATTATAATGGATTTATTAACAACCTCAAAGGGGGAAAACGAAAATTAAAACATATCATTCTCAAAGATGATAAATCAACACCTCATATGTGATATTTTTATTTTTAGAATTAATGGAAGAGGGGATGAGGTTTGATGATTGATTACTCAATTAATATAGTAACATTTCAGTGTATATAATAAATTAGATATATCAGTCCACTTGTATGAGGGGATATTTATAGATAATATTAATATACATGAAAATTAAAAAAATTAAACGAAAAAGAAAGAAGATTTTACAACTCGAATAATTCTCCTTAAGAACCTTGTTAAGGAAATTGGTTTTGGAAATTCATTGGGTCCAAATGATCAAATGTTTTTTAAAGAATATTTGGGATAGTATTGGGTAGACATTGGAAAGGTTTCAAGGCGTTTTTTTGTGTGGATTATAGGTGGTGATAGTTGTATTTATATGGGAGGGCATGGGTGCTTTTTCATTGTTTTATTCATTACATTTTTATTTTGGATCAACACTATCAATATTATTAATTTTATCAAAAAATATATAAATATAATGAAGGATAGTTCCATATTATGGGCTTAAATCAGACATAATTCATTTATGACTCAATAATTCGCGTATTTAGCTTATATTAAAAATTATCATATTTCATTATTCACAAAAATTCCATTATTTTAAAAACATATCCAGAAAACACACCCTAAAATTTCTTAAATTTGATTAATTCTAAAATAAACTCATTTTATTTAAAATTTGTTTCTAAACTTTTTGAAATTTAATTTTTATCTCAAATCATTATTTATTAAATAAATCCAGACGTTAAATTTATAAATGAATTTAAAACATAATGAAAAAGTAATTATGTTATCATAAAATTATATTATAATCATAAGACCACAAAATATACATTTCTGAATACATTTTATAAATGTATAT
The DNA here is from genome assembly GCA_963277665.1 of Viscum album. Taxonomy (NCBI): domain Eukaryota; kingdom Viridiplantae; phylum Streptophyta; class Magnoliopsida; order Santalales; family Viscaceae; genus Viscum; species Viscum album. The sequence goes on along the minus strand of OY728126.1, from coordinate 142,218,712 downwards.
TAACTTTAAAATTATTACACATTTATAAAATTTTAATTAAATATTTTTGATTTTAAAAAATACCAACATTTTATTAATAATTTCTAAAACATTTATTTAATTATTATATGTTTTAATTATATCATTTTTTATATTTTAATATATTTAAATTTTATTTATCATTTCATAATTGGGGATAATTTTGATTTTTCTAGATTACTATTCCAAATGGTCATGTTACTATTATAAGGGTCAATTGATTATTTCATCACTATTGTAACATTAACTTATAAAAATACATATTCTCTCATTAATACGTCAATTATAATGTTTTTTTGTATAAAATATGTTATTTTATATGATATATAATATGTTTTATAATTATAATATGTTATCATTCAATTAAAAAAATTCATGGTTGTTTAATATTTCACTCCTTCCGTGAGGATCGTAAAAATTGAAAGAAGCATAAGGGAAAAAATTGACTTCATCAAAGGATTTCTATGAACCATCCTATGTATTGTAGTGTGGGATTATGTGACAAAATGGTTTATTTTTAGGGAATTAATATCACTAGCCTTTATATTTATCAAATAATATGGTAGATAAATACTGTGACCATCCGTTAATAAAATAGATGGTCATTATTCTTATTGGTCACTCAGTTGCATTTAAATAATTTATTAATATGTTAATTTTCATTATAATAATTATTTATTTAAAAAATATAGTTCCAACTAATAGAGGATAATTTATTACCAAATATATTCTAATTTTTTGTCTCATCACATCAAATTTAGCTTATAGTATATTTTTGGGAATTTTCTAAAATAGTTGGATTGGTGGTGAAAAAGTTAAAAACGTTTATTTCGGTACACCATGATTTTATGACATCATTATTATATTATCATGATTCAAAATCATATGAATATCCTATTTACTGATAATTTCATTTAATAGTTTTATTAATTAATTTATACATATCATTTTAAATATATAAAATGATACAATATTTTAAAAACCAAAAATTATATTTTTTTAAAATAAAATTCCTTTTTTAGATTAAATGAATTTGTTATGTTGGATGTATTTTTTGGTTAGGTTTTGGAACGTCATTTTCATCCAATAAAACACTTTTCTTTATTATTTTGATAAAAATTTATTATAATTAAATATAAATAGAACTGGTTGACTTATATGAAAAAATAATCAAGATTTAATCCTTTAAATGATATTCTTTTTCATATATATAATACAAATAATTATTCATTACACACCACTAAAAATTAATAAAATTAAAATTAATGGTTATTTTACCACCCAAATAGTCCCTCCAATGTACCCTCAAGGGTTCAAGGTTGAACTATCATGTTTTAGGAAGAAAATATTCAAGGTAAGGATCTCTTTCTCTCATTTTCCATTTATGATTTTTCTTTTTATTTGAGATTGGAATCAAATTTTAATATTATTTCAAGAATCAATAGATGTACCTTTACTATATAGATGATTTTCTTTCAATTAGATATCATTTATCTCTTCTCATTATATCCTTTACGTAATTCATTATAATACAAAAAATTAGTAAGGGAACCTTTTCTATTTCATTACCTTCGAGATTCTTCTTTTTATTTTGCATTTCGAATCAAAATTAGATTTTATTTTAATCCATTAAAAATATGTCTTTAATATATAATTTATTTTATTAAAATTAAATATCATTTATTTCCTCTCATTATAACCTTTACCTATGCTATTATTATGCTAAAATTTAGAAACTGATCCCTCTATATTCTTTTATTTTAAATACACTTATATATTTTATGCCTTTTATATACAATTCATAATATTTAAATATGGTTTTAAAATCCATCATTATTTAAATTTTATTTTAAAATAATTATATACCACTTTCTATCTGATTAACTATTTTTTTAATCTTTATATAGGTGTGTTATGCTACTGATATTTCATTGTGGTTTTCATGAAATGATTTAATTGAAGCACTTGTTTTTTATTATTACTATTAATTATAAATTATTTAGTTTTTATAATGTTATTACCCTAATATTTCATTTTAATTGTAATCTCCATGTGATGATATTACCCTTACTCCAATTAATCCTTCCCATGACCCATTATGTTCCACCATTACACTGCCGAAATTGTCTTAAGATGTCCACGCCAAACATTTGTGAAGATTATACCATTAACTATTTAAACTCATGCGTACTCACATAGTTTTTCATATAATTCCTTCATTAGGTAATTCTATGTATGTAACCCAAAATCAATAATTGTGGAAATAACATTGATTTAAAATTTTCTTATGATTTATTTTTTATGTTGAACACTTATACATGTACGTGGTATAATTTGAATTGGTTCACACATATTGTACTCCAATGTATTGTGTATTCTTTCATCCTCATTAAATTCAATTTAATGGGGGCATGAGGCTATCCCTTGAATTTTTTTTGAAGTCATAGTTGATGACAATGAATTATGCATATGATGTCATGTTTAGGGTTGATGTCACATTCCCATATTTTATTTATTCTATCATGTTATTCCATTCCTTAATGACCCTTTTTATTATTCTAACATTTTATGAAACATTTTTATGTCCATTTCCTCACATGAATTTCTTTACCATATTCCTCTTATTTTTTATTCCCATACATAGCTTAATATATATCCCCTTTCTTATGTTTGTATATAGTTTATCCCATGTAGTTTTCAATGAGTGGTGGAATATTAGAAGAATGTTCTGGAATATTTCAATAATATTGTTTTATACATGTAAAAATTTGATTTATTTTGTACCTAATTACAAAATACACTAATCTTCTTGATCATAATTTTTGTACTGAGAATTAATTTCATTAATAAATCATGAAATAATTTCTAATAATGGAAAGGGATTATGCCTCTATTTTTCACCTCCCCCATCCCTTACAACAATGGGCATGCCATCGAGGGTTAGGATGCACGGTGTGCCATGAAGGTGTCAATTTCTCCATGGTTTCATGGAACCAGAGTTGTTCTACCTCCAAAGACGATATGTATTGCAGATCTGCACTCCTGATCCTACGGCGGCCTCTACCAATTTATCTGACATTTCCCCCTATCTCCAGTTCGGTTGTGGTCCTGGTTGTGCTCACCGATCTGGTGTTCAACTGGTTGGGTTCTATGGAGTCATAATGCGGCAGGGCCATTGTCTCCTTCTCTGATCACTATGAAGCCGTAGTTGGTGGACTCAACCAATCCGAGATTTGGCAGCATCCACTTCCATGTTCTCCTCTCAATCATTTGTCTTTTCTTCATAGTATTTGTGTTGGTTGTTCAGGCCCAACAACATAAGTCTTGAAGTTTTCTCATTTTACAAGTACTACGTTGGAGAGGCTCCATGTTTTGGATTATCTCCATCCCCTGCTCTGACATTGTTTTATCCCTTATGTCTTTCTTGGTGGTCCGACGGTTGGGTCTTCTCTCTTAATTTTTCATGGATTCAGATGATCTGTGTTTAATGTTTGTTTCCGATGACGATCATAATGTTGGTCATCCTCAATTATGCATCTGATGTGGTTTGGTGTTTTTGGTGTGTTTTATCTGGTTTGATAGTTTTATACTTGGGAATGATTTCTTCCCAGGGGGTTTTCATCTGGTCTTATTTCCCTGTCCCCATACACATGAACCAACAATTGTCTACTTTGAGGGGATCTTGGATGATTTGGGATGGTGTGGGTAGACCTAGTGGTGGCAGTTATCCTGGTGGTCCTGTTTGATCCATAATTCTACTTAGTCCCGAAGTTAGTGGTCCTACGATCATGGATAGATGATTCCTGGTGTAGTGGTGCTGAGTCTCAAGAAAAGATGAGGTGTGTTCTAGACTTGATGTGGATATAGTGGAGGGCGGTGAGTGACTAACATGCTCTATTCTGTTGGTTTTGGGGACTTGGTGGTCCTTGAATAGCCTGTTTTTTTGTTATCATGCTATTTTAGAGGGCTGTTTTGTGGTGTTTTTTTGGGTCGTTCTACTCCTAGATATGGTTTTATGCCCATCTCCACAATGTCACCTTGTGAAGGAATTATATAGTTGATGGTTCTCACTTTTCCTCGTAGTGATTTATTTTAAAAAATATAAAATTAATGGTGTATTAATGAAATAAATATGGAAGTAGGGACATTATCTCAATGAATTGCCTATAGTTGTTTAACAATCATTCCCAATCAATTTTTAGACTCATCCTCTTATTTAATTTAACATTATGTATCACCTTTTGTAAACATTAAACTAATTTATCACATTATTCAAGCAATAATTCTATTAATTTTTATGTATGAATGCAGGTCTATTTTCATGATGAATATATGAAAATGGGATATATTTTTAAAAAAAGATCATATATGAAATGAAAAAATGGATTTACTTAATAAGAAACAAACTGCTTATCATTTTCGGAAATCATTGGAATATATATATGAATTTTATAAAAATGTGAGGTTAAAAGGGATATATTCAATATTTCATTGTTATTCACAACATGGAGGGCATTATCCTATAAAATCATTGAATCCAATCAATGTAAATATTGAATGAATTGCATAGAAAAAAGAAAAATAAAATAGTCCTTCCAAAATAATAAGATAATGAGCCACAAAATAGAAAATATATTGGTATTTATGACATTAATTTGTATATATTAGTTCCTATTGATTTTCATGGAGGATGTAGGAAAAAGGGTTATATTGATAACTAAAAATTACAAAATAAAAGGTAAAAAGACATCAAAACAACATAAAACACACAACCTTTCTATTTTAAAACATAATGGATGTATTTTTGTTGATATGATGAATATGATTTCTATAATTCCATGATCTAATAAACAATTTCAACAATCATTGCGATTTTATTTTATGTCAATATAAACGTTGAGATCCCAAGATCCAATAGCTCTCCACTCCAACAAGTAACCAAAAATTATATAAGAATCATATAAATCAATAATAACTATTGAGAACATTAATTTATTTATTGATATATTTTTAGGTATAAGATACTATAGAGTTTTTTATGTTTATATATCATATAAAAGTAAGAAATTATAGTACATTACTAAATGAAATAGTATATAATGGAACGAATCAACAAAAACATATTAATTTATTAAAAATATATTTCTTATGATTCATATCATATAAATAAAATAATAAAACAAATATTAAAAAGAATGAATATTCACTGAGAAAAAATAGGTGTGGACCTAGTTGAAAACTAATCACACACTGTAATCTGTATTATTGGAAATTAGAAAACTGAAAGATTTCACATCTATAAACAACAAATTAATCAAATCTAAATATTTACCAATTACAATTGGAATATTTTTTCACAACCTTAGAAAAATTAATTCTATTTTTTCGAGGTTATTTTAAATTTTATTTATCCTTGGTAATCCATCATAATGTATATTATTATAGTCATAAAAATCATAAGGTTATAAAAGATATAGTCCTAGTAATTATCCAAAATATTTTCATTGATAATAGAATAACAAATAAATTTGGATTACCTATAGATATCATGATCTGTAATGTTATACTATTTAATTGATGGCCTGTACTAATATATAAGAGGGTTAAAAATCCTTTTCCGCAAAATATTGTATGGAATTATTTTTTTATTGAATTATGTCAATAGATGTAAAATTTCGTTTCCAAATATTAATTACAACTGTATATATTTTTATGATGAAAATTATAAAATAAATTAATGGTATTTAATTTATTATAGGATAATTTTATACACCCACAATTTTATATTTAGATATGATATTTTCCATTGAACATTTTATAAATAATGTACTCTGATTACACACCATTTCTAAATAACATAAAAAAATATTTCTACTGTTTTAATGAGGAGATTAATTTATAGATTACATTAATGACTATGTAATGATTAAAATTATATATACCTCTAGTATTTTTATGAATCTATTAACTATCATCTAATATCCCTGTTGTGGTTTGTGAAATTCCATTGTCGCAATTGATGGTTCATTTTTATGTGAGGCCAGATGTTTATAGAATAATTCATTGGTTTTTCACCCCTCATGTATAAACATATACACTGGATATGCTAATAGGTTTTTTATGAATATTTTTTTATCATTTCTTGATGATCATCTTCATTACAAGGGATTATATTATGTATTTTAGAAATTCCAATTGAGGAATATTCAGAGTGGATGAAGATGGTTCTGGACATGGGAGAGCTACTTTGTGGCCTTTTTTTGTGGTGCCTCTATATCTTGATTCTAGGTAGTTTTAAGGGATTGAATGCTTGGTCGATATATTAGAGATGAAAATGATGAGGGAGGGGTTTTTAAAGGAATGTATGAGTTCTTGTAAGGGGTATCAGTTTGTGTCTCTCTTTTTTCATGTGTATATTTTGTGGTTTTTTGATCATTGTGTGTGTTTGTGTCTTTAGTTAGATTGTATATTTCTGTCTAATTGTTTATTTTATTTCTTATTTATATTTTATAATACACCCTTTTTTATTTATGAATTGATGTTTGGGTGTTTTTTTCATACCATAAATGTAAAACCAATATGAATTGAATTAGAATAATTTTATATGTTCTTTATTTTTTTGGTTATATTTTTTATTTGTTTATTTTCAATTTAATTGTATATTTGTCTGTTTAGTCTGTTTATTTCATTTCACTTTTTTCCTTTTCGAAATTTCATTATGATTTAAATATTTTATAAACTACTTTTGAAGGATATTTTGGTTTTTCATTCCCTCCCCCCAAACAATTGGTATGAGAGTATTAACATCGAGTTTAGGGATTTCTTCCTTGTAGTCTACTATTTAGAAATTTTATGGAGGGAATGAATTTAATATGTGTACATAAAATATACATTATTCTATTTTACATAATGGATATGAATTTTATTTTAGTAGACAAAAAATTCATCATCATCACATCCGTTGTGCATACTTCATCCTCATATGCATATTTTGACCATGTGGTTTTGAATAAATCCTACTCAATGTTACTAATGAATTTGGGTGAAAACATTATAAAAAAATATATTAAATGACACCTTTAATAGTTTTATATGGGTATTTATTGAACATATTTATATAAAAAGCCATTTATTGGTAGTTTGAAAATTAAAAATCCTCCATAAAATTAATAATTTTACCCATACACTCTTGAACAATTCTATTTAAGTTATTTAAATTTAATGGATTTAGTCTTAGCTTATGTAGTTGTATTAAAATCAAATTACGATGTGACCTATTTTTTATAGAATGATATCAATTATTTATATAATTGTGTTATGTAGTTGACGATTCATATTCAATAATCGATTACATTAAAGGAAGTAAATTCCATTATCTTGAATAAGGATACCCAAATAGATGGTCTTTTGATTAAGGGTATTGAGGTGAAATTTGAGATTATATTTCTCTATTTGATGGTTAAATTTCAGAAAAATAAAAATAAAAATAATTGTTATTTTAGGTTTTGGAATTATAAATGTTATCAATGTGATAAAACCCTTAAAATTTAACGTACTTCCTTAAGAATATATATAGGGATAATATAACATTGAACAATTTAGTATTACCTAGTTATAATACTGCTATTGTTTCTGGAGTTTCATTAACAACCAATAGAGTAGGTATAGGAATTTATCTGGTTTCTATTCGTTATATAATTCAATAACTAGCTATTACTGTGATTTGTAGATGGTTTTGGTTGAAATGAGAGGTTTGAGTTGGGTTTGTTTCTTGGCCTTTTTTAACCTAGAAAATGAATTTAATCCTATCAACATGTGGGTGAATAGTTCTATCCCAACATTTGATGATGTATATAGGGCGGTAACCCAAGTCTTGTATAGAATAAAATTGAGCCAATTGAGTTTACAATGGTAGTTTTTGTATATTAAAATTTTCTTACCCTCATATATGAATTCATTTTATCTATATAAACCATTTTTGGTGGTATACCAAGATCATTATTACACCATACCCAGATCATTAGGATTTTAGTAGACTTCATGATTCATAATATAGGAAAGGTAATTGTCTTTAACTAGATCATCAATGGATGGTGGTTTAGTGGATGAATGTTGAAAAACGATTGATAGTAGAGTATGAACTTGTGAATCCTCATTGTGAAGATGAAATTATTATCGACTATTTTTTTTACATTTCTATATGTGTGTTCATAGGGATGATCTGGGTTTTCAATATGATTGGTGTGAAATTGTTAATTTTCATTTTTCATGCCTTATTATATATCTCTAGAAATATTATTGAGGTTATTTTAGGATGTTTAGATATGAATATTATTTGTTATTATAGTTTTATTTATTTAGGGTATAGTCTCAACACTCTCTTTGACCATTTTTACTAGTTGTCAGTCTCTAGTATACAAAGAGGTCCACTAGAGGTTAATGGATCACCAACTGGAGTGCTAACAGGGTGAATATTATTAGGGGTTTTATAGAGTGGTATAAAAGAAAATATGATACAATATAGTAATGATCATGTTTGTATTATTTTTATTTGAGGAATGGTAGATATATATATAAATATTTTTTGGACATCGGATGTATTTCAAATTATTTTCCTAGTCAACCCATGTTTGGAATGAGGCCCAAGTCACTAGTTGAATCAGAATTTTTTTCTTCTTTTGAATTCATTTGACTAATTGATTTACATAAATATGTAATTTTTTTTATAAATATATGTATCTAGATGTTTTTGTGTGTGTATGAGTGTGGTATTCATGATTTATTATATTCATATAGTGTTTATTTGGATCATTGAGCCAAATAATTTCCTTTTAAATAATTTCAATAATTATAAAATCTTATAAACTATAAATTAGGATATTTTTCGATGGGAACATAATTAATAACCATTAATTTAAATTTATAAAAGCTCATAGGTGAACTAATGTAATGACCATGGATTAAATAGACACATTACTAGTGATTTATAAAATTTTCATTCTTTCAATAGTATTAATGAAGGAAATGATACATTTGGAGATAATTCAAAAATATGGATAAATTTTTTTTTGCGGTTGTAATTTCATTTAATATTATTATTTCTAATACATTTTATATATTTTTTAATCATCATTTAATAATAAATCAACAACCAAGTAATGATTAAATGTTTTATAAACTTCTAAATGATAAATGTTTTGTTTTCATGGATACATGGGATTTGTTTTATACATATAGAAAAGAAAACATTTAATAAATTAATTTAGTGAAAATAACTAATCAAAATGAAAAATGGATAAATGTTTTACAATATGATGACATTTTTTATCGTTGGAGGTTAGGATATTATAATTATATTGTAACACCCCAAGCTTCCATGGTACGCTTCTCTTTAAATAATAGATTAGTGTGTGTTGTAGGCAACCTCGAGTTCTAACACACCACGACCAATAAAAGTAGCAGTTAAGAATAGTAATAACCAATTTTTGAAATTATATATATTTTACATTTCAAAATGGACTTCATTTTTGGATTCTTAATATCAAAATTATCATATGTTGAATATTTGGTATTTTTTTGAGAACTTCGAATTTTTTATGAATTGTGAAGAATACTTAAAACCCACTTTTTTAATCAAAATAATTTATAGTGATATATTATACTATTTAGTGGTTTTAAAGTATAATTAGAATATATTTTTACCATTTTATCCAATGGTGTTCATTATAATTAATTTCACTTTGAAATTAGACATAAACAATTGTCAATCTTTTGATTTATACTGTTTCTTAAAAACACACTATTTGTTGTGAAATCAGGAATTAATTATAAAATTAATTAATGAAACTTATATGTTTATAATTTTGTAATATAGATATCATTTTTGAATTTGGAATATCAATTATAGCTTAGGGTGAAATTTTGGCATTGTTCTGAAATACTTCAATTTTTTATGAATAGTGAAACCACTAAGTGGTAGTTAAAAAACTGATTTTTCATTTAATTGAAACAATACCACTTCTGTGATTTGAATTTCAAAAATCCAACATACATGGTTGTCATTAGGAAGTAAAATGTGGTTCAATGGGATTAAAATAATTTTTTTTGAATAGTAACTTTTTATTTTAATTAATAGCAATTAAATGTAATTAGTGAAATTTAAGGTAAAAATGGTATTATAAAAACATAAAATGACCTTTACACTTTTCCTACCTCTATTGAATGATTAATGGCTGACAAATACATTACATGGGTCAACTTGGGGACCCCATGGAGCTACTTTGGTAGGAAAATGACATAAATAACTTTTATTTAAAGTTAAAATAAAAATGTCACAAACATAAGTTGTTTTACTAAAACAATTTTTAAATGGGGTTATACAAGTCATATTTTTGACTATAAATATTCATAAGAAATATAAAAAGCTTTTCTACATCATGATATTTTTTTTTATAATTTTTAGACATTAAATAAATTATATTATTTATTACACCATGATGAAGCCGCGATTACCTCATTAATTAACGATTTAAATAAAATGAAAAGATAATGTAAAATCCAAGTCATACACTTGTCAAAAACCTATTCGATGTGTATATTTCGAACCCTTATCACCTTATCCTAGAATTATATAATTTTAGGACCTTTAAAATCCCAAACTCATTATATAATAAAGTAACATTTCATTACATTCCAAAAGTACCCCTCCTCTCCACTTATAAAAGGCCCCCACCACTACCACCTTACTCACACATTCAAAACCTTTTGGCTTGGCCAACCTCTACCCAAATACTCTCCCAACTTTCCTCCATTACTCCTAGTAGCCTCAATTTGGGCAGAATTCTTCTCAATGAAGCCTTTGGCTCAAATCAAAAGAGTTACCCTATTTTAAGGTAATGTATTCTCTTATGTTATTTTGTTTTATTTTTCTTATCCTACCCCCTAAACTCTTTTTATTATTTTCTTTTGTAACAACACCAGTATCCTAAAAAAAATTTTGTGTTGTTATAAGACGTATTCGAGCTACACTTACACACACCTAAATCTAATGGTTAAAGAAAATACGGTTTCTGTGGATGGCGAATTTCTGCCTCACGAAACGATGATTGTTCAACACTCATATAACACCTTCAAAGGTGGCCATTAAGATGTCACTACATTTATATATGATATATAATATGTTTCTATTTTACATAAGGTTCTGTATTTTTCATTTATGGCTTACCTTTCTTGTTTCCATTATGGGTAAATGCGATATTTTCATTTTAGGAAGTGCGGACTACCGCCCCCTCAAAGTGATTTGAATCGTTAATGCCATATGTGGGATGTATAAAGGATGGAGTAAATGATATTATATATGATATTATACTGAAATTATAATATACCTTTATATCATTATTATTTCATTAAATATGAAATAGAAATGAAAGTAGCGTTCATGCGTACGTACGGCTTACCGTCTCCATGAACGGTGCATTTCATTTATTACCTCTAAACATTATGGAATATTATAAATGCATTTATATACTATATATAAATGAGATATATGATATCTATATCATAAATATAATTCTGGATATAATGGATAATTCACCATATGAACAACTTGTAATTATAAGAAGTTTATTTTTGACTCAAGTACCAAAGATCTACAAAACGACCGTTATTAACTTAAATAAATAAATAATGTTCATAACATGGTAATAAGTGATATAAAAGGAATAAAAAACATGAAAAATGTTCATAATAAATTATAAATTAACTCTAGTATATTATTCAGGAGGTTAAAGAACGGTCGAGTCAAGACCGGACGCAAGGTAAGGGAACTTCTTAACCCAATTTCCATTCTTTGGGTTAATCTCATACTTTCAAATTACGTCAGGATATTATTATGTCCTATATTGTATTTGTAATTTATTTATGTGTAATTATAGTGAATACACATAATATATCTACTTTATTTAAAAAATGATCTTTGTAAGGGACTTCGTCTCAATCTCATTTCATTGAGGCATATTTGGTTTTATACACAACTTTCTTTTATATGGTGTAAAAACCCCTTTGTATTTTACGTTTATTCAAAAGGAATCTTTTTATACGAAGCGTTTACTAAACAAAAAAAGGGAATGTTTTTGTCGTATGTATGTGGCGACAAAAACTTCTCTTCCGCCATGACCATTATTTTAGTTTCCGCTTCCTCTACAAGCCAAACCTTTTTTTAAAGAAAAATAAATACCATGTTTTAATTTTCTTTTATTTTGGTATTGAAAATGGTTTTGAAAGTTTTTTTATTATATCAATGTGTTGTATTTATATCCTGTGATGGAAATGTATAAATGTTATGTTTCCTTTATGCATGTTTTATGTGATACGATTATGTTATGGTTATGATTTGTTTAAACCTGTTCATATGAGGAATGCATTGGACTTAATAAGGGACCGGTGGATCCCGCTATAGATCCTCTATGCATCGGTAGGTCTCATGAGACAAACTAGTGTCTTGACATGAGACCTTGACAAAATCTTATTTGTGGTCATGCCACGAGGCCTTGGCTACGTGGTTATGATAGTCTGGCATTATGCATTCTATCGTTATGAAAGTGGTTATTGATATTGCATGTGATTATTTGACCAGTAAAATATCCATGTGAAGAAGTAAATGGAATTATCTCATTTTACTTTTTCCATATTATGTTGATGTTCAAGTTTAAAATGATTTTGTTTTAGTTATGCATTATCTTAAATTTTTATGTTTATTGATAGAAGCTTCTAATATATTGTTATCCTTACTGAGCATCTGAGCTCACCCCTTTCAATGTTTTAATTTTTCCAGGATGTGATGAAGTATTATAGGAATGACCTGCATGGATAGTCTGAAGGGGATGTGAGAGTGGAAAATGGAGACTATGTTATTGTAGTTTTTCACTTTGTGATGTAATGTAACATCTATGAATGTATCTAGTGTTTCCATGGCTACTAAACTAATCGGTCTTTCGGGACTTGATATTTTGTGATCATGCCAATGTTACGAAGTAATGAACCGACTCCGGGTAACTGGGGTCGGGGTGTTATAGTTAGTATCAGAGTTAGTTTAGTAATAACCTTGGAAGATAGATTTAGATAAACTCTTATTAGATCACATAGCCCAAATATAGACATTGAGGATTAGTATAGAAGAACTTCCTAGAATTTTCGTATTATAGAGATTTTATGAGTTTTCTGAGCAATACATCCCTGTCAGGATACGAGCAGGTAGAGGTAGCTCTGGCACAGATGTACCTAGGGGTAAAACCCAAAAACACAGCTTTGACCTAGACTCGAACAGGAACTGGTGCACGAAAACGGGCCTTGCTGCACTCTTGGTTATGACACTCCTGGGGGATATGCTTAGGATAATTATCGTTTTCTTTTCAAACCACTAGGAAGTGCTATAAGTATATAATTCCTTAATGAAAACATTTTTATGATTATGGATTATATCCATAAATAGTTCAATTTATGTTAAGTAAGTATGGAATTATGTATTTTGATTCATAAACTAATCTAGTTTATGCCATTGTTTGGAAATTGCGCCTAGTGGAAGGAATGGAAACCATATCAATGAACGCACTCCGTGTAGGTATTTCCCTCTTGCTCAAGATAATTATTGTGGATCTGGAGATACAACTGGTGCTGACCAACTTATTACCATACTAGGACAACTCACTCAGGTTATGAATAGTAACCTTACTCGTATGGAGCACCCTGATCCGCATCATGGAGGATCATTGTTAGACCGTTTCATGAGGAAACAACCACCATCATTTAATAGGGGTACAAATCCATTAGTAGCTGAGCAATGGATAAACACCATAGAAAAAATATTCCATGCCTTGGGGAGTAGCGGAAGGGAGAAGGTTGTCATGGCAGTCTACCGCCTCACTGGAGATGCTGATCAATGGTGGTCGCTGATTCAAAACACAAAGGATGATATGGAAATGAAATTTCTGAATCTGAGGCAGAAGGAGGATGAGAATGTCGCAACGAATGAGGCTAACTTTACAAGATTAGCGAGGCATGCTGCAGATTATATACGTAACCCAAAGAGTAAGATTGATCGTTTCTTTGATGGGTTAAAACCATTTCTCCGTCGAGATTTAGTATCACAATCCTTCTCATCATATGAAGATATTGTCTCGTGTGCTATCAAGACAGAAAAGAAATTCTCTAAGTCCCATGACAACAATGTAAACCAAGAGAAGATGATAACAGTGGTACAAGAGAAAGATAAAGGGAAAAGGGGAAAGAAGTATTTTCCATTATGTGATAATTGTGGGAAGAATCACCCCGGCACTTGCCTAAATGGATTGGGAGTTTGTTATAAATGTGGAGAAAAAGGTCATCAGGCTCGTGATTGTTAGGGAAAAAAGAGGCTATCAATGTTGAATGCTACAATTGTAGGGAAATGGGGCATTATGCAAATGATTGTCTTAAACGTCAGAGAAAATTACCTTAGAAAAATCCAAGGGATCCAGGAAAATCTTATGATGTTACTACAGTTGAAGTGGAATAATTAATGTATTGGTACTTTTGGAAACAAGTATTATATTCTGGTTATAAGAATAATGTGATATATATAAGTATTATACTGCAGTACTTGTTTTTTTCATTATGGTTTTAATATGATGAATGTAATCATATTTTATGTATGTGAAAATAAGAGAAACTTTACATTGTTTGGGGAATCTGATGTTACAATTGATTTTGGAATTTAGAGACCTTTTAGAAAAAGTATGGATAGAGGTATTTTGGATAAAAATATAGGTTGGAATAGATTAAGTTGAACCTTGGATAGTATTGATTAAGGTTAAAAAATTTATTAAGATTATTTTTGGAATATTATAATACTATAGTTTTAGGAAAAGGACAACCTGTGGGTGGGGCATATCCCGCCGTGTCGGACAAAGCTGCAGGAATCGAACCCACAACCATAGTGCGACAGGCCTTTATTACCTACCCCTAGCCTACAGGAAGTCACTGGTTATTACAAAATTGTTTTACTAATCTAAATGGTATGTGTTAATTTTTGAAACCTTATATAATTAGGATAAATAGAATATTTTTGAGTTCTATTACCTTTTAGAGTGAAAGATGGGTTTTTGGTAAAAATTTATTAAAGAATGAAAGTCTACATGACAAGTATGTATATTCCCTTACATTCTTAGTAAATCTCCTAAATAAATTCCTCAACTTTATAAAAGGTAACTTAAAACAAAAACGTTGTCGGTTAACATTTCCAACTGGGGATTTAATGACCCGTTAACCAATCACAAGTTTGTGATTTTCTTATGGTTAACATTCTAGTAATCCAGTTTTCTACAACTCTCCATCAAACCTTGATGGTTTGTTTTTCTTCCATAACCATATTTTCATATAATGATAGTATGGGCTATCTCAGGTGACCTTTGTACTTTTCTTTCTTTCTTTTAAAGTTATATTTTTATTAACCTTATTTCTGATGTGGATTTTCCACAAAGGTATTTTCTATTTTCAACATTTTATTTTCAAAGAAAAATTTCAAATTGCGTGGACCCAATTTATTGAAGGATGGGAGAATGTAACACCCTAAGCTTCCATGGTATACTCCTCTTTAAATAATAGAGCAGCATGTGTTGTACGCAACCTCGAGTTCTAACACACCGCGACCAATAAAAGTAGCAGTTATGAATAGTAATAACCACTTTTTCAAATTATATATATTTTACATTTCAAAATGGAATTCATTTTTGGATTCTTAATATCGAAATTAGCCTATGTTGAATTTTTGGTATTTTGCTGAGAACTTCCAATTTTTTATGAATATTGAAGAATACTTAAAAACAACTTTTTTAATAAAAATAATTTATAGTGATAAATTATACTATTGAGTGGTTTTAAAGTATAATTACAATATATTTTTACCATTTTATCCAATGGTGTTCATTATAATTAATTTCACTTTGAAATTAGACATAAACAATTGTCAATCTTTTGATATATATTGCTTCTTAAAAACACGCTATTTGTTAAGAAAGTGGGAATTAATTCTAAAATTAATCAATGCAACATATATGGTTGGAATTTTGTAAAATAGACATCATTTTTGAATTAGGAATATCAATTATAGCTTAGGGTGAAATTTTTTCATTGTTCTGAAAAACATCAATTTTTTTTGAATAGTGAAACCACTAAGTGGTAGTTAAAAAACTGATTTTTCGTTTAAATAAAGCATTACCACTTCTGTGATTTGAATTTAAAAAATACGACATACATGGTTGTCATTAGGATGTAAAATGTGGTTCAATGGGATTAAAATAATTTTTTGGTGAATAGTAACTTTTAAGTTTAATTAATCGCAATTAATGGTAATTAGTGAAATTTAAGGTAAAAATGGTATTATAAAAAATATGAAATGACCTTTACACTTGCCCTACCTCTATTTGATGAGTCATGGCCGACCAAGACGATACATGGGTCAACTTGGGGACCCCATGGAGCCACTTTGGTAGGAAAATGACATAAATAACTTTTATTTAAAGTTAAAATAAAATGTCACAAACATAAGTTGTTTTACTAAATCAATTTTTAAATGGGGTTATACAAGTCATAATTTTGACTATAAATATTAATTATAAAGATAAAAATATTTCCTACATCATGATATTTGTTTTATTATTTTTAGACATTAAATAAATTAAATTATTTATGACACCATGATGATGCTGTGATTACCTCATTAATTAACGATTTAAATAAAATGAAAAGATAATGTAAAATCTAAGGATTAAACTTGTCAAAAACCAATTGGATGAGTAGATTTTGAACCTGTATCACCTCAGTCTCGAATTATATAAGTGTGGGACCTTTAAAATCCGAAAATCATTATATAATAAAGTAACATTTCATTACTTTCCAAAAGTGCCCCTCCTCTCCACTTATAAAAGGCCCCCACCACTACCACCTTACTCACACTTTCAAACCCTTTTGGCTCAGCCAACCTCTGCCCAAATACTCTCCCAACTTCCCTCCCTTACTCCTAGAATCCTCAATTTGGGCATAATTCTTCCCAAGGAATCCTTTGGTTCAAATCAAAAGAGTTACCCGATTTTAAGGTAATGTCTTCACTTATGTTATTTTGTTTTATTTTGCTTATCCTACCCCCTAAACTCTTTTTATTAATTTCTCTTGTAACAAAACCAGTATCCTCAATATACTATGATGTTATTAAAAGAAGTATTCAAGCTACACTTACACACACCTACATCTAATGGTTAATGAACATACTGTTTCTGTGGATGGTGAATTTCTGCCTCACGAAACGATGATTGTTCAACACTCATATAACACCTTCAAAGGTGGACATTAAGATGCCACTCTATTTATATATGATATATAATATGTTTATGTTTAACTTAATGTTGTTTATTTTTCATTTATGGCATACCTTTCTTATTTCCATTATGGGTAAACACGATATTTTCATTTTAGGAAGTGCGGACTACCGCCCCCTCAAAGTGATTTGAATTGTTAATGCCATATGTGAGATGTATAAAGGATGGAGTAAATGATATTATATATGATATTATACTGGAATTATAATATACATTTAAATAATTATTATTTCATTAAATACGAAATAGAAATGAAAGTAGCGTTCATGCGTACGTACGGCTTACCGTCTCCATGAACGGTGCATTTCATTTATTACCTCTAAACGTTGTGGAATATTATAAATTCATGTATATACTGGATATATATGAGATATATGATATCTATATCATGAATATAATTCAGGATATAATGGAAATTTCACCACATGAACAACTTGTAATTATAAGAAGTTTATTTTTGACTCAAGTACCAAAGATCTACAAAACGACCGTTATAAACTTAAATAAATACATAATGTTCATAACATGGTAATAAGTGATATAAAAGGAATAAAAAACTTGAAAAAGGTTCTAGAGAAATTATAAATTAACTCTAGTTTATTTTTCAGGAGGTTAAAGAACGGTCGAGTCAAGACAAGACGCAAGGTAAGGGAACTTCTTAACCCAATTTCTATTCTTTGGGTTAATCTCCTACTTTCAAATTACATCATGATATTATTATGTCCTATCATGTATTTGTACTTTCATTATGTGTAATTATAGTGAATACACATAATAGATATATTTTATTTAAAAAATGGTCTTTGTAAGGGACTTCATCTCAATCTCCTTTCATTGAGGCATATTTGGTTTTATACACAACTTTCTTTTATACGGTGTACAAACCCCTTTGACTTTTACGTTTATTCAAAAAGAATATTTTTATATGAAGCATTTACTAAAAGACAAAAGGGAATGTTTTTGTCGTATGTATGCGGAAACACGACTTCTCTGCCACCGTGACCATTATTTGAGTTTCGGCTTCCTCTACAAGCCATACCTTTTTTTAAAAGAAAAATAAATACCATGTTTTACTTTTCTTTTATTTTGGTATTGAAATTGGTTTTGAATTTTTTTTATTATATCAATATGTTTTATTGATATCTTGTGATTGAAATGTGGAAATGTTATGTATCCTTTATGCATGTTTTATGTGATATGATTATGTTATGGTTTATTATATGTTTAAACCTGTTCATATGAGGAATGCATTGGACTTAATAAGTGACGGGTGGAGCCCGCTATAGCTCCTTGATGCATCTGTAGGTCTCATGAGACAAACTAGTGTATTAGCACGAGGCCTTCAAAAAATATTATTTGTGGTCTTGGCACGAGGCCTTGGATACATGGTTATGATAGTCTAGATTATGCATTCCATAATTATAAAAGTGTTTATTGATATTGCATGGGATTATTCGACCAGTAGAATATCCATGTGAAGAAGTAAATGGAATTATCTCATTTTACTTTTTCCATATTATGTTTAAGTTCATGTTTAAACGGATTTTGTTTTAGTTATATATTTACTTAAATGTTTATGTTTATTGATGAAAGCTTCCGCTATACTGTTATCCTTACTGAGCATCTGAGGTCACCACTTTCAATGTTTTAATTTTTCCAGGATGTGATGAAGTATTATTGGAATGACCTGCAGGGATAGTCTGAAGGGGATATGAGTGTGGAAAATGGAGACTATGTTGTTGTATTTTTTCACTTTGTGATGTAATGTAACATCTATTAATGTATCTAGTGTTTCCAATGCTATTAAACTAATCGGTCTTTCGAGACATGATATTTTGTGATCATGCCAATGTTACGAAGTAATGCACCGACTACAGGTAACTGGGGTTGGGGCGTCAAAGTTGGTATCGGAGGCAGTTTAGTACTAACAATGGATGCCAGATTTAGATAATCTCTGATTAGAAAAACATATCCCAAAGATAGACTTTGAGGATTAGTAAAGAATAACTTCCTAGAATTTTGGTATTATAGAGATTTTGTGAGTATTTCGAGAAATATATCCCTGTCTGGATATGAGCAGGTAGAGGCGGCTCTGGCACAGATGTACTTAGGGGTAAAATCCAAAAACACCGCTTTGAGCTAGACTCGAATAGGAACTGGTGCACGACAATGGGCATTGCTGCACTCTGGGTTACGACACTCCTGGGGGATATGATTCGGATAACTCTCGTTTTCTTTACAAACCACTATGAAGGGTTATAAGTATATACTTCCTCAATGAATTTTTTTTTATGATTATGGATTATATCCATAAATAGTTCAATTTGTGTTAAGTATGTATGGAATTAAGTATTCTGATTCATAAACTAATCTAGTTTATGCCATTTTTTAGAAATGGAGCCTAGTGGAAGGAATGAAAACCATATCAATGCACGCACTTCGTGTAATGATTTCCCTCCTGCTCAAGATAATTAATGTGGATCTGGAGATACAACTGGTGCTGATCAAATTATTACCATATTGGGACAACTCACTCGGGTTATGAATAATAACCTTACTCATATGGAGAACCATGATCCGCAACGTGGAGGATCAATGTTAGAACGCTTCATGAGGCAACAACCACCAAAATTTAATGGGGGTACAAATTCATTAGTAGCTGAGCAATGGATAAACTCCTTAGAAAAAATATTCCAAACCTTGGGGAGTAGCGAAAGGGAGAAGGTTTTCATGGCAGTCTACCGCCTCACAGGAGATGCTGATCAATGGTGGTCGCTAATTCAAAACACAAAGGGAGATGATGAAGTATCAAATATAGAATGGAGAGAGTTCAAAGATCTTTTCATAGAAAAATACTTTCCACATGACCATCGAGTAGATATGGAAAGGAAATTTTTGGGTCTGAGGTAGAAGGAGGATGAGAATGTCGCAAAGTATGAGGCTAACATTACAAGGTTATCGAGGCATGCTGCAGATTATATACATAACCCAAGGAGTAATATTTATCGATTCTCTGATGGGTTAAAACCATTTCTCCGTCGAGCTTTAGTATCACAATCCTTCTCATCGTACGAAGATATTTCCTCGTGTGATATCAAGACAGAAAAGGAATTATCTAAGTCTCATGACAACAAAGTAAAGCAAGAGAAGAAGAGAACGGTGGAACAAGAGACAAATAAAGGGAAAAAGGGAAAGAAGGATTTTACATTATGTGATAATTGTGGGAATAATCCCCCTGGTACTTGCCTAAAAGGAATGGGTGTTTGTTATAAATGTGGAGAAAAAGGTCACCAGGATCGTGATGGAAAGGGAAAAATAGAGGCTATCAATGTTGAATGCTATAATTGTAGGGAAATGGGGAATTATGAAAATGAATGTCCTAAGCATCAGGGAAAATTACCTCAGAAAAATCCAAGGGATCAAGGACAATATTATGTTGTTACTATAGTTAATGTGTAATAATTAATGTATATGTGCTTTTGGAAACAAGGATTATATTCTGGTAATAAGAATAATGTGTTATATATAAGGATTGTACTGCAGTACTTGTTTTTTTCATTAAGGTTTTTATATGATTAAGGTAATAATATTTTAAGTGTGTGACAATAAGAGAAACTTTTCTCTGTTTGGGAATCTGATGTTACAATTGATTTTGGAATTTAGATACCTTTTAGAAAAAGTCTGGACATAGGTATTTTGGATAACTATATAGGTTGGAATGGATTGTGTTGAACCTTGGATAGTATTTTTAAGGTTAAAACATTTATGAAGATTATTTTTGGAATATTATAATACTATAGTTTTAGGAAAAGGACAACCTGCGCGTGGGGCATAACACATCGTGTCGGACAAAGCTGCAGGAATCGAACACACAACCATAGTGCGACTTGCCTTTATTACCTACCACTAGCCTACAGGAAGTCCCTGGTTGTTAAAAAATAGTTTTACTAATATAAGTGGTATGTGTTAATATTTTTAACCTTATACAATTATGATAAATAGAATATTTTTGAGTCCTATTACATTTTAGAGTGAAAGATGGGTTTGTGGTAAAAATTTATTAAAGAATGAAAGTCTACATGACAAGTATGTATATTCCCTTATGTTCTTAGTATATCTCTTAAATAAATTCATCAACTTTATAAAAGGTAACTTAAAACAAAAACGTTGCTGGTTAACTTTTCCAAATGGGGATTCAATGACTGTTTAACCAATCACAAGTTTGTGATTTTCTTATGGTTAACTTTCTCCTAATACAGTTTTCTATAACTCTCCATCAAACCTTGATGGTTTGTTTTTCTTCCATATAAATATTTTCATAGAATCCTAGTATGGGCAATCTCGGGTGTCCTTTGTACTTATCTTTCTTTCTTTTAAAGATATATTTTTATTAACCTTATTTCCGATGTGGGTTTTCCTCAAAGGTATTTTCTATTTTCAACCTTTTATTTTCAAACAAAAATTTCAAATTGCGAGGATGCAATTTATTGAAGGAGAGTATAATGTAACACCCCAAGCTTCCATGGTATGATCCTCTTTAAATAATAAAGCAGCGTGTGTTGTACGCAACCTCGAGTTCTAACACACTGCGACCAATAAAAGTAGAAGTTATGAATATTAATAACCACTTTTTTAAATTATATATATTTTACATTTCAAAATGGACTTCATTTTTGGATTCGTAATATCGAAATTAGCCTATGTTGAATTTTTTATATTTTTCTGAGAACTTTCAATTTTTTATGAATAGTGAAGAATACTTAAAAACAAATTTTTTAATAAAAATAATTTATACTGATAAATTATAGTATTGACTGGTTTCAAAGTATAATTAGAATATATTTTTACCATTTTATCCAATGGTGTACATTATAGTTAATTTCACATTGAAATTAGACATAAACAATTGTCAATCTTTTGATATATATTGTTTCTTAAGAACACGCTATTTGTTGTGAAAGCAGGAATTAATTATAAAATTAATTAATGAAACTTATATGTTTAGAATTTTTTAAAATAGACATCATTTTTGAATTCGGAATATTAATTATAGCCTAGGGTGAAATTTTGGCATTGTTCTGAAAAACATCAATTTTTTATGAATAGTGAAACCACTAAGTGGTAGTTAAAAAACTGATTTTTCGTTTAAATGAAACATTACCACTTCTGTGGTTTGAATTTCAAAAATCCGACATACATGGATGTCATTAGGAAGTAAAATATGGTTCAATGGGATTAAAATGATTTTTTGGTGAATAGTAACTTTTAAGTTTAATTAATCACAATTAAAGGTAATTAGTGAAATTTAAGGTAAAAATGGTATTATAAAAATATGAAATGACCTTTACACATGTCCTACCTATATTGTATGAGTCATGGGCGATGAATACAATACATGGGACAACATGGGGACCCCGTGGATCCACTTTGGTAGGAAAATGACAGAAATAACTTTTATTTAAAGTTAAAATAAAAATGTCACAAACATAAGTTGTTTTACTAAAACAATTTTTAAATGGGGTTATACCGGTCATATTTTTTACTATAAATATTAAGAAAGATAAAAATATTTCCTAAATCATGATAGTTTTTTATAATTTTTAGACATTAAATAAATTAAATTATTTATGACACCATGATGATGCCGCGATTACTTCATTAATTAACGATTTAAATAAAATGAAAAGATAATGTAAAATCCAAGGATTAAAATTGTCAAAAACCTATTGGATGAGTATATTTAGAACCATTATCACCTTATCCTTGAATTATATAAGTGTGGAACCTTTATAATCTGAAACTAATTATATAATATTGTAACATTTCATTACTTTCCAAAAGTGACCCTCCTCTCCTCTTATAAAAGGCCCCCACCACTACCACCTTACACACACATTCAAATCCTTTTGGCTCGGCCAACATCTGCCCAAATACTCTCCCAAATTCCCTCCCTTACTCATAGAAGCCTCACTTTGTGCAGAATTCTTCCCAAGGAATACTTTGGCTCAAATAAAAAGAGTTTCCCGATTTTAAGGTAATGTATTTTCTTAGGTTATTTTGATTTATTTTGCTTATCCTACCCCCTAAACTATTTTTTTAATTTCTTTTATAACAAAACAAGTATACTCAATATACTAGGATGTTTTTATAAGAAGTATTCGAGCTACACTTACACACACCTACATGTAATGGTTAAAGAACATACTGTTTCTGTGGATGGCGAATTTCTGCCTCGAGAAATGATGATTGTTCAACACTAATATAACACCTTAAAAGGTGGACATTAAGATGTCACTATATTTATATATGATATATAATATTTTTATGTTTTCCTTAAGGTTCTGTATTTTTCATTTATGGCATAACTTTCTTGTTTCCATTATGGGTAAACGCGATATTTTCATTTTATGAAGTGCGGACTACCACCCCCTCAAAGTGATTTGAATCGTTAATGCCATATGTGGGATGTATAAATGATGGAGTAAATGATATTATATATGATATTATACTGGAATTATAATATACCTTTATATCATTATTATTTCATTAAATACAAAATATAAATGAAAGTAGTGTTCATGTGTACATACGGCTTACCGTCTCCATGAACGGTGTATTTCATTTCGTAACTCTAAAAATTATGGAATATTATAAATGCATGTATATAATGGATATATATGAGATATATGATATCTATATCATGAATATAATTCTGGATATAATGGATATTTCACCACATGGACAACTTTTAATTATAAGAAGTTTATTTTTGACTCATGTATCAAAGATCTACAAAACGACCGTTATTAACTTAAATAAATACATAATGTTCATAACATGGTAATAAGGGATATAAAAGGAATAAAAAACATGAAAAATATTCTTAATCAATTATAAATTAACTCTAGTTTATTATTCAGGAGGTTAAATAATGGTGGAGTCATGAAAGGATGCGAGGTATAGGAACATCTTAACCCAATTTTCATTCTTTGGGTTAATCTCCTACTTTCAAATTACGTCATGATATTATTATGCCTTATCTTGTTTTTTATACTTTCTTTATGTGTAATTATAGTGAATACACATAATAGATCTATTTTATTTACAAAATGATCTTTGTAAGGGACTTCATCTCAATCTCCTTTCATTGAGGCATATTTGGTTTTATACACAACTTTCTTTTATACGGTGTATAAACACCATTGACTTTTACGTTTATTCAAAATGAATATTTTTATACGAAGCGTTTACTAAACGACAAAAGGAAAAAAAAAATTTGTCATACGTATGCAGCGAAAACGTCTTCTCTGCTGCCGTGACCATTATTTGAGTTTCGGCTTCCTCTACAAGTCATACTTTTTTTAAAAGAACAATAAATACCATGTTTTACTTTTCTTTTCTTTTGGCATTGAAAATGGTATTGAAAGTGTTTTATTATATCAATGTGTTGTATTTATATATTGTGACTCAAATGTGGAAATATTTTGTTTCCTTTATGCATGTATTATGTGATACGATTATGTTATGGTTTATGATATGTTTAAACCTTTTCATATGAGGAATGAATTGGACTTAATAAGTGATGGGTGGAGCCCTCTATAGCTCCTCGATGCATCGGTAGGTCTAATTAGACAAACTCGTGTCTTGGCACAAGGCCTTGAAAAAATATTATTTGAGGTCTTGGCACGAGGACTTGGCTACGTGGTTATGATAGTCTGGAATTATGCATTCAATCTTTATGAAAGTGGTTATTGATATTTCATGTGATTATTCGACCAGAAGAATATCCATGTGAAGAAGTAAATGGCATTATCACATTTTACTTTTTCCATATTATGTTGATGTTTCAAGTTTAAAAGGCTTTTGTTTTAGTTATACATTGCCTTAAATGTTTATGTTTATTGATGCAATCTTCCACTATATTTTTATCCTTACTGAGCATCTGAGCTCACCCCTTTCAATGTTTTAATTTTTCCAGGATGTGATGAAGTATTATAGGAATGACCTGCAGGGATAGAATGAAGGGGATATGAGTGTGGAATGTGGAGACTATGTTATTATAGTTTTTCACTTTGTGATGTAATGTAACATCTATGAATGTATCTAGTGTTTCCAATGATACTAAACTAATCGGTATTTCGAGACTTGATCTTTTGTGATCATGCCAATGTTACGAAGTAATGCACAGACTCCGATTAGCTGGGGTCGGGGCGTTACAGTAGGTATCAGAGACAGTTTAGTACTAACCTTGGAAACTAGATTTAGATAAACTCTGATTAGAGCACATAGCCCAAAGATAGACTTTGAGGATTAGTATAGAAGAACTTGCTTGAATTTTGGTATTATAGAGATTTTGTGAGTTTTCCGAGCAATACATCCCTATCTGGATACGAGCAGGTAGAGGCGACTCTAGCACCGATGTACCAATGGGTAAAACCCGAAAACACCGCTTTGAGCTCGACTCGAACAGGAACTGGTGCACGAAAATGGGCCTTGGTGCACTCTTGGTTACGACACTCCCAGGGGATATGCTTAGGATAATTCTCATTTTCATTACAAACCACTATGAAGGGTTATATGTATATACTTCCTCAAAGAAATTTTTTTTATGATTATGGATTATATCCATAAATAGTTCAATTTATGTTTAGTAAGTATGGAATTATTTATTTTGATTCATAGTCTAATCTTGTTTATGCCATTGTTTAGAAATGGCGCCTAGTGTAAGGAATGGAAACCGTATTAATGCACGCACTCCGTGTAGGTATTTCCCTCCTGCTCAAGATAATTATTGTGGATCTAGAGATACAACTGGTGCTGATCAACTTATTACCATACTGGGACAACTAACTCAGGTTATGAATAACAACCTTACTCGTATTGAGCACCCTGATCCACAACGTGGAGGATCAATGTTAGACCGCCTCATGAGGAAAAAACCAGTAAAATTTAATGGGGGTACAAATCCATTAGTAGCTGAGAAATGGATAAAATCCTTAGAAAAAATATTCCATGCCTTGGGGAGTAGCGAGAGGGAGAAGGTTGTCATGGCTGTCTAGCGCCTCACTGGAGATGCCGATCAATGGTGGTCGCTGATTCAAAATACAAAGGAAGATGAAGAAGTATCAAATATGTAATGAAGAGAGTTCAATGATCTTTTCTGAGAAAAATACTTTCCACATGACCATCGAGCAGATATGGAAAGGCAATTTCTGAGTCTGAGGAAGAAGGAGGATGAGAATGTCGCAAAGTATGAGGCTAACATTACAAGGATAACGAGGCATGCTACAGATTATATACATAACCCAAGGAGTAAGCTTGATCGTTTGTTTGATGGGTTAAAACCATTTTTCCGTCGAGCTTTAGTATCACAATCCTTCTCATTGTATGAAGATATTGTCTCGTGTGCTATCAAGACAGAAAAGGAATTCTCTATGTCTCATGACAACAAATTAAAGCAAGAGAAGATGAGAATAGTGGAACAAGAGACAGATAAAGGGAAAAATGAAAATAAGTATTTTCCATTATGTGATAATTGTGGGAAGAATCACCCCAGTAATTTCCTAAATGGAATGGGAGTTTGTTATAAATGTGGAGAAAAAGGTCACCAGGCTCGTGATTACAAGGGAAAAAAGAGGCTATCAATGTTGAATGCTACAATTGTAGGAAAATGGGGCATTATTCAAATGAATGTCCTAAGCGTCAGGGAAAAATACCTCAGAAAAAGCCAAGGGATCAAGGAAAATATTATGCTGTTACTACTGTTGAAGTGGAATAATTAATGTGTTGGTGCTTTTGGAAACAAGGATTATATTCTGGTTATAAGAATAATGTGATATATATAAGGATTGTACTGTAGTAATTGTTTTTTATTAAGGTTTTAATATGATGAAGTTTATCATATTTTAAGTATGTGACAATAAGAGAAACATTACTTTGTTTGGGGAATCTGATGTTACAATTGATTTTGGAATTTGGATACCTTTTAGAGAAAGTCTGGACAGAGGTATTTTGGATAACTATATAGGTTGGAATGTATTAAGTTGAACCTTGATAGTATTGTTTAAGGTTAAAACATTTATGAAGATTATTTTTGGAATATTATAATACTATAGTTTTAGGAAAAGGACAACCTACAGGGTGGGGCATAACCAGTTGCATTAGACAAAGCTACAGGAATCGAACCCACAACCATAGTGAGACATGCCATTATTACCTACCACAAGCCTACAGGAAGACCCTAGTTATTACAAAATAGTTTTACTAATCTAAATGGTATGTGTTAATATTTGGAACCTTATACAATTATGATAAATAGAATATTTTTGAGTTCTATTACCTTTTAGAGTGAAAGATGGGTTTGTGGTAAAAATTTATTAAAGAATGAAAGTCTACATGACATGTATGTATATTCACTTACATTCTTAGTAAATCTCCTAAATAAATTCCTCAACATTATAAATGGTAACTTAAAACATAAACGTTTCTGGTTAAATTATCCAACTGGGGATTCATTGACCATTTAACTAATCACAAGTTTGTGATTTACTTATGGTTAAATTTATCCTAATCCAGTTTTCTACAACTCTCCATCAAACCTTGATGGTTTTTTTTTCTTCCATATCCATATTTTCATTGAATCCTAGTATGGGATATCTCGGGTGACCTTTGTACTTATCTTTCTTTCTTTTAAAGTTATATTTTTTTTAACCTTATTTCCTATGTGGGTGTTCCACAAAGGTATTTTCTATTTTAAACCTTTTATTTTCAATTAATCATTTGAAATTGTGAGGACGCAATTTTTTGAAGGAGGGCATAATGTAACACCCCAAGCTTCCATGGTACGCTCCTCCTTAAATAATAGAGCAGCGTGTGTTGTACGCAACCACGAGTTCTAACACACTGCGACCAATAAAAGTAGTAGTTATGAATAGTAATAACCAATTTTTGAAATTATATATATTTTAAATTTAAAAATGGACTTCATTTTTGGATTCGTAATATCGAAATTAGCTTATGTTGAATTTTTGGTATTTTTCGGAGAACTTCCAATTTTTTATGAATAGTGAAGAATACTTAAAAACAACTTTTTTAATAAAAATAATTTATTGTGATAAATTATACTATTGAGTGGTTTTAAAGTATAATTAGAATATATTTTAACCATTTTATCCAATGGTGTTCATTATAATTTTGTTCACTTTGAAATTAGACATAAACAATTGTCAATCTTTTGATATATATTGTTTCTTAAAAACACGGTATTTGTTGTGACAGTGGGAATCAATTATAAAATTAATTAATGAAAATTATATGTTTGGAATTTTGTAAAAAAGACATCATTTTTGAATTCAGAATATCAATTATATCTTAGGGTAAAAGTTTGGCATTGTTCTGAAAAACTTCAATTTTTTATGAATAGTGAAACCACTAAGTGGTAGTTAAAAAACTGATTTTTCGTTTAAATGAAACATTACCACTTCTGTGATTTGAATTTCAAAAATCTGACATACATGGTTGTCATTAGGAAGTAAAATGTGGTTCAATGGGATTAAAATAATTTTTTGGTGAATAGTAAATTTTAAGTTTAATTAATTGCAATTAAAGGTAATTAGTGAACTTTAAGGTAAAAATAGTATTATAAAAATATGAAATGACCTTTACACCTGTCCTAACTCTATTGTATGATTCATGGCCGACCATGAAAATACATGGGTCAACTTGGGGACCCCATGGAGCCACTTTGGTAGGAAAATTACATAAATAACTTTTATTTAAAGTTAAAAAAAATGTCACAAAAATAAGTTGTTTTACTAAAAAAATTTAAATGGGGTTATACAGGTCATATTTTTGACAATAAATATTAATTATAAATATAAAAAGATTTCCTACATCATGATAGTTTTTTTATTATTTTTATACATTAAATAAATTAAATTATTTATGACACCATGATGATGTCGCGATTACCTCATTAATTAACGATTTAAATAAAATGATAAGATAATGAAGATTTCAAGGCTTAAACTTGTCAAAAAACTATTGGATGAGTAAATTTCGAACCCTTATCACCATAGACCTGAATTATATAAGTTTGGGACCTTTAAAATCCGAAACTCATTATATAATAAAGTAACATTTCATTAATTTCCAAAAGTGCCCCTCCTCTCCACTTATAAAAGCCCCCCACCACTACCACCTTACTCAAACTTTAAAAACCTTTTGGCTCGGCCAACCTCTGCCAAAATACTCTCAAAACTACCCTCCCTTACTCATAGAAGCCTCACTTTGGGAAGAATTCTTCCCAAGGAAGACTTTGGCTCAAATCAAAAGAGTTACCCGATTTTAAGGTAATATGTTCGCTTATGTTATTTTGTTTTATTTAGCTTATCCTTCCCCCTAAACTCTTTTTATTAATTTCTTTTGTAACAACACCAGTATCATCAATATACTAGGATATTGTTATAAAAATCATTCGAGCTACACTTACACACACCTATATCTAATGGTTAAATAACATACTGTTTCTGTGGATGGTGAATTTCTACCTCACGAAACGATGATTGTTCAACACTCATATAACACATTCAAAGGTTGAAATTAGGATTTCATTATATTTATATATGATATATAATATGTTTATGTTTTACTTAAGGTTATGTATTTTTCATTTATGTCATACCTTTCTTGTTTCCATTATGGGTAAATGCGTTCTTTTCATTTTAGGAAGTGCGGAATACCGCCCCCTCAAAGTGATTTGAATCGTTAATGCCATATATGGGATGTATAAAGGATGGAGTAACTGATATTATATATGATATTATAATGGAATTATTATATACCTTTATATCATTATGATTTCATTAAATACTAAATAGAAATGAATGTAGCGTTCATGCGTACGTACGGCTTACCGTCTCCATGAACGGTGTATTTCATTTCTTACCTCTAAATGATATGGAATATTATAAATGAATTTATACACTGGATATATATGAGATATATGGTATCTATATCATGAATATAATTCTGTATATAATTGATATTTCACCACATGAACAACTTGTAATTATAAGAAGTTTATTTTTTGACTCAAGTACCAAAGATCTACAAAACGACCGTTATTAACTTAAATAAATACATAATGTTCATAACATGGTAATAAGTGATATAAAAGGAATAAAAAACATGAAAAAGGTTCTTAAGTAATTATAAATTAACTCTAGTTTATTATTCAGGAGATTAAAGAATGGCCGAGTCAAGACAGGAAGCAAGGTAAAGCAACCTCTTAACCCAATTTCCATTCTTTGGGTTAATCTCCTACTTTGAAATTACGTCATGATATTATTATGTCCTATCATGTATTTTTACTTTAATTATGTGTAATTATATTGAATACACATAAAAGATCTATTTTATTTAAAAAATGATCTTTGTAAGGGACTTCGTCTCAATCTCCTTTCATTGAGGCATATTTGGTTTTATACACAACTTTCTTTTATACGGTGTATAAACCCCTTTGACTTTTACATTTATTCAAAAGGAATATTTTTATATGAAGCATTTAGTAAATGAAAAAAGGGAATGTTTTTGTCGTACATATGCGGCGACAACGACTACTCTGCCGCTGTGACCATTATATGAGTTTCGGCTTCCTCTACAATCCATACCTTTTATTTAAATGAAAAATAAATACCATGTTTTACTTTTCTTTTATTTTGGTATTGAAAATGGTTTAGAAAGTGTTTTTATTATATCATTGTTTTGTATTGATATCTTGTGATAGAAATGTGGAAATTTTATGTTTTCTTTATGCATGTTTTTTGTGATACGATTATGTTATGGTTTATGATATGTTTAAACCTGTTCATATGAGGAATGCATTAGACTTAATAAGTAACAGGTGGAGCCCGCTATAGCTCCTCGATACATTGGTAGGGCTCATGAGACAAATTAGTGTCTTGGAACGAGGCCTTGACAAAATCTTATTTGTGGTCTTGGCACGAGGCATTGGATACGTGGTTATGATAGTCTGGCATTATACATTCCATCATTATGAAAGTGGTTATTGATATTTCATGTGATTATTAGACCAGTAGAATATCCATGTGAAGAATTAAATGGCATTATCTCATTTTACTTATTCTATATTATGATGAAGTTCAAGTTTAAAAGGATTTTGTTTCAGTTATACATTGCCTTAAATGTTTATGTTTATTGATGAAAGCTTCTGCTATATTGTTATCCTTACTGAGCATCTGAGCTCACCCCTTTCAATGTTTTAATTTTTCCAGGATGTGATGAAGTATTATTGGAATGACCTGTAGGGATAGTTTGAAGGGGATATGAGTGTGGAAAATGTAGACTATGTTACTGTAGTTTTTCACATTGTGATGTAATGTAACTTCTATGAATGTATCTAGTGTATCCAAGGCTACTAACCTAATCGGTTTTTCGAGACTTGATATTTTGTGATCATGCCAATGTTAAGAAGTAATGCACTGACTCTGGGTAACTGGGGTTGGGGCGTTACATATATAATGATGTAGGTGTTTTTGAAAACCCCAAAAAAATTTCAACTATTATAACAGAAATTCGAAAACACCTTTCTATGTGAATCTTGGTTGGATGTTAAACAACAATAAGTTGTTTCAACTAAATTATAAATTTTCATAACTATAAGGCCTCTTAATCTTATTCATTTTTTTAATTTTCACTATCAAAATAGATAGTTATGGTGTTAACCTCTTATTCTTTTATTATTAACGTTGATTTTAATAGATGCATATGGGTTTAAATTCTAATTGTTAAATATAAAGATTTATACAATTTTATAATATTTTTCAAATTGGATAAATATGATATATGACACATAATTAAGACAAGTATGTGTGACAATGATGGTGAAATATATAATATATAATTTATCTAGTTTTTGGAGAAAATGTAAATTTTCACAATTATCCATCCCCTATTACTCCGAAACAAATGGTGTAGTAGGGATGAATAATAGAACACTTCTAGGAAAAGATTTTTCGATAATAAATGAAATTTTTTCCTTTATTTTTATAGGTAGATTAAATGAAAATATATTTTCATGTTAAAAATAGTATTATTTTATTATATTTGTTGACAAAGACTCCTTATGGTCTATGGATGTGGTCAAAACATAAAATATTCTATTTTCGAGTCTTACGAGATAATGTTTTTTATTGTCAATAGTAAATATGATTTAGATAAATTTGATGGAAAAATGATAATGTGTTTTTCATTGGACATTCTAATAATATTAATGCTTATAGAGAATAAAAAAATAACCATTGTTATTTTTCAATAAATTTGATTAATGTTTTATTAAATGTATTTAATTAAAAGAGTTGATGGTATTGATCAAATTGGACAATAATTTTGATATTTTAATTTTGATGAAGAATTACCTCAAGTTAAAGATTCACATATTAAGGGGTATAATGGTCCTTCGCAATCTAAACTTATTCATAGAATATTTTTGAAGACTTGCATAGATCATTCTTTAGATAATGTTATTGGTAATGTTAAATCAAAATATAAAATTAGAATATCATTCATGAATATTTAAATCTAGGTTTACTTATCATACTAATGCTTACATTGTTATTAAATGAAATTTTAATTCTAGTTTTAGTGGATGAAATATAGATAGAAAAGGAACTTTAGGTATGTTTTAATTACGTGGAACATATTTACTTTCTTGAGATTAATTGAAACAAAATTGATTCCTATTTCAATTGGTGAATCTATATACATAGCCACTACATATTGTTGGGCTCATTATTTATGGATTATGAATACTTATTCTAATTTTAGACTTCATTTTGATAATATTCTATTTTTATCTGAAAATAATTTAAATTTTTCTTTTTCTAAAAATATATTATAACGTTAGATCCCTAATAACATTGAGGTTTAATTTCATTTTCATAGGGATCATATTAATAAAGGAAATAATATTTTTGATTTCATTTCTTCAGAAAAATTATTAACAGATATATTTACTAAACCCCAAGATTTATCTATTTTTGAAAAAGTAATATTAAAAATTTGATGATGGATATTTATTAATACAATAAATATTTTTGTTTACTTTGAATCGTATTTTGATAAAACTATATAATAGTCCTCATTTTTTCAGTTTGTAATAATTATAAAATACATTTAAAAATATTGTGATTTTTTTTCATTGATCTATGAGGCTTCTATTATGTTGAAATATTGCATTATGACTTCATATATTGTTTGAAAATGTATAGGAATCCGAGTTATGCGTTTTACATTACAATATAATGGTTAATATGTTTACCATTAATATTTTAGGGGAACCATTCCATATTCAATTTTTGATATGAAATGTAAGTTTATTTTCTAGTAAAAACAATTTCTCTTATTGGAATAATCATTAAATCATAAAACATTTTGGACAATTTTGAAAATGGTAAGAAATTTATGGAAATGAAATTAATTTTGAAATTATCAAACTGAGGAAAAATATTGAGTTGCACACTTGATATAATTTCTTTTAATTTTTTATTATTGTAATAATTTATTTTTTTCATACATAGTAATTTTTTGAAAGTATAGAAGTGACATTAAGAACTGATCATGGTTGAAAAATTATAATAGATTGGATGTGATATTGGGTACTAACCATTAGTTTATATTTGGAAATGTATATATTTGACCTAGTGTATTGACCATGATTGAAAATTTATAAAATTCCAAAACAGATCTTCATTACTGACCGTGAGTGAAATTTTGTAAATGTTTTGAATTTACCTTAAGATCTAACATTGAGTGAATATATTTCTATTATATACAAACCACATGAAGGAATGTACCTATCACATGAAAAATAAATTCTTACTACATGTAAAAAAATTTACATTCTACAAGACAATAGTGTAACTATTTCATGAAAAAATTTACTAATGAGATACAAAAACTTAATTCCGCATGAAAAAAATATACCTAAATCTTGAAAAAAAATATACCAACCAAATGAAAAAATAAAATCAATTTATGGACAATTATGTACCCAAAAAGAAGAAAAAGTATTCCTACCACATGAAAAAATGTATCTAACCGATGAACAAAACATATGTAAAACATGAACCAAGATGTACATACATTATGATGAAACTTAAAGAGACAAAAAATGTAATTTAGAAAATATTTGAACCCACCATATGAACTATATAATGTTATTTTTGCACGACCCATCCTTGGGGCCCATGTCGTTACTACCCCATGCCCGCCTTTTATAGGCCAAGGGCTGGCGACTTGCACCAATGGCGTAAATCCTGATAATAACAGAATCCATTGTCTCTATGAAATGTAAACACACCCAACCAGAGTACAAGCGGAAGCAAACACTAAGTAAACACTATATAACAAAAGATGTGCTGGAAAGTAATGGGACCAGAAAAACAAGCCCAACAGTAAAGTACAATGTATAAGACAAAATAGTTGGAAGGTGACAAGAAGCTCATGGATCATCCACCACGGATCCAACCTGAAGTGTAGGTACTCATAGCGCAGCTCCTAGATTGTCCTCCACGGATCCTACCTGAAGGGTAGGTACAGATAGCCTCGTTAACACCCTCGTCTGTCAGCCTCCTCCGGGTACCGACTCATTGTGAGGTCCACCATCGGGTATTGTATCTTCGTGAGGTCCACATACACTCGGTCTTCATCAGCGTTGTCTGTCGTCTACATCCAACACAATGTGGTGCGGGCATATCCCATGCAGGGGTGAGTATAACGATACACAGTATGTACCCCGAGACCCTCAAGGTCTCACTAAATCCAACTATGATAAACCCCAAAGAAATATTCACTACATCCAACAAGGATAAACCACAATGAAATACCGCAATAGGTAACCTTTACTTAGTTATATGCCAACACATATACAAATGTTATCGAGTAACCCATCTCAATTATTAGTTAAACACTATGGTCATTGACTCAGCTTAAACCAGGATTTTCATTATCGAAACCACAAAATCTGTAGAAAATACTCTCGTATAGAGTATAGTGGCCATGTATCGACTATGAGGCGCTACTCACTAACCTTATACTATGGAGGTACTCCTCCTGTCGAGTACTGCGGGTCTGCTGCCAAATACCGGGCGCTCCGTCCGCTGAGGGTCTACCTCCAAATATCAGGCGCTCTCCCTAATAACCTACATAGTTACTCCTCCTGTCGAGTACCGTGAGTCTGATACCAACTACTAGGTGCTCCGTATGATGTGGGTATGGTGCCAAATACTGGGTGCTCCGTCCACTGG
Source organism: Viscum album (assembly GCA_963277665.1). Taxonomy (NCBI): domain Eukaryota; kingdom Viridiplantae; phylum Streptophyta; class Magnoliopsida; order Santalales; family Viscaceae; genus Viscum; species Viscum album. The sequence continues at coordinate 142,182,960 of OY728126.1, read as the reverse complement.
GCGAACCGAATCACTATGAGTCGAATCGGTCTAGCAGTTGTTAGGTCTACAGCTACTCGGTCTCTGCACTATGTCTACTCGTCTCAAGGAGGGTCCGCTCCCCGAGATACTAGCCATTACATCTAAGTGTCACTAAGTCTCATGTTGAAGTATCATAGAGGACCGTCTCATCACAAGGGTCTCAACTCAACCGACGACGCGTCAATCGGACGCCCGATCTGTGAGTTATTTGGATTTCTGTTCCAGAGGCCTGGTTGGATTCGTGTATGAACAAACCCGACCATATCTCAACAGTACCCCAAACATTCATGGGTATACTTAAAGGAAGTGTTTCTCAAAAATATTACCAACTTCGTTGATGGTTCGTCAAATGGACGTCCTGTCTGAGAGTTATTGGTCATTCCATTCCTGGGGCCTGGTTGGTTTTTATGATAAACCAACCCGACCGTACTCCATCTTCATCAAAACCTAATGTGGAGTTTGCCAAAAGAACCATCTCATCAAGAGGAATCCAATGTAGTGGGTGGAGTGCCAATTGGTCGTCCGGAGCTCATGTTATAAGTGTTTCCTCTCCAAGGGCCCGGTTGGTTTGGAGTTCGAACAATCCCGGCCATACCCAAACTTTTCCAAAACCTTGAGTGTAATATACCGAAACGACCATCTTGATCCACGAAATCCTTCGCAACTAACGGTACATTGATAAATGGTCCAAAACTCATGTTATGGGGATTTAACTAAAAATGGTCTGAAAATTGGGGGTCTGGGCCCGGTCCGACCCTGCCCAACACCCCCTTGGTTGGCCCGAACCGGGTCGACCCGACTCAGGTTTGGGTCTGACCCGGAATGACGCGGCCGGGCCTGGATGGCATGGCCCGACCCCACAGATGTGGTTTGGTCCACGTGACCCACGCGGTTGGCTCTGTGGGTGGGTGAACAGGGGATTTCGGTGCCCAGCGGGGCCCGCCCTAGCTGTAGGTCTGGGGGGTTACGATCCCCCTGTTTCTTCGAAACGGCCCGCCGTGATGGTCAGCATTTTGGTAACCGTGTGACCCACCTCGGGTCCCACCTATAGGTGGCGCCGAAGGCCATCATATCTGGCATCCCCTTTGAGATCTGTCGTGGCTTTAGGTCGTGGCTCTGTTCGACCATCGCGGCGCGACGGCGCCGCACCCCTCTGGCGAAGCCCGCCCCTACGACGTCCAATGTAACTACGATGTGGTGTGACGGCTCCGCGCCACTACGCCCTGACCGCGGATCCTATAGCTCCGGCGCGGTGAGATGGCGTTGCGCCCCTCCGCCGCAGCTTGGCACGACCGCGATCCGACTCTACTCATTAGGGCACAACGGTGCCCCTCCCTTGCGGTGACCTGACCACAAAGAGTTGACTATCCGCCCGTGATCGGTCCAACGATGGCCATTTCTTCGCAGTCCACCTCCATCATCCATAAACAACAAACGAATTGGGAATGGTCGGACCGTGTTCATGCGGTCCAAGCCCTTCCTCGTCATAATAGTATCAATCGTCTAAACAAAACCCAAAAATTGAAGAATGATGAAGAACGATATTAAAACCCAAACATAAAAACCCCTACCTCAAGGTTCACCGTTCGTTGACGATATCACGAGAGGGTGGATGTCGGCTCGTTGATGTCGTCGCAAGAGAGGAGATGAGAGTGACGATGATCGTTAGCGTTCGTCGCTTCTGCAAAGGCCTTCAATCCCGACTCGAGCATCGTTCGTTGGAGACCTGTCGAAAGGTGATCCTTTCTTCGTGGAAGGAGGAAGTCGTTCTTCTTGGATGTAGAACTCTTTCCTATAGTTCTCCCAAAATATTTTTCCACATAATATTTCATTAATTATCCTTCTTTTAAAAGATCTCCAACCAATTCAAAAAAAGTCAAGAAGTGCGACAAAAATAATTAATAAGGTTATTAATTACTTAGTTGGCTTCATTATTCTTGGGAGGTGTGGAGGATCCACTCCAATAAATTAGTGGGGTTGTCATGTAATAAACAAGGGGTGAGTTTTGGGGAGGTCAAGGGGGTTATCGGGAGGTGAGGAGTTAGGGTCTTGTATTGGACCCACAACACTAAACAATCCCATGGGAGGTTAGGTGGGTGTGGGCCCCACCTCTAACACCCCCTATGTTGAAAATAACAACCTTCCTGGAATAAGATTTGTAAACAACAAATTTTATTTAATTTATTCTAATCCCCAATTATGAAACCTAAACCCGCTCAAAACGTAAATATGGAAAAGGCCATCTGAAGAAATTATTGGCGCTACGAGTTCATTGGTGCCCCCAGATTTCAATTCCGAGAAACGGTTCAAAAGATAGAGAAACCCTCCAGTTCGTTTACTGAAAGTACCCGAGATAAACTTCATAAATTGGTTCTGGGCACACCGGGCCTCGAAATCAAGTGCCTTCAGAAGCCACAGACTCATTAAATTCCAATGAAATTAAGAATAAAACTTCCATGAAATTTCTGGGTCTTTAAATTACTCCCACATCAGGGATTTACATCCTCGTTAAGCTACAACACAAACTAGGTAAAATTAAAGGAGGTACCGAGAACGCATCTAAGCCTCCCACTCCAATGTGCTCTTTTGGATGTTTTTGTGATGCCAGCGAAAGCGCACAAGAGAAATCGACCATCCTCATAGGACCTTCTCCTGTCGATCCTCAACCTCTATTGGAACCCATGAAAGTCACCTCGTTATCGATGTCCAACTCTCCATGTTCGATGATGACATATAGGTCGTGCACACATCTCCTCAGCTAAGATACTTGAATGACGTCGTGCACCCGATGTATCTGAGGTGGAAAGGACAAGTAGTAAACCGCCTTTCCTACTCTGCTGGGGACCTGGAATGGTTCAATGAAACCTGGAGATAACTATCTACCCCAACCAAAACATCGTAGACCTCGTTGAGGTGAGTCCCGTATAAAGATGTGGTCATCACCCTCGAACTCCAGTGGTCTCTTCTCAAATCTGCAAACAACTTATGTTTTCCTTGTGCAGTCTTAATCCGCTCCTAGATGATTTTCACCTTCTATTTTGTAGTATGATCCATTTTTGGTTCTACACGTTTTTGCTCCATAACTATCCACAATGGATATCTGAAACATGACCAGCTGCTATCTCGCTACTTCCAACAGCTGAATGCCCGATATCTCACTATGAAAATCTGCAACAACGTTATCCTCCCCAGGAGTATAAAATATCACGACGTCATAGCCCTGGAGGATTTCAAGTCATTGCTACTATCTTATGTTTAGTTCCTTATGAGAGAAGATACACCTGAGATTAAGGAGTTGTTGAGAACCGTAATCCATTCACTCAACGAACAATGGTTGAGACTATCTAATCATAAGAACGCATCTCCACCCTTCTTCATCCACGTTCTACCAAAGACCTGCTGATATTTCTCCTCTTCCGAAAAGATAAATCTGGTCTCATCCCTTGTATGAACCATATTCATTGCCTAATACAATCAATACTTACATGAATGGTACAATTCATGTCTTGAATAACGTCGTAAGGCCTCAACTCTAATACTAAGATACAACTGTTACTCTCACCTCCAAGGGTAGAATAACACTATCGGCATCAGTGTGTTGTTATTGGGTCTCCTCCAGTAGGAATATTGCAAGTGAGGGTCAATTCGACCGTTTTAACTGAAACCTCTTAGTATCAACCTCACAAAAAGGAAAGAAACATTACAAGGACAAGTGTCTTTTATTACTATTGATCAAGTACAAAGACACATTAAAACCTCAAACAACAACAAAAAAGTAAACAAGAATCACCAAGAACAAAGGCCTCCATGCCTGGAACTAGTCTCATTATTATTGAGTTGCTCCCAGAGCTCCAGTTCCTTGTCCACCGCTTGGCTGATGCTCAAGCTCCCGTCACTGCTTCTGTCTCAGTGGCTCCTCCAACGCATGCTGATCAACTGTGCAGATAGTTGGAAAATCACATGCAAAGTGACCTTGCATGCCACACACATATCACTTCTTACTCCTCGTATGGCTGGCTCTATTTCATGTGCCTCACACAACCGAACCTGTACCGCCAAGGTCGCCCACCTATAGGACATGTCTTCTTGGACCTCTACACCATCTGTATACTGCCTAAAGATGACCCAACTACTGACGGAAAACCCTGGAGAAAAGGCAGCGGCTCTTGAGCAAGCTTAGAGTGTAGAGTCACTGGTATAAACTCCACCCTGAATACAGTCTCAAAGTCTGTCCAGGTGAAGTACATTTCATCGCAAAACTGGAACATGTGTCTCCACCACCTCTCAACTGCTCCCTGAAACAGTCTAACAACTAGGTACACCATCAAGTCAGTAGGTATCCCAGCTGTGTGAAAACTGGCACTACAAACTCCAACCAGTACCCAGCCGTCTGAAAATCCGACTCGCCTCAAATCCTTGGAGGCCCCAATTACTGGAACTCATACAACACACTCAAGCGTCGTGCACACTCTCTTGGTGTCTCAACTTGTGGATGGCCTTGTACTGAAGCCTCGCTGCTTGGGGGGATATCATCGCACTCCCCACTCGGTACCCACTCTGAATGACTAGGTGAAGACATCCTGAAAGAAACAGATGTGACACGGTAAAACGATTATATCTTGTGAGCTGACTCGGTTTGATCTGATTTAAAAAAAAGTTGTAAACACACACACAATCAGTGTTTTCATGCACTGAGTCAGAAATCAGTAATCAGGGTCCTGATGTATGGATACGTCAACCACTGAACCAACACCAGACTCCCTGAACTACAAACCACACTCAGTACGCTTAACACTATTGCATCACAGAAAGAAAATATCATAGTCAAAAATTCTACGATAGAACTGATGTCCTTTGATAACAATTTTCATGTCCCTTCCTCGGGGCTCGTGTCGTGACTACCCCAAGCCCGCCTTCTAGAGGCCAGGGGCTGGCGACTAGCACCAAAGGTGAAAATTCTGATAATAAGGGATTGTATTGCCTCTGTGAAACATAAACACACAAAACCAGAGTAAAAGCAGAAGAAATAAATAAGTACACACTATATAAAAAAAAGATTTCGTGAAAAGTAAAGGGGATGAAAATAAAATCTCAATATTAAAGTACAATGTATAAGACAAAACAACTGGAAGGTGACATGCCGCTCTTGGATCATCCACCACAGATCATACCTGACGGGTAGGTATAGATAGCGGAGCTCCTAGATTTCCTGCCACATATCCTACATGAAGGGTAGGTACAGATAACCTCCTCAATGCCCTCGTATGTTAACCTCCCCCAGGTACCGACTCATCGTGAGGTCCACCTCCGGGAATTTTATCGTCGTGAGGTCCACCTCCAGGTGTCATCCAGTTCTCGTACACTAGGCCTTTATTAGCTTTGTCCATCTTCTGCATCCAACACAACGAGGTGTGGGCATAGCCCGTGCAGGGGTGAATATATCGATACTCAGTTGGTACTCTGATACCCTAAAAGTCACACTAAATCCAACTAGGATAAACCAAAAATAATGATTCACTAAATCCAACTAGTATAAATCACTTAGAAAAATCTCAACAGATAACCTTTACTTAGGTATATGCCCGTACATATAAAGAAGTTATCAAGTAATCCCTCTCAATCATGATATAACACTATGATCATTGAATCAGCTCAAACCAAGATTTTCATTATCGAAACCACAACTACTAGAGAAACTCCTCCTCTGTTGAGTATAGTGGCCATGTCTCGACTCCGAGGTGCTACTCACTAACCGTAGACTACTGGGTTACTCATCCTGTCGAGTACCACAAGTCTGCTAAAAAATATCGAGCGCTCCGTCCGCTGAGGGTCTGCTGCCAAATATTGGGTGCTCTCACTAATTGCATATAGAGGCAATCCTCCTGTCGAATACCAAGAGTCAACTGCCAACTAATAGGTTATCCATATACTGTGGGTCTGCCGCCAAATACCGGGCACTTTGTCCACTGGGATAACCGAATCACTACGAGTCGAATCGGTCAAGCAGTCATCATGTCTACTACTACTCAGTCTCCACACTCCGTATGCTCGTCTCCGAGAGGGTCTAATCCATGACCTACAGGTTGTTACTTCCAAGTGTCACGAATTTTAACTTATAAGTATCACAGAGGACCACCTCGTCACATGAGTCTCAACTCAATAGACGACACGTCAATCGGACACCCAGTCTGTGAGTTATTAGCATTTTCGTTCTAGAGGCCTGGTTGGATTCGTGTATGAACCAACCCGACTGTATCTCAACAGTACCCTAAACTCTAATGCATATACTCAAAGGAACCATTTCTCAATGAGATTACCAATTCCACTGACAGTTCGTCAAATGAACATCCGGTCTGAGAGTTTTTGGCTTTTCTATTCCAGGAGCCCGGTTGGTTTATAAGCTCAACCAACCCAACCATAATCCATATTCATCCAAAAGACATGTTTATTATAGAAAAAGAACCATCTAATCAATAGTAATCCAACCTAGTTGACGGCGCGTCAATCGGGCGTCCGGTGCACATGTTATAAGCGTTTTCGCTCCAAGGACCAGGTTGGTTTCATGTTCGAACAAACTTGGCCATACACAAAGTTTTCCGAAACCATGTTTTTAATATACCGAAATGACCGTCTCAATCCATGGAATCCTACACAACTGATTGTACGTCGATCAGAGATCCACAACTCATGTTATGGGCATTTAACCAAAGATGGTCCGAAAATAGGGGGTCTTGGCCCGGTCCGACCCGGCCCAACACCCCCTGGGTTGGCCCGAACCAGGTTGACACGACTCGGGTTTGGGTCCGGCCTGGAAGGGCGCGGCCCGGCCCAGCTAGCGCAGCCCGGCCCGGCCGACATGGTCTGGTCCATGTGACCCATGCAGTTGGCAGCTTGGCTGGGCGACCAGGGGCTGGCAGTGCCTAGCGGGGCCCGCCCGGGCCGTAGGTCCGGAGGGGTTAGGCCCCCCCAGTTTCTTCAAAATAGTCGTCCATGATAACTGACCATTGGGTAACTACGGGACCCCCCTCAGGTCCTGCCTTTAGGTGGTTCCAGTGGCTGGTACAACCGGCTGCCCCTTTGAGATCCGCTGGGGCTCTATTCGACTGGCGCGGCGCGACGGCACCATGCCCCACCACTACGGCCCACCCCCGCTGCGGCCCCTTGTAGCTCCGGCGTGGGGCGACGGGGTCGCGCCCCTCCGCCGCAGCTCGACAATGCCGTGGTCCGGCTCTACTCCAGGTGGCAGGACTGTGCCACACCCTTGCAGTGACCCGACTACTAAGCGCTGACGATCCCCCCGTGATCGGTCCGACACCAGCCAGTTCTTCGCAGTCCACCTCCATCGTCCATAAACAACAACCGAATGGGGAAGGGTCAGACCGTGTTCATGCGGTCTAATCCCATCCTCGTCATGATGGTATCAAGGGGCCAAACAAAACCCAACAATTGAATAATGATAAAGAACATTACTAAAACCCAAACTTAACAACCCCTACATCAAGGTTCTCCATTCGCTGAAAATATCACGAGAGGGTGGACATCAGCTTGTTGATGTCGTCGCAAGAGAGGAGATGAAGGTGACGATGATCGTTAGTTTTCGTCACTTCCGCAAAGGCCTTCAATTCTAACTTGAGCATCATTTGTTGGAGATCCGTCGGATGGTGATCGATTCTTCATGGAGGGAGGAATTCGTTCTTCGTGGATGAAGAAAGATCTCCTCTAATTATCCCAAAATATTTGTCCAAAAAATATTTTATTATGTCTCCTTCCATTAAAATATCTCTATGTTATTTAAAAAAATTCAAGAGGTGTGAAAAAAATAATTAATAAAGTTATTAATTACTTAGTTGTCTTCATTAATATTGGGAGGTGGAGAGGCTCCACTCGAATAAATGAGTGGATTTGTCATGTATCAAACAATGCTTGAGTTATGGGGAGGTCAAGGGGGTTATGGGGAGGTGAGGAGATAGGGTCTCGTGTGGGCCCCACCAAACTAAACCCTCACAATGGAGGTTAGGTGGGTGTGGGCTCCACCTATAACTCCCCCTTTATTGAAAATAACCACCTTCCTTGAATAAAACTTGTACACAAAAAATTTTATTTAATTTATTCTAATCCCCAAATATTAAACCTCAACCCCCTCAAAACGAAACTACGACAATGGTCCCTTTAAGAAATTATCATCGTTGCGAGTTAATCGGTGCCCTGAGATTTCAATTCTGAGCAATAGTTCAAAAGATAAAAAACCCACTCATTCTTTTTCTAAAAATACCCAAGCTAAACATCGGAAATTGATTTCGGGCACACCGGGCTTCGGAATCAAGTGACGTCAAAAGCCACAGACTTGTAAAATTACAAAAAAATTATGAAACAAATTCCCTTGAAATTTCAAGGTCTTTACATAGTTATTTTTTTAATAATTTTCTAAAAACATGGTCTATATTTATTTAAACAATCAAATTTTGAATTACTAAATGTTATTTTGAATATAAATATTTATTAGTGTTGTATTTATAATTCAATAATTTTAACTGTATACCTCTTGGTTTTTAATTTTACAAACTATCTATGCATCCCAAGAGGACACAAGGTTTATGATATACATGAAGTATACAAGTTTGATATACTTTTTTGTTTTACTAAAACTTCCATCCAAAAAGAAATCATTTTGATCATTTTTTATTAGAGTATTTCTTGCTTACTCAACATTCAGATTAAAATGTGTTCTTTTTGTTGAATTTTTTTTACTTATTCATATTCATTTTAAATTTTGATAATTTTAAAGGGTTATAATAGACAATACAAGTCAACTATTTGGGTTACGAATCCCAAAATAAATTAAAATATTTTTTTTGGATCCAAGGTCAAAATGAATTCTGGTCAGGTTATGCATCCTAGTGGGAAAAATGATGTATTATTTGGTTTTAAACCTCCATGAGGAAATTGTTTTTTATTTTAGATGTTAATATAGGTAGGAAAATTTTAATGTAACATTCCATAAAATTTGTTATAGGGGGTGATATCACTCTTTGTTTGTTAGTGGTGTGAAGAGTGGACTATAATCATTTATATTTGAGCCACTATTAAAATATATATGTCAATCTGTTTTAATTTACCATTTCTATAAATTTAATAACATTTATATAAAATTAACAATAAAATAATATTTTCAGAAGGATTTTCACCCCCGCCACTTAGCTATTTTTTTATCATAACTCTTGACCATCATGTAAGTCTCACATTACTATAAATTTTATACTTTTTATTTCTATTCATGTTTTTAAAAATATTTATTGGTTATTTAATGTGTCAAAAAAATCTAACTGTTGATTCTCTGTATATTTCCACGGTAGCATTCTACTTGGATTAAGGGATTTTTTCCTAAAGTTATTTATTATGCATATATTTTGTGTATTCGGTGCATGTGGGGCCTTACCCAAAATTGGTTGGTGGGTTTGTAAGGATTAATGGAATGGGTATGATATATTTTTGAGGAATTCAATTATTCCAACTTGTTCATCTTCATGGGACATAATACCCCCATTCGATATGCATTTGTGTATACTATTCAGTTACACAATTCTATTCATACTCAGTTTCAAACCTTGAATTTATTATTAGTATTTTAAAATTTTTAAATATGTATTTATAGTATCCCATTTCCATAAATTATCCAATTACGATAATAAATTGATTTTATATCCCCCCATGCATTCACATTGACACTAGCTACATATTCATGTTTATTTGTTTCAAATATATATATATATATATCATAGACCTTCTACTATTTCCATAATGTTATGTGGAACATTGTATCTTTTGAAACAAATAAAACAAACTCTTTATCATAAAAAATATAATTGTCTGTATTAATATGGATTTCGTATTCATATTTAAGCATAATATATGCATAGAAATCTAAATATATTAATTTTTATTAAACATTATGATTTTATACATACTATAAGAATTCAAATATTTTTATATCGGTGTTTTAAAAAATTTTAAAAAAAATGTACACATGTAGGTAAAATTGAAACAGTGAATTCATTGTGTCTAAATAAAAGTGTATGTAGTTTCAAAGAAGGTCTGAAAATTGGATGCATATTTTATGAATTCAATATTAAATTGATTCATAATATATTTAATAAAAATATCTAGAATTGGGAAGGGAATAATAATAAACATCATGAAGAATCATTATGCATACTATAATTTGATAAATATATAATAAAATTGAATACTGATATATTTGCATACATGTGTAATTTCACTAACCAAACTGTATGTATAATGGTGTAAAATTTTATATACAAGAATAATTAAAATAACTAATATATATTCATATTGGTGTAAATATATATATATATATGAGTAATTTTAGACTCTATTTCAACTAACTGATGTGTTATCTATACTGTAATTATTCTAGTGTTTTTAGTCTATCTATGTGTTATACATACAATAATTTTATACAATTTATATAATGCATTCCCCAAGGATATGTACTATAAGAAGAATATATTATAAAATTTATTCATGTTGTAATTTTATATAGTTTACTATAGAAGAGGAATGGGAGGAATTATTTTATAAAATTACATACATTTTAAATATACTATATATGTATAGGTGTATGTAATTTCAATCAATGTATACAAATTCTATTCATACATTTGTGAGTAATTTAAATTGTTACATGAATATTGTATGCATAATATATGTATAATATATGTATATATATATTTATACACATATATTACATGATATGCATACAATATGCATATTATAATTACAGATAATATGAATCAGAAAGTTCAATGGGAGAAATTTGTGTTTTCAGTTTAGTTCATTATACAAAATACACTATGTGTATCAGTGTATAAATTTTAAAATAATGTATGAATATTTTGTTCATATAGGTGTATTCTATTAAAAAAAAATTATTTAAACTCCACATATAATGTAGGGATATCGGTGTTCATATTTTTTTTAAATTGCGATTATATACATACAGTCCCCTGCATACATTTGAATTTTCAATGAAGGGGATTTATTCCAAATGAATACATTCTTGTTCTTTTTTGCAATGTTCATGTACATAAATATATTTTAAAACAATGTAAACGTGTGTTAATAGTATCAATAAACTTGTTTTATAAACATTGTTAATGTAATTTACAATGATTTTACACAATCTATCAATATATTTATGTAAAATGAAAATATGTATATTGAGTACGGTTTAATAGAAATATTATATTCACAAAGGTAAACAATGTGAAAGTAATTTCTAGTTTTTATATAATTTTATAAATAGATATGCTACAGAGAACTTATATAGTTTTCATTTATATAATATTGCATAGGTTTTAGTATGTTATAAATTATAATTCATATAACCTGTTATGACTGAAAATTTAATAAAAATATAAATTTGAATGTAATATAAAATTTTAAAAAAAAATTGGCATTACAAATGAAATAACATTGTCCATGAAATAGAAATATAAATGAAAAGAATGTGAAGAACAGAACATGACATGACACATGAATGAAAGGATCAAGTCCTATTTACATTAGAGGTGTTTTTGATGTAGTATTGGATGTTTTTGATAAGTTTGTACTAAAAAGTTCATGTAACTAATGATGTTTAAAACTGAAATTAAAAATCATTAAATTATTAGTATATTGACATTTAAACTATAATATATTTATTTACTAAAATTTATTACATATAAAAAACCCATTTGGAAACATTTGAATTTATACATTATTAATTCATGGACCTTATAATGAATTTTTTTTTTCACATTTAGCAAAAAATATTTCATATTTTAAATAATCAAAAATATAGTTATGAATTCAAAAAACAAATTAAAAAATTTATACATGATTTTTAAAAATAAAACATCCATATAATGTTTGTTTTATTTTAAGTAACAATAGTTTAAATGAAAAAAAATTAATAAATAAAAATATTTTTATTAAATAAATATTGTTTTTAGGAATACATAATGTAGATAAAATGAAAATATTATAAAATAAATTTAGTATTTTAATTTAAATATTCTGAATATTAATATTCTTTTGTAATGGGTTGAGAAAAATAAATATTATATTTAACATTATGTTAATTAATCAATTATAATAATAAAAAATATTAGCGGAACAACCATACATGAAAAGTTATTTAAAAATTATATTACAACACTAGAATAATGATCATTAAAATAAATATGTATGATATAATTTAGTATTAAAAATAACCAATTGTTATAATGGTTGAAATAAAAAAATATTAGGGAGCATTTTAATGTCTTAGACCTCATAATGTAAAAAATTATTATTACAATGAGTCATGTTCCAAAAAATAATGTAATATCGCACCTTGACAAAATTAATGATTTGAATAAAAAATTTCTATTTATATTATATAAAATATTAATTATATTGGTCATATTTTAGATTTAAAAATAATACAATTATTTTATGAATGAAAATTATTATACATTAACATAAAAAATTAAATTACATTACTTCAATTTCATAACATAATTTTTTTTCAAAAAATATTAAATTTATTTTATTTCAATGTGAATACAATGGAATTCATAGAGAATACTGTCTATGTATCAAGTGAAGGTAGAGAGGTTGATTTTTCCTCATCTTAATGATGTGTAACATATGTCAATTTTCCACAACTTCTTTTATAATTTATGACATTTTTAATTGATTTATGAGTAGATTTTAATAAATCAATTTTGATGATATCATGTGTTTTATACAATGAACCAAAAGAGTATTCATAAATAGTAATTAATGGGACACATGAATAATGAAAGGTTCTTCGCCTTGTTTGAGGATGGAAAACTGAACAGTCAATTTATTAATCACAATTGAATGAGCTATGGATGTTATTATAAAATGATATAGCACATATTTCCATTATCCTATATATGAGGGAAAACCCATAGAAAATTCATGACATGTAGCCGAAGAAGATATATTTTTTATTAAGACATGCCATTTAATATCATAAATATTAGTATTATAAGAAGTAACCATGTTTCATCACACCATTTAATCCACCAAAAATGTAATACATATGATAAATTACATAAATTATATTCAATTTAAATTATTTTATTGATGTGGAAGTGTAAAAGAATAAAGCCTTCATTTTACCTCTAAGACCACTCATGTTCTTCAATAGTGATTTGATGATACCTCAATGCTATTGTGATGAAAGTCAGAATATTCACGAGATTGATGAGGACATTAAAAACAATGTTGAATATTATATTAATATTTGGACTCCATGATAATGGTGGTAAGGGAACATCAATACCAAAGCAATGGTGGGATGATTCTAGAATATTTTTTGTTCAAAATTGGATATTGAAATTCAACTATGTTATTATTCCTAGTAATCCCACCCAATAGCATTAATGAATATGTGACCATAATTTAATAAACAATATATTGATGTTAATATGTAATGGTAGAGCAGAAGTGGAAGTATTATATGTAACATCATAATTTCTAAAATATATGGTGAGAAAAATTTGAATAGGAAATAGAATTCATTTAGTAGAATATTCTTCATCCAAATTTGTTCCTTTTAATAAGGAATAGAATGATATTATTTTTTAACTTGTAATCCAAGAGGCCTGATAAAATATAAAAACCACTACAATGAATGGGATCTATAATTTATTGGGTAACACACCAATTAAATACCATTTCATGGATGTACTTCCACCCAAATTCATGTTAATCATTACGTGTCAGTGAACTATTTTTTTTGTGAAAATGAATCATATATTATTTGATTTAATTTTCATTTAAATTATTCACATTAATATTAAACTATTTTTTAATAATGATATTTCTAGTTATAAAAATATAAATACCAATTTATAAAATATTCATTTGAAAGTTTCAAAATATACTGGTATAATTAACCAAAGATGTAATTATGGTGTTTTGATTTTTTTTGTAATTTACATTATTTTTATCTCAATGTAATGTAATCAAATTGAAAAATTAATGATATATATCTATTTTACCATCTTTATTTAAAATATAAAATATATAATTCAAATTAAAAATAAATTAATCCCCTACATCTTTAGGTAATAATTGACATCTTATAATTTTCATATTAAAACCCCCTTTCAAAACCTAATTATGTATAAACAATTTTGTAAGAAGTTAGTATTTTTAAAACATTTTAATACTTTTATAATTGAACTCAACTTGTCGCATTACAGTTTTATAATATGTTATGAATTTTTCGACTAATAGTAGAAATAATGACCTATATACAACACACTACACAAACCAACTGTGGGGATTAAAAATACTATTTATGGGGTATGTTAAATAATTGAGATGGTAAATTGTCATTTTTATGATGGGATAAAAAACATAGGATAACATCAAATTATGTAATAATTTATTTTATTTATTTTATAGTTGATTAATAACTGACATTTTGAATATAAATTTCAGAGAATATGTATTATAAAAAATCAAATAATGTTATTAGTTTCGATAGTGGAGGATTTTGATCCTATATTATCTTATATAACATATGAACATTGGTTTCATTCCTGGATAACATCATCAAATTTTCATGTAAACGTGAACATAGTTCAACATATTTTTTTAATATACTCTTATAAAAACCCCTTAATTATATATTGGAACATTTTAGTTGTGATGTTTGAAACTATGTTAATAAATCTATTAGGGTTAATGTGGCTCCATTAAAAACGATTCAACTTAATTATTAATATTATTTTAATATTTATTGTTATCGAAATATTTATAGAACATCTAGATATATATTCAATAAGATTTGATGCAAAAAAATTTTTTTGACAAGATATTGTTTAGATTTATGGAATGAAAAATAAATTATTCATATTATTAGTGAAAATAAATTATTTTTGTAACAGAGTGTTTCACAATATTGTTATGAAACATATTACTATTTTATTAAAATATTAATGATTTATATAAATTATTTATAAATTATTAATCTTAGTTCATAATATTCTTTTTATGCACACAGTAAATACTAGTATAAATTAGTTATGGATATTACAGTTTTAAAAATTTTGAAAAAAACTAGAACCAGTTTTATAACTCTACATTTTGATTTCCTATAATTTGTATAATTTGTATGGTTTCATGTTATAAAATACACCATTTATTTCAGAATTTTATTTTATTTATTAATGATTTCTATTTGGTTACACCAAATAAATATTACACAATTCTAGAAAAAAAAGGTACAACAGATTCTGGAACAATCACTGTTGGCGAAACCAAGGATAAACCATTTTTTGTATTTACTCTAGTAATGGAATTTGAGTACATTAGTGGAATTATTATTTAATAAATTGTAATGGAAAATTAATGAAATAATGTATTAGATAATGTTACTATTATTATTTTTCACCAATAGTACTCAACATGATCCATTTCTGTTAGGATCATCCAACTCTTCCTATTTATATAGGGTTAATTATATTGTTCATAAATTCATGATTAATATGATTTTAAATTCATTATAAGTATTTTTTCTAATAATATGAATTTTCATTTGCATTATTTTGTATAATGGAATGACAAACTTGACTCTTCCTTTTGGTGGATTGGGTTCATCATGCATTTACAATCATTATATTAATTGTTTATGATCAATATTCAGTTTCTCATAACTCTACACCCACCCTTCCATGAATTATAATTGGGGAATATGAAAATTTGAATTTATTATAGGGAATATATTTTTAATTTCAAGGATTCGAAGTATCCCACATATGATATCTTTTAACATGTGGGGATTTTATATTGACAAGACTGATACTACCCCACCTTCAAGATATCATTATTTATTATTTCTTAATGCAAATGGATATGCATAGTTGATAAAAATATCTAATTAATATTAAATACTTCCTATATTTTTTCATTAATAATCCATGATTGGAAGAATATATAGTTCCTGTAGAAAAATTTATAATATCTACCTGATAATTTTCAACAAACATAAGAATAACACTATAATAATTTTATCTTAAAATTTAAACCATGATTTATTTTAATTTATAAATAATTTAGAAAATTCAAAAGTAGAAACTTTTTTTCAACATCCCATCTATTTTTTTATTTATTTATTAAATTTATTTGGGATATGTTGGGGATTATTAATGTTTTCTAGTTATTTTTATGTGGATTTAGAGGTCCTGTGTTGTCACGACCCGCCCTCGGGGACCGTGCCGTGACTACCCCAAGCCCACCTTCCATGGGCTAGGGGCTGGTGACGAGCACCAATGGCGTAAATGCTGATAAAATGGGAAGAAATTTCCTTTATACAAGTAAACAACACAATATAGTACGCAAGCTAATGTAAACACTAAGTAATGTGAGTAAAAAAGTAAGTACTGAAAAGTAAATGGGCAAGAATACAAACCCATCTGAATGTACAGTACAACTAAAAAGAAAGTACATCAGCAGTAAAGTAAATCAGAAACCACTGGGTCGTCCTCCTGCTATCCCACCTGAAGGGTGGGTACAGATGGTCTTCTCAGCACCTCGGGTCTGGCTGTCCTCTCCGTGTACGTCCCACCTGATAGTCCACCTCCACGTACCATCACGCTTCAAAAGCCTCTGCCACAATCAGTGATTTCCGTCGTCTGCAACCAACACAATGTATTGAAGGGATAACCCGTGCAAGGTTGAGTATACGATACTCAGTAGGGACCCTGAGACCCCCGAAGGTCTCCTAGAATCCAGAAAGCATAAACCAAAAAGGAATGATACAAACACGAAGTATCAACCAACTCCACATAGTTATATCACATACATATACCTAAGTCATCAATTCCAGTTCGATTCCAACTCATGATCCCATGTACAACCCATTCGACACAGGAAAGCACAACCTAATCCAAACAAGAAAGCAAAACCCAGTCCACACAGGAATGTACAACCCAGTCCACACATGAATGTACAACCCAGTCCACATAGGAATGCACAACCCAATACCCACATGAAAGAAAGTCAATCATATCGATGATAATGATTGAAATTCAAGACTCATCTCACACATGTATAATACTCACGAAGATGGGTGGAGATGATTAGATGTATCCCGTGAATCATATCCTCTACCGAATCCATGAAGTATCCAAGTACAGAAGTCATCGCAGCAGAACCCACATAGGATCCATGTACAGTAACCATCGATGTTGAACCCACGTAGGATCCAAGTACAGTCATCATTGCTGCCAAACCCTTGTAGGATCCAAGTACAGTCTTCCTCACTATTGAACCCACGTAGGATCCAAGTACAGTCGCCATCGTCATTGCAGTCGCAACCAGCTCTAGGTTTCCCGCACACAACATACTCGATTCCGGGAGGGTCCGCTCCATGAGCCAAGGGGTCGATAAATCAACATTCATGATCTCCAGAGTTGATGTATCACAATGTTCCATCTTGTAAAAAGAAACTCAATGCGACAGACGCTGCATCATTCGTACGCCCGATCTGAGAGTTATTGGCTTTTCCCATCTAGGGGCCCGGTTGGTTTTTAAGGTAAATCCAACTCGACCATACTCCAGCTGCATCCAAACCTCGAGCTGAGTAATTCAAAATAATAGTTTTTCTAAGAGGAATCCAATAAAGTCAATGGTACGTCAATCAGACATCCGAACTCAAGTTATAACTATTTCTGATCCGAGGGCCCAGTTGGTTTCGGGTTTGATCCAACCTGTCCATACCCAAAATATACCAAAACCATTAGTGTAATATACCAAAACAACCTTCTTAATCAAAGGATCCAAACGCAGCTGATGGTTTGTCGATCGGAGGTCTGTAGCCCACGATATGGGAGTTTGAACAAATCTGTTCGAAAATAGGGGGTTTGGACCCGTTTCGACCCGTCCCAAAACCCCCTGGGTCGACCCGACCCTGGACTAGGTCCAGCCCAATTGGGTGCATCCCGGCTTGGCTGGGCGTGACCGGCCTAGCCCGTGTGGTCGCGGCTCTGCGCCGGCCGAGCAGGGCGCATGGGGGGGGGGGTATCTCCCCTTATTTATAAAACGGTCGGTCGTAACAGCCAGCCTTGTTGTAACCATGGGACCCCTTCGGGTCCCGCATCGAGGTGGCGCTGGCGGCCGGCTCCACTTTCCAACCCTATGAAGACCGTTGCAACCTTAGGCTATGACTCCTTTCTGACCAGTGTCGTGCGACGACGCCACACCCCTCCCCCGCAGCCCGCCCCGGCCGCGACCCCTTGAATCTCCTGCGCGGTGCGACGACACCACGCCCCTCCGCTGCGGCCCACTCCTGGCTGCGGCGTGACGGCGTCGCGTTCCATCATTGTGGCCCACCCCGGTCGTGGTCCACTTCATTCCCGCACGGTGAAAAAACACCGCGATGCCTTCGCCATAAACGTCATCGATGATCAAAAATAAAAAGGGGAGGATGATTGGTCGTGTTTGTGCAGTCTGATCTCCTCCTGTTATGATGATAACAAAAGGAAAAAGTTTATGAGATACCCAATGACAAAAAAAATCTCATTTTTAATTCAATAAAATTGAACTTAACCCCTACCTCAACAAATGATAATGAATGTCAGTGTTTTCGTTGATGACGTCACATGGTGAGGTTTCGTAGATGTCGATGAAGAGCGTCCGAGGATAAAGCAGTGTATCCTCTTTTTGTCATGGTGAGAATGAAGTGTGATGTCGTTGGAGAATTCCTGCATCGTTGTTTCCCTCCTTGCCACGGAGGAGGAAAAGGAAGAAGAATTCGGGGTCGCCGAGTTGATGTTCTTCGTCGGAGTCTTGGAATTCTTCAACAAATGAGATGATGTTCTTCAAGTCACAAGAGCTCTCTCCCCTTTCTCTCAACACAACAAGACTAACCAAAATAAAATAAGTCTCATCTTATTTTATTAATTCATTCCATGCATTTAAATTTTTAAATTCAAACACATAACTCTCTTAATTGATTAAGTGTGTTGGCATGATTTAATGTGGGGAAAGAGGGGAGAGGAGGACCCACCCACTTAATTACAAGGGGGGTTTAACAAGATTAAAGGGGAAGAGTTAAGGGGTTAGGAAATGTGAATGGGTGGGGCTCGTGTGGGCCCCTCCTCACAAATATCCTTACATGAGTAGTTAGAAACTTATGGGTCCCACCCTATCTTCTCCATGTATATTAAAACCACTTTAGAAAAATAAATAAAATTGTAACACAATTTTATTTTAATTTTCATTTAATCCACATTTTTTACAACTCCTCCCAAGCAAATTCACCTTTGGTAAAGGTCCTCTTAAGCAATTACCAGCGATGCGGTTCCATCAGTGTACTCATATTTCAATTCAGAGCACTGGTTCAAAAGATAGAAAACCCCACTCATTAGTTTACTGAACGTATCCAAGATAAACTTTGGAAATTGATTCCGGGCACACCGGGCCTCAGAATCAATTGCCGTTAGAAACTACATACTCATAAAAACACAAATAATTTAGGAAAAAATATTCTTTTAAATTTAAGGGTCTTTACATGGGTGGTAAAATTGTATAATAGAGATGACCACATCCTATCATTGGATGTTATGAAGTACTTGTGGGTATATGTGAGGATCTGCGGAACAATAGAGGATCAATTTTTTGGAGTATATTATCCAATAAGGTCTCTGGTGAAACTGAGAAGGTTATTCCATTGAGGTATTAGCCAATGGGATAAGAGCCCTGCCATTTTAGGACAAATATTCTATAATCCTTGGTCCACAATATAGAGGTACAAGGTGAGTGGTTTAGCCCCTAGTATCAATTTCACGAAAGATAGACTATAGTATCTAGACCATGCTATAAAGTGGTTAATGTGACATATTGAGTCCCCTTTTATTTTAATGGAAAATTTCATCGTGGTCCATATGAAATGAACCATTCATATGGTTGATTCCTATTGTGGGGAACCATTCTTCACTATAAAGGGTTATTTAAAGTCCATGGTATGCCATAGTGGTAAATAATATGCCAAAACCCCTAATACCTAACTTAAAAAAAGAAATTTCTACAATACTTTTATTTGAAACTCTTATTGACGGATAACTCAATTGTTAGATAATATTCTTGGACATGTCATGTTAATTAGGACTAAATTCCCATATTCCCAATGGCCAACAACCTCCACCACCATGGTTTACGGCGTGAACTCTATGATTGACATGCTGTGATTGGATGTCGGCTCTCCATTCCATGTATTCCACCTTGCAATTGAACACATAGAACAATCCTCCCTTATCTATCAAATTAAAATTCAAGAATCTAATTACCAGTACTATCTTCTTATGGTGACTAATTAATTATGCAAATTACTATAGTGATAGGGTGGCTTCATATAGCTGGAGTTGATGATGATGTAGCTTGCATTGCAGATCTGTAAAATCCATCCTCATTTGAGGTTGTGATGTAAAATTATACATGTGGAATTCATGGAAGCGTATGAAACACAATTAATGAATATTATTATATAATTACAATTAAAATGGATTGATCCATAATGTTACAATTAGTTTAGTAGTATTCAGAGATTAGATACTTTCTTTAATTCTATATTAAATTTAACATTAAAAACATACAATTCCCAAAATATATAGCATCATTGAAAATAAAATAAATATTCTACCATTATACAGTAGGGAAAGGATAAAAAATTCATCGTGAGATAAAATGCTCAGTATGAGTTATGTATAGTGGAAACTACCCTGAAATAATCAGGAATAATCAATATGGAATAGTGGATAATCCAAGTACATGTTATTCAATCAATAAAATATGATAAATATACATATATGAATATTATCAATATAGATGTCACACTAGAAATGAAAACTAAATTTGTAATAAATGAAATGAATAAATAAAGGCATTTATGGTCATTTCATCAAGTCCTTGGCTAAGTTTTCCTGAATCTTACAATCAATGCCTCCAAAAACATCATTCTTAATAATAGGGTATGTGTAAACTAGATACCCATCTAATATGGTGTGCCTAATATTATGTCTTATGATACCCATCAATTGATCATAGTGATATCTATAATTGGGTCCCACACATCAATTCTTCATAATATTAATTCTTTATACATTGAATTATCAATACAATTATTTCTCAAAATGACATATAAATCAACATTTATCTATAATGAATCAATAATGTTTCATATTTTCTATGTCAATGAAATAACCATTCTAAATAACATTTCATCAACTGATACCATATATAAAAGATCTATTAAATTAATGGAATATAAATTATGAATAAAAGAGTCCATTTAATTTTATTAAATTTAATCATTGAAATGGAGAAAATTATTCCAACAAAATGATGTGATGTGAAATAGAATGTGAACATGATAATTTTTATACCAAAATAACCATGAATCAATAACAGAGGAAATAAGATCATTAATTTATCAAAAATTTATATATTTAAATAAAATATAGAATTTTTAATAATAAAATTACCATAAATTCCTTTTAACATTGTCTAAATACATTTTTATAAATTAAATTCAAATTATATTAATTACATTAAAAATTAATATTTTCATTCTATATCATTAGAAATTAAAAATTCCTATAATATTGATAAAATTATTTTCATTAGAAATAAAATTGGAAACTTGTAATTGAATATCAATAATTAATAATGGATATGATATTGGGAATGTGAAATCAATCCATATATGTAAAAACATATTCATTGTACACATTAAAAAATTTAATAATTAACTAATTGTGATTTTTTTTGATAAGTTTACATCTTAATTAATTATAAAGAAATATAAAAAATAAATAATCTGTCCATTATCCACAATTTAATCATATTTAATAATATTCTTGAATCATATAAAATAATCTCAACATGAATGAAAAATAGTTAGAATGAAGACATTTAATCTATATTTATTAATGAAGGTTATGTACTTGATACATACTTATAGATTGTTGATACAATAATAAATGAAGTGGAAAATTATAATTTAATCATTAAAAATAACCATAATATGAGATGGAAGAATAGTTTTAAAAAATCATGACCATATAATGTTTTCATGTGAAATCTAAAGCTAAAAAATCCTGAAAGAAAATTAGATTGTAAAATAAATACCTCACATCACATCCATATTTCTTAATAATTATTCATACCCTATTTAAGAATAAATTTGTATTAATTATACATCTAGAAAATATCCATAATCATACTTATAATACAATATATTATTCAATTATAACATATCATCACCTATTAATCAACAATTTACATTTAAATTATTTTTCAAGTGAAAATTGGATATTTTCCCATGATTCATGTTGAATATTAAGATCCTTTCACTTTTCAAAGGGTTTTATTATCTATATAATTATATTAATTTTATAATAATAAAACTTATTCATTATCTAATAATTTATTACCAGCCCTATAATTTGGTTCTGAAAAAATGAATTACATCACTCTATAGAGAAGGTAGCCTGTACGTATGTATGAATGATGTTTCCAAATTTTTATATATAAAATCAAATAAAGATAAATTTAGTTTACCAATATAAAAATAAATATTTTATCATAAATATATTATATATTAATTATTTATATCTTTATTACTAGTTTTTTGATGTGGAAATGAAGGACAAATCATATTGAATTATAGAGGTTGTGGTCCCCACATACACAAGAATCATGTTATAATTGTATAATACATGGAATGGTAAAATGGAGGATAAAATAATATAATTATATGGAAATAATCATTTCATAAATATCATATATATATAGAAAAATCCATAATAGTAACCATCTGTGAAATGTGGTGATAGATAATTAAATACATTGTTTTTCTTAGATGGTGGTTTGTATGTAAACATGTGTGATGATATTATTTCCCATTTCAATGTAAATGAGAATAAAAATGGGTTTTATATGAACATAATAATATTTATTTTTATGGAATATACTTATTTTTTATATCAAAAATATTTTATAATATTTATAGTTGTTGGAAGAAGAATTTAATATCAGTTAAGTGTTATACCTCTACCTTGGAAAACCTTAATTGGATTACACCTTAAGACTTCACAGGATGGTATAATTATTATAGAGACTATTCTATGATATATTTATGGTATTTAGGATGGAAATTATGTTGTTATTGGTTAGAATAATGTGCTCAAAATGTCTAAAGATGTCAGGAAAGTTGGTTCCCTTTTAT
This sequence comes from Viscum album, assembly GCA_963277665.1. Lineage (NCBI taxonomy): Eukaryota > Viridiplantae > Streptophyta > Magnoliopsida > Santalales > Viscaceae > Viscum > Viscum album. The sequence goes on along the minus strand of OY728126.1, from coordinate 142,159,631 downwards.
TAGCGGGGGAAAATAAATTATTGTAAATTTTCTTAAAATTAAAATATATTAAATATCATAATAATTTCAACTGGTAAAAAATAGAAAAATACAAAATATAAGAATGTTAAATATAAATCATTCCATAAATAAGAATAAATTAAAGGATTAAGTGTCATTTTTAACCATATCTTTTGGATTAACCTCTTGTTAACCATTGTAAACTATAGTCTTTGTAAAAGGTTTATCACTCCTTAAGGTTTAGAAATTTAATTGAAATGTATAAATAATATAAAAATTATATATGGTCAAAATTTAAGACTCTTTAACATTAATCTTGTTCTCTTGTAAGAATTTGGTGATTTATAAATAATTTAATAAAATATTATTTAGCACAAAATATCATTTACATCTGTTATTAGACACTTCAAAAAAATTGAATTTAAATTCATCATGATATAAATGGATTATAAATATATTAAATTTCACCATAAATTATACATTATTATAAACCTTTTAATTTATGTAAAACTATAATTCATCCAAAAATATTACATTTAATATTTTTAAATTCATTCAATTTGAATTCTATACAACTTTCACATGCACTGTGTTAACATTACATTTGAGTATTATATAATTATACCATCAATAAAAATTATATATAAATTAACATCATAAATATACATTATTTATGATCAAAAAGTAATTTACATTATTTTATAACATAATTTAATTCAAATGAAACCATATAATATAAATTTAACTCTAAGGAGGGTATTTTTTATAATATTTATCCTTTATTTTAAAAAAAACATAGAGGTTAAAATCAAAGGATATTTGATATAAAGTAACAAATATACAAATATTGGTAGGTAATTATTTATAAAATAACACATAAAATAAAATATAGATATGTATTAGTGAGATTTATAGACCTTATCTCTTTGTTTCATCCTTATTTTACCCTTTTTACCCTTATCATCATGACAAAAGTTTTATGAAGGTTACTATTCATTTCAACAAAAAATAAAAGGGAAAATTTTTTAAAAAATTACCCTACATATTTAAAAAACTAAATTATTTTTCAACATTAAATTCCAAAAAGATAGAGGAATATGATTTAATATAAATGTGTAGAATTCAATATAACAATATTTTTAGTGATAATTTTTATAATGAAAAAACTATTATACAAAAATTAAATATTAGACAAATTTTATTATAATTAATTAGATTATTTATAATAAAATGAGATTTATATTAATCTAATAATAAATAAAAAACACAATTAACCTTTTTAAATTAATCAATTTAATGAAAAAATGATATCCATTTTTTTAAATAAAATTTATAATTATTCATTATTTTTTTCTAAATACTAGCCTACAAAATTCCTAGAAATTATTTTTAGATGAAATTTTTTTAAGAAAAAATGAACTATTTCATTTTCATTCTATAGTAAAAAAATTAGATGAATTTGAAATTTATATATTAATTAGACATTTTTATTAAATAATACATATCCATGTACATTTCATTATTTTATTATTTTTATTAATAATTTCCAATCCAACATCTATGTTGCAAGAGTCATATTTAAATAATTATATTTCATAGTTAGTTTTAGCTCAGGGTTGCATGTGTTAAATACTAGAGTGTATAGAGTTATTTCAAAATTAAATTTAAGCTAATAAATTTTGGTAACACATTATACACTAATAAAAATTTTGTCAACATATTTTTATGTCTTCCTTTCTAAACAGATAATATAATAAAATATCAATAATATAACATATAGATTTTTCAGAAACATTTATTTATATGTAAAATGACCATGAGACTTGGTATGAATATTCTCATAAGAAAATTATACTTGAAAATGAGTTTTTGAAATAATATGTGTACTTGGAAGTTAAATTGGAACCAAAACTCAATAGATATATCTTCAATTTTTTTGTGTTTGAGAAATTCTGTTACAATTGGAAAAAAATATGTTAAAATTTATATTCCTAATTTATTCCTATTTTATAATCATTATTCAATCCATAAATGTGTATAATAATGATCCTGAAGAATTTTTTTCCAGAATCAATAAAATAAATTTTTAATCACCTATAACTTCCACTTATTGATGAATGTTATTCATCTTTTTTAAAACCAAATTCATTTGAGTATGAAATAATAATAACTAATGTGAAAAAAACACCTAAAAAACTTGTCTCAAAAATCATAATATTAACCAAATATTAATTTAAAACTCATAAATTATTACAGATTAAATATTTGCCCAAAAATAATAATGGGTTGAATACTTATTCTTCAATATAAATTTTTTACCTCCAAACAAACCATGTCCAGATTAAAAGTTCCAAAATATATATTTTCCGAAAAAATAGCATAAAAAATGAAGTAAACATCGCCAAGGATCACAGTTTCAAAAAAAATATAATTACCAGGATAGACATCTATAAATTCTTCATATATATATATATAGAAATATCACATTCTTATAAAAAATATTCTCATAGTGATTGATACTATTCAATATATGTTACCAAAATTTATATTTTACAACTTTTTGACATAGGAATATATTATTAGAAAATTATTTATATGCTTTTATTAACCCTGATTCCTAATTTTCATTGATAAATACACCTTAATTAAAATCATATATTTTATTAGTTGCCCATAATTACAAGAAATTTAAATCCTTAAAGGTTACATTTATTTGTGTGGTTTATTCTTTGATATAATTTAGTCTTTAATGGTCAAAAATATTCTATCCATTGAGAAAATAATTATAATTATATAAGATTCAAAAAATAAATATTCAATCATAATAGATTTATCATATAACTCATTTTCATCTAAAATATTTAATAACAGTTATCTTTAACTTTAGAATCCTTAGTGAATATTATAAAATTATCAATCAATACCATAGTAAAATTATTATGAAAATAACAACATTTACTATGATTGTCGATTCAACAATATCCAAAAAAATATATCCTTGAAAAAATGTACTCACCTACATAGCCACAAAGTAACTATGAATATGTATCCATGGAATAAAACCCCCCAAAAATATCTCAAATGTTTTTATGAGATTATCATTTTTCTCACATCAATTATGTTAATCTATAATCTAGTTCATAATGGACCTACAAATCAAGGATATGATACCAACATGAGTGGCCTAGAGTCCAGTAATATAATAGTGGTTCTTAATTTATATCATTGGTAAAAATGTAAGGGATAATTCCACAATCAATCTATTAATTTCTTATTCTTGGGGTTATTATATACATACATGACTTCCATATGACATTTGGGACTAAATACAAAGCATGAAAAAACTACATACATCGTAAAATATTCTCTAATGATTTATTCTTCATATCACGTGGAAAGTAAAACAAATAAAGGATGATCTAAAATGTTTAGTATTGGTTATATATTGTAAATATAATCATTATTTTATAATTCATAATAAATATATAATAGTGATAATTAAAAAAAATTACATTCAATAAACAACTTGATTGAAATGTACATCAATGGATAATATCAATTCTGTTATCACATGGATAATGGAAACTAAATTTTAAATAAATGAAAATACTGTATTTTTATATTCATGATATTACCATAATGTCCCATATACGTTATCTTGAATCATACCATCATTAACTCAGTAAGATATCTTTTTTAATAAATTTATAAGTGTAAAACAAAGACCAATGTAATATAGAAATCCTATTATTTTCCCTCAATAGTCCTATTGATTCATCGAGGAGAAATATATAACTGGTACTCAGCCATTATATTAATTTCTAATGAATTCATATTATATTGACTGATCAATATAAATAATTGTAATTTTTTTTCAATCATTATTTATATGTATTGAATCAAGAATATGCAATATTTTATAGGTCAATTAAATAATCGTCTCAATAAATATGCTTCAAGGGATATCATATATAGAAAGATACATGATAGATATGATATAGAACTGATAGAAATAATTCATCATTAATCCATGGTACATAATATATGGACATATAGGGGGAAAATATGTAATGAAATGTTGGAGCGTGATAACGAATCTGGTCTTGAGGAAGTTAATGATCACAGAACCGTAAATCATTACAGGTTGAAGGAATTTAATAAATTCATAAAAAATGATTTTTGTTTTAAAACAATGCCTTTTAAAGTAAAACACTAAAAGCAAATTCCTTGTAAATTATTATAAAAATGATGTTGTGAGTCACTTTATAAATTCATTTAATTCCAATATGAAAATTATAAAAAAAAAATTCGGATATATTTAATAATAAGAGTTTATGGAATATTGTGTAAACAAATTTTATTAAAAATAAGCATGAAAAAAATTATAGAAATATTAATAATGATTAATGGATATCATCTTAGGAAAGGGTTTTCACTCTATATTTATTAAATAAATATTCTTTTTTCACTTTTTTAAATAGTAGAAAACAAACTATATAAATATTATTGAAATGATTAATTTTTTAAAACAGTGAGATGAAATTAAAAAAGATGTTAAAAGTACCATAATCAACCTTTGAAAAGTAAATATGAATATTATTGAAACATTTGACTTGGGAAAAAGTGATTGAAGGAATATTGAAAAATAATATTTTTATTTTTTTAAAAACAGTTTTCCTAAAATGAAAATTACTTATTGAGTACAAATCCAAAAATAGAATAAAGGGAATGTAAATAGGAAAGCCAAAAAATAACCATATAATAAGAAAATATAATGTGTTTAATTTATTAGGATAATATAATGTTCTGAATGCGAAAGTGTAAAAAAATCTATAAATAAAATGAGAATATAACAGAAATCCATTACACCATGTCCAAGATTATCAAAACATATTCCTATCCTAATGTATAATATATAAGAATATAATGTACCTATATTACAGAATTATATTCATACCTATGACACCATATTTAATTATCTTATAACATATAATCACCTATTAATTACCAATTCTTTATTGAATTTTAATTTAAGATGAAAATAGGTTTGTTTCAATTTCATGTTTTGGATTTATAGTTTTACTAAATTCAATATTTTCAACATTTATTTATCTCTAAAAGTATAATAAATTAATAATGATAAAATTTATTCAATATATACACATTTATAATCATACATATAAGTCGTTGATAACAAATGTTTTACTTTAGCCTATGAATACAACAGTATGTGTGTACACAAGAATGATGATTCCACATTAGATAGATGGAATAAAATAAAGATAATAAATAAGTCTCTTTATATATAATCATAAATACATAATATTTATCATATATAGTCATTAAATATATCCCATTTACAATTCATGTAAATAAAAAATGTTATAAAAGTCACATATCATTTTGGAGATAGTAGTCCACACGTACCCATGCACGATGTTATAGATTTCCAATAGATTGGTATGTAAAATGTTTGAAAAAAAATATTATAATTAATGAATAATTATTATTTCATAAATATAATATATAAAAATTAAATCCATCATAATATACATTTTTAATGGTTGGTTATGGAAAAAAATATATCTCCTCATGGAGACTGTAGTCTGTACGTAAACACAGGTGATTCTTTCATTTCCCATTTGGATGGAAAAGAGATCAAAAAGTCTTATACCATGAACATACTGAAATTTATGTATTATAAAGATACTTATATTAATATATCAATATGTTTATATAATAGTAATTGGATATTTTCAAAGAAATAAACATGGAAACACTCGGTTAAGATTTATACATCTATGTTGGATAAGGTCAATATTCATACACCTTAAGACTTAAATGGATGGACTACTAGTGAGAAAATGGATTAGATTATTTTGTGAGGTAATCTATTATTATATTTGGGAAGGGATTTCATAAACTATTGTTATAAAAATTCTCAAATAAGTGAGTAGAGTGGAGTCCTATTATAATAGGGGTAATATAGACATCCATAATTTTAAAGAACATTATAATATAATAAATAGCATAATCATATCAATTTTATAAAAATATATATAATTTTTAAAATATGATAATTAAATATAAAAATTATATAACCAATAAAAACATAACTTGATTTAGTTTTAAATGAAATCTTATATTTTAGTATAACCTCCTCATTAACACTCTGAAACTTTAGTTGTGTTAGCATCTTCTCTAATCCCTAAGGGTTATAAATTTACCTTAATGTTATAATGTAACATAAAAATATTCCATGGTTCATATTTCATGCCATTTATAATTATAAATATCAGATTTAATGTATTTTTTGATTTTTAAATCATTTCATAAAATGTTCATAACATAAAATATAAATGATGTCATTTTTTGAACTATTCACAAAATTTGACTTTAATAACATGGAGATAATAATACATTTAATAAATAATATATTAAAAAAAAAATAATAAATTACTAATAACCATAAAATTTATGTAACACCATTATTTCTTTAAAAAATACTATTTATAGCGTTCTTAATGCCATGTACTTGGAAGTTTCTACTACATGCACAACCATCAGGCCAGCATTATATTATAATTTAATGTAATTATAAAATCACTAAAAATTAAAATTCCATTAAAATAATAATAATAATTGAGCTATTTACAAAATAATATTTTATATTTATTCATAAATTCATTATCCCAATGAATCCATATAATTTAAATTAATTGCAAGAGAGTGACATTTTTTGTAATTATCCATTACATAAAATAATATAAAGGTCATAATGAATTGAAAGTGACCAAAAATTGGAAAATTATAAAATTATGAATTTTATGATTTCAAAAAATCAAGATATAAAATAAATACAAGTGTTAGAGATATTTATAGACCATATCTCATACTTTTATCCCTATTTTTTTCTCTTTTACCCTTACTATGGTGACAACATTTTTACTAATGTTACTACTAATAATGACAAAAAATAAAAGTGACATATTAATAAAACAATAAAACTGTGGTTCCAAATATAGACTCTACGTTGCAAAATTAAATATATATAATTTTTAGAAAATTAATTTTAATATAAATTTAATAAATACAATGAAAAAGATTTTGTAGAAAAAATCTATTTTTAATCTTAAAAATGAACTTAGAGAAAAAATAAATATGAGGAATATTTCATTTAAATTGATATTATTATTCATAATTAAAAGGGGATTATATTGATTTAGTACTAAATCCAACAAATAATGTTACTTTTAAGTTACATTATTTAATTAAAAGCAACTATATTGTGTCAAAATTCATTATATTGACTATATAATCAAAAAATCAAACAATTCAAGAAAATCTCATAATTTCATTATAAAATAATGATGAAATGATTATCTATAAAATTAAAAACATTTTATTAATTAATATTCATAAAATTTCTTGAAGGAATTATCTGTTTCCATGCAAAAATCCAAAAATATATATTTTTTGGATAAAGGGTTTTAATGAAAAATTTGAATATATACTTAATCACTACACAAAAACAAGAATTAGAAGAATGATAAATTTATTGATTAATTAATTATTTTTATTATGAAAATAATTTAGGAATATATTTCATAATTTGGTTATTCCTATTAACACCTTCTCACATAGTACACAGGTTATAACAGTCATATTTAAATAATACTATTTCAGGGTTTGTGTAAGATCAGGGATTCATATGGTTTATGAAATTCAATATAATGTTCATTAAAAATTAAATAAAAAATAAAAAATAATGGTTTTATGTAATTCATCTCAGTATAAAAACTCTAGTGTTCTCAAGATCTCAACGAGGCAACATATTCATAGAACTTATAACATTCAAGGTTCATCGCCTCAGGAATCTTATAATCATCACAAAAGTGTGTCACATTAGTCGTGTGAGGTATCTAATTCTTGTAAAACAATAAATATCATGATTATTACATAAGGAATCATAGGCTCATCCCCTAGGTCATCATGAGACCATCACACACTGTAAGAACATATTCTCATCACTTATGGGAGGTGTGGAGAGATCGTATGCTCATTACATATGATATTCTTAAACTTTTCCCATAAGGAATACGATGGGGAACACATGTAAGAAGAATCATGGGTTAATCACCATGCATATCAAGAATAAATATTATTCTTATAATAAAATACTCGTATTCTCATCAAATAATATGTATCATGCTCATCACATTAGGTAAAATCCTATTCTTTTCAACTATGTAGAGGAATGAAGAGATCATATTCCCATGACATAAGCTTCCCAGAATTACCACCTAGAGTTTGGATTCTAATTCATTCATATTGGTCAACAGTTTATATTTTACATAAGGAACTCACATATACAAGGTCTAGTGCGATTACTCTTCCAATATGCTCATCCCATACAAGGATAAGCACAATTTTATAGCTATGTGATGGAGATCATGAATTAATATCTAATTGGGGAAAATCATATATTTAATTTCCATAAGATGAATGCTTCCCATATACTCTAATATTTTACTAGGTTGGAAATATGATAGAATCCCAATTAAATTAGAAAATATAGTGGGAATTTGGATTTATGGGATGTTTTTTGTACTCAAATATGATGATCATGATTCCTAGTTTCTATCACCTTACGATATGGTGATATTAGATATATATTCTCGTTTTTGAGATAGTGAATCCACCTATGACTATCCACCTATGAAAGGGATAAATTTTTTTTGGTAAGTTGAGATATAACCTTAAAGAGGCACCCTAAAAATGATATTATAAAATATAGATAAAATCCTTATATATTTATTTAATAATTTAGGGTAATGATATATGAATTTGAAATTCATTTCAACATCATATAGTTAGGATATTAGCATTATGGAATGAGAAACAATAATGTTTGTTGTGGGGATTACACATAGAGACATACGAGAGGATGGGAAAATTGTCTCATTCATGTCACACAGGGAATATAATGATTGTCTCCCGGGGCATAATATTATAATCATGGAAGGCATACAATGATTATCCCATAGATTAATGCTACAATTAAGATATTTTATTAAGGATAATGTAATTTAGTATAACATCATGTGACTAGAACATTAGTTCTATGTATTTTAAATTCCTTCAACTAATTTTTTTTCATATTTCATTCATTATGTATTCCTTGTGTTTAAAAGAAGTAATAATTTTATGTTTCGGGATTATGTGAGTGTGCAACCAAAGAGATATTATAGAGTATTGATGGTATAATGGGTCTTAGAATAGTATGATACTCAAGTGCTGATAAGGATTGGTGATGGTATGGGTATAGATTATTTGATTATGTATCCTAGTACGGAGAGGATAGTCTCATGCTTTACACAATATACATAAATGTAAGGAATTCCATTTTTATAACTTAGAGAATATTTTGAATGTCCCTCAAGTGATCGTATAGTCATAAGATATGAAAATCAAAAGTTTAACGTCTTTTCTAGTTGAAATTATGGTATGTAGTTTAACTTCTTGTATTTTTGATGTTATGTGAATGGGAATTTATTAATTTATCTACCCATTCCCTCTTCTTAATATTAGACCATCTGGTAATCTAAACTTGATGGCAGTTAGAGGAATAAGATTATGGACTACATTTTATGGGGAATACCATGGGAGCTTCTTGTGAGTATATAGGATACATGTGAGGATTGTGTGATAGGGATTCCTTTTATTTTCCTCATTTAATGTTAGGAGACATCCTGGCTCTCTGATTGGTTAGAGAATAAGATTTGGTCTTACACACAGGGAGGGGAACCATAGGGGACAACTTATTAAAAGAAGGGATACATGCCTAGCTTACATGCATGGGATTTCTATTATTTCATCCTTATGTTATTAATTGATAGAATATCGACCCGCTAATTAGATGTGTAATATTATTGGGTCATACAGCTAAGGAGGAGTCCCATGGGGGTCCCTTGAGAGTACTAGGTATATAATAAGGCTTGTGGGTTGGGGAAACCCATTATTTCTTCCTCATGTTATGTCATATGGGTTTCTCAACCTCATGATGGTTTTATGGACATGATTTTCTATAAAACATGAAGGGGAGACCCCCATGAGACACTTGGGATTTGTAGGGATATATACAGGTCATGTGTGTTAGGTTCACCTTTTCATCTTTCATCATGTTAGGCCATGAGGGATTATTGGCTAGATAATGGGTCAAGGAATATGACTGGGGATTACACCTAAGTAGGAGGTTAGGGGGGATTTTTGGGGCAGCATGGATACATGTGGGGAAAACACATTAATACTATCCATTTTTCTTCATCATGATGTGTCATGTGGGAATATAGATTCACTGATGGGTTGGGGAATATTACTGGGCTTTGAAATTGAAAAAGTGTCCCATTGGGTCTGAGAGGAGTATCAAGGTGACATGTAGGGATCGAGCGCTAGGGATTCCCAATATTTAATCTGCATGTCAGGTCATAGTGGAATCTGAACCAAATGATGGGTGAGGGGATATGATTAGAGAATTCAACTACGGAGGATACCCGTGTCAGTTTTTTATGAATGGAAGGGATACGTGTATTACATGCATTTCTGGTTTTAGTATTTTTTTTTACTTATATTTGGTCATGAGGTAATCTCAACCTACGTATTTGATGGAGAATGTTATTCGGTATTTCACATATAGAGGAGGATATTTGGGAGTCAACATGATATTCATTAACATATACAAAAGGGTGAGGGTGATGTAGGACTGGGATCCAACCCATGAGAAAGAATTCCATTGTATACCTATGAAGTGAACCAATCCAATTTTGTTTGATACCTCTTAATTTGACAAATCAATCATTTTATTGTCTTGTGACAATGAATTTTTATGTTAATAAATCCACAACTAGAAGAAGTTTATTTTAAAGCTCTTGTGTCTAGGTCTTGTAGAGTATACATTTTAGGTTATGTATCCAAAACCCGTGTACTCTGTAGTTTAATGTCACACATTTTGGACTATGAGAGCAATCTCAGTTCACATCTGATGGGGGATATTTCAATCGATACAGAAAAAATTTCATTCTTATCACATATTTAATCATAAACTTTTCACAGCATGTATACTAATTTTTAACATCAAATAGTGAGGAAAAGTAGTTGGAATATTTCTAGAAACAACTAGTTTAGAACTTTTATGATAAAGTTACCCTTTAAAAAAATGTAATATGGATTAGGTTCCAAGATTTTAGAAATATATTTAGGATTATTTTACTTCATGATATTCATGAAAACTAAGATGAGTATCTCTACTCACAACAAAATGAGAGGGACCTATATGAATATCTTAACACATGGTATTTCAGAAAGGATAGAGGATTATCATAAATCTGAGAACCATTTGGGATCGAGATTGGATCTATAGATGTCGCAAATGAAAAATTTATTCTACATGGACAAAAAAATCATGATGTGATTCTTGATTTTTCATGTGAAATAGTGAGTGTTGTGAAAAGACGTGGAGGAAGCATGGAACCACAACCTGTTAATGATCCCGAGAGAGGGTAGGTGGTGAAGCCCCCATGGTATGGTTAAACATGCAATGATATTGGATACATGGGTTAAGGGTTTCACATAATGGATCTTTTTTATGATAATAAACATTCATGAATGTGCGTTAGAAAAAATTATGGATCTAAATAGATAAAGATAACAATTTGTTTTTCAAAAACATGATGTTTTTGAAAAATTTGAGTTGCATTTTTCATGAAAAACATATGAGAATAATTTTTATTTGGCTGAATTTTTCACAAAACAATATGAAACAGCTAACAATATATGGAAGGGATCATGATATAGAACACATTAATGGTTATCCCTATTTGGGTATATGTTACATGAATTCATGAAAGTTTTTATAGTTTCATTAATGGATAAATTAATGACTATGCACCTAGGTTTGTGTGAAATAATGGTGACTTGGGGTGGGGGATATTTATATGCATCAATGACATCAAAAGACTCATTATGCAAATTATTACCAATTTCATGAATGTTTTATTATCATGGTGATATGAATTCTATTACAGAACTTATAAATGTCATGAATATATTTATTTTGTTCCAAATTTGTATTTTTTGTTCATTTTTTATTTTCCCAACTTTTAATGATATTAACTTTTGATCTCTAAGTCCATTGGGGATTTGTATCAAGTAAAATCAAATCCTTAAATTGAAATTTGCTCATCCTATGTTTTTTTTAGTATTACATAAATTATTATTCATTTTTGAAAATTTTTAACATAACCCTAAATTATTAATCTTATTCCTTCTTTACTTAAATATTATTTAGAAGATCCAAACATCAATAAGGGGATGTACTCTCCTCTTTTCTTCCCAATATTTTTGTTGTCCTCATTTATTTTGATTGATTCATCCATGATAAATTACTCCATTTAATTAATGTATTCTCTATTCCTTATATACCTTCATTTTCCTTTGATTTTATATAATTATGTAACATTAAAATTTTTATGGGTTGTGATTTAGTGTTTAGAATGGTTTTTACTATGTAATTTTATTATCTATGGAACATAGACTTTTCTTTGTTTACTAGGTGAAAAATCACTACTGAAGACACTGTGGTGTGGCTCATTTCAGCTTGTAGTGAGGGGTTTGTACATGATTTATGGTATTCATTTGTTTAATTAAAATTCATCCTCAAATCATTGAATAAAAGTTTGATTTTTATAACTTATTACTAAAAATTAAATATATAAGTTGTACTTTTGGTGGGTTTTATAAATATTATAATTTCATTATAACTTGTCATAATGGTGTTAAATGATTTTATAAAAAGTTATTTTTGTTCAAAGTGTTTTGATTATTCATATATGTATTTTTTAAATTCCCTTTATTTTATAATAGATATTTTGACCTCATTTGGGTATTGATGTGGGTAATGTATTGTATTCTGGGATGTTTATAATAGAAATTCAGGGAGTGGACTTTTAAAACAGTTTGAATAAAAAATAGAATTTTTTATTAATAAATTTCACCATGAACCGTTGTAAATTTATATTATGTGGTTCCCTAAAATAGGACAAAAAAATGAGGAAAATGACTAGGGAACCAATTTTTTGTTAATTATATATTTCTATCATTAAAAAGTTATTACAAATGGTGTGAGAGACCCAAAATTATACCATTGACATTGATTTTCCAATCATCGATTCTTACCCCTTAATGTGTATTTATATTGTTGTATCTATATTAATTCTTAATAGAAATTAATAAGGGGTTTATTTAAAAGAATGTTTTAAAATGTGATATGTGGTTTTTATTTATTATGTTATATAAGTGATCTTTTTAAATTTCTTTCACTATCATGTTTTCTCACCTCGATTTGACATTTGATGTCTTTACTAAGAACATGATAAATGGAATGGATGATTGTTCCATCCTACATTAGATTGAAATATACCAAGGATATTATAGAACATGAATTTTGAGTTTTATTGGGTAGGATTGTGGCCTAGGGGATCTAAGAGCACCTAGATCGATTCTGTAACCCAACTAATTTTTCATGAATAATGGGACACTAAATGGTTATATAATTTCATCCTAGGTTTTGTATCACTAGTTCAAAGAATTCATTATATAAATCATAGGGAGTAACCCAGTATATTTAGGATATATTGAGTATTAAATTGGGTATTAATTCATATTATGTTTTCTATTACCCATAATTGAGTTGATTGTATGCAGAAATTACTTTTTTTGTTTATTTTTTTGATGTTATGATATCACTGTATTTTTATGTGTTTGATTTTTTGTTTCAGCGATTGGATGGGTGAAAATTCAAATCATTTTTTAAAATTATTTAAAATTTTGTTGAAAATTGGAAATATTTTTCTTTTCAAAAGATGATAATTTTATTTTTATAAAACATTAATGGATTTATAATTTTTTTTTCAAATTTCATAATGGATTTTATTTACACAGGTTAGATGTATTTTGATAAAATGATTATAGGTCCCCAATTTCTTATTCTAATGAGGGTAATGTTTTATAAAAGTGACTTACAGAATTTTTATTGGATTTTTAATAAATGAATGATAATGGAATATTATATATTTGTATTTCAAACAAGTTATAATAAAATTGATTTATAAATTAAATGACACAATATCTTTAGAGAAATCCTACTAGTCATGATTTTATCACACCCTACATGTACCATTGGGATTATGATGTTGTGGGGTTTTCATTCAAGTTTTGATCTTATGAACATCCATGTATTTGAATTATCATCTCTAGGGTTTATATTTGATATGTACAGTGCCAGATGAGGCCAAATATTTGTGATTGGCCATGAATCACAAAGAGCTGGTTTAAAGTAGTTTGAGTTTGTTTTTTATGGTTTTACTGGACAATTAGTACACATTATTTTGATGTGTTATATTTATACTATACTTATGTGCTCTGAGAATTCTAATTATTAATATTTATTATGATTTTAATTACAATTTTCATTACTCTTTTGTTATAAACTATTTAGATTTTTCATTTTTGTTGATTGTGTTTATTTTGATTGTGTGGATTTTTTGTTTATAGATGGGTCATTCTAGATTTCTAGGTTAGATCCATATCATTATTATTACTTATATGAGTGTAAAATTATTCACATTATTATGTTCCAAATACACATATACTAGTTACAAGAACATGGGAATTGAAAAAACCATCCATCCATTATGAAATATTGGTTTGTTTAATGGTGTGGTTCAGCCTAGTCTCCTTAGTTATAAAATAGAATCAGAGCCTAGGTTCAGGAGATGGTCTATTTTATTGATAATAATTCTATAAATTTTAAAATTCAGGTAGTATAGTGACATGGATAATGGTCCTCAATATTTAGTGGCATGGATACGTTTTGAAGATCATTCTCGTTTGGAACCTCAAATATCTATGGGGTGTTAGGATTTGGATTTGGATTTTTTTCATTTAAATTTTGAATACAACATATTAATTATTATCAGATATTTATGGGTCATTTTACTTTTGGATGCAATTTATATGGGAACCTGAGTTTAATGGTTAGCGTACATGGTCTACGAATCAAAGTGAAACCCACACATTTAGTCATGGAGTCTTTTTAGAGGCTGATATATGATCAACACACTGTCAGAAAAACCATGTGACCAATCTGGGGAAGTTGCCACATACCTCATGGTATTATTATTTAAATCATTAATTGATTTATAAATGCTATAAAATGGTTTCTACGTGTGGGATGTTGATCAGAGTGGTTTTGGTAATGTTTTGATGATTCTTAATGTGGTTTATCCTGATGACTAGTGTTATGAACCAGTTTTGTTATTTTTTTAAAAGGAATAGTTTGTGGGATAAATGTATTTCATCAAATGGGGTATTTGGAAAGAATTTTCCATGGTTTTTTTGGAATAATACTGTCCAATTGATTCTTTCCTGATGAAAATGTCATTCTTATGGTTTGTGTAAAATAATATTTGATTAGCATGAAATATATTAAAAGTTGATGATTTCAATATGAAAATAGGATAAACTTTAGAAAAGAAATTTTAGATTTTAGTTAAAGTAATTTTATGTTTTTAATTATATATGTTGATTGGGAAATTAAATTTTTAGACCCTCAATAATAAGTGTGGGTTTTTACGAAAAAAAGATATATAAGATATTTTAAATTGAAGTGTATCATTTCCATGAATGTAATTGTTATTTGAAAAAAAAATCCATCACATATATAATCATACACTCATTTTTAAAATTCATTAGTCTTAAAATAATGTGGCACTTTAATTTTATTTAATTTTAGATTTGACATGGATGTGATTGTTTTTTTAATTGTCCAGTGATGTGTCTTCAGACAATTTTATTTGGATTGTAAAATGTGAGTTGGTTAGATTCATGTTTCATGATATTTATTTTTTCATATATGTATTTTATTGATAAAATATATTGAGTCTACATTCAAGGTTGAACACTAGTGTTACTCTACTTGTTATTTTGGCCGAGTCTCTTATTATGGTCGACATTTCGTAGATTCTAAATAGGGGTAGGATATGGAATCCTTTTCTTCTATAATAATTCCTGATTCATTTTCCCTCCTTTAATGGTGGTGAAGGTCCTTTATTAGTGTGTAATAAGTTGTTTTTTTAATATTCCATTATGTTGGATTACTCAGAGTAATATTGGGGTATTTTGTATTTTAGGTATTATGGTATTTGTGTATTGAAGGGACTGGGGATGGTGTGGTGATTTTCATTAGGTTATTTATCTATTTTTAATATTGTTCCTTCCCTTTGTTGTGTGAATTTTTAATGTTGTACTAATTCCATGGATTTTAATCAGGTAATTTATTGGATTTGTCATGTGATGATAGTGATGGATAAGATTTATTTTTTGGACATGGGAAGTCCTAGGGGTGTGATTTAGGTGTCTTAGAATGGGGTGAAACTAGTTAAAATTAAACACTATATGGTGTTGTTTTCAATAATATTGGGGTCACCATGATTTGTTGTTCTAGGTATGAGTCCCTGTATTAACTATAATACAATATTTTGTGACCCATGGTTAGAGCCTATGACTTTATCTTACTGATTATTTTCTTTGGTTGATATACCTTTTCTTTTTAGTGATTTTGAATATTAGGTGTTTAGTGAAACTATCATTTAATTATGTCGGTGCACGTTGGGTTATGCTTTCCCAAAGTATATTAGATCCTTTTTGGAATGTTTTTATGGTTTATATAGGATTTCTATTTTCTAAGATATGTGATGGTGCTTCTATTTTGGATATGATCATCCTCTATTCAGACAAATTAAAATCATTATAAATGGCGTGGAAGCCTACAGTATGACTTTATACTCCTTATGTATTGCACCTTATGATCAACATTATGATTTCTTAGTGATGTATTGAACATTTTGGAAATGTATAATGGAAGGGGGTATTTTGTGCTATGTGGTTTCCTTCTGTTGGACCCTTCCTAGAATTCACTCGCCCTACATCTCTAGAGGTGAGGTTTTTGAGTGGTTTCCTCCCCATTAATTCAATTTTACTAAGTACATTTTAGGGATATAATGTGGATAAGGGTTGAATTTTGACACAACCATTAATAAAATGTCTTATTTATTAATAATTTTGTGTTATGTTGGGGATTTCATGTTTTTTTAGATGATATTAGGTGGCATTGGAGGACCTATGTAGTTACTCTATCTGTTGTAGATGACGAAAAGTTACCCTATAGTGGAAGGCATTGTGGAGGTTAGAAGAGAGGATCCACAATGTAGTGGAGTGATGAAACATATAGACCATGATATTGGAAGGGAGATGAAAAAAATGGGAAAGGTAATCCATGTAGATTCTTTATAATGGAGCTATACCCTATCATGGTTAACTTCCAAACATCATGGTCATGTGATCATGCCATAAAGGGATGAGTAAGAGGATATGCCTCAATTTCATGTTTTAGGCTAGAAACACAATGGTACATGGACCACACCACAAGTGTATGGGGAGGTGGCCAAATCCATATTTTTTATTTTCTTAATTTGTTGAATATTGGTACCTAGACTATGTCACAACTGACCATTTTGAGGATTTTCCATGGAATAGAGTGCTTCATTATACCATTGTGTTTTATTGGCCTATCTTGTTATGCCTACGTCGTTTAGGTTACACCACATCCCCTTTATCCTAGAATTTTTTAAAGTAAAATTACTAAAATTTCATCAACTAATTTTATTTTTTCTCCTCTTATTAACCATCTCTTGTAATCACCTATATTTTTGAGTAATATTTGTTTTTTAAATTTGTGAGCTATTTCTTTTTATACTAAACAATACTATATCCATTAATTAATGAAGTTATACTGGTGGGTTTCAACTATTATATGTTTGTTGGTTAATATGACCATTGGAAACTAAACTCTTAACGTTACGATTATTGTTTATAAATACAAGTGATATTGGTGAATTAATATAGAAAGAAGAGTCGATGGCCTCATCCAGTAGACTCGGGCCATACGAAGTACATCTGTCAGAGCTTGGGAATGAGGTAGTATCTCTAGGCTTTGCTCTGGACCATGCCCAAGCTGAGCTTCAGCATGTAGATTGTGAACAGAATCTCATAATAGGGAAGTTCAAGCTGATAAACATCAGCACCCAGGAAATTTTGTTTGAGTTTCACCAATATTATATCTCCATAACACATCTTACACTTAGTTCATATTAAGGGGTTATAATGGGATATGTAACGAGGCCTTAAATACTTTTTGTCATCCCTTGGTATAAATAAAATTTTTATTATTTCTTATGGAAACATTTGTGAATTTCAAAAGTGTGGATAAATATAGGATGAACTTATTGATGATCAATATTACTAATGAGTTTTGGAAAAAAATGTATTTTAATATTATTTTGTAAACTGTAAATATTAAAAAATGTAAATTGATTTTCAAAAAATGGTCTTCAATAGTCATGACATGTAAAAAATTTACAGTCTAATAAGACCGACATAATATTTATTGAATAGTAATGTTTGAATAGTAACATACCCTTATGAATAGTAATGAAAATTAATTAAATGTAAATCAGCAGAAAAATATAAATGTCACCCCTGAATGTATAACTACCATTTATACATCTTAAAAGTGAAGAAAATGATCAGATAATATGTTTTGGTATTTTTGACTATCATAAATACTTTATTTACAATTTTATAATTAATTTTATAATTTTAAATATAATTTTTTTTCATAAAATGTAATCATAAATTTTTATTTTATGGTTTTATGGTTATAGGATAATTTTTTCTGGCCTTGATTAATTTTTGAATTAGTTACAAAACAATTTATTGGTTTAAATTTGTTCATTTTGAATAAATAATTATTTTGATAACAAATGAAATTAGAAATATTTATAATATTATTTTAATTAAAAGGAGTTCATTTTTTAATTTTTTGCATTAATATTATGTTTGGTTAAATTTTATGGATTTTTCTGAATGAATTAAATTTTCAGTGAATAGTAATAAAATGGTTTTGAGATTCGGGTGTTTAATTACACCATTGATGATGTAATCATGAAGTAATAAATTGGGTCGACATAAGAACAGTAATATATGTTATTAGGTGTCCCAAAGTGGCCAATATGATGGGAAAACCCATGTTTTTTCCAATACCATCGATGAGGTGCCCAGGGAGATTAATTAAATATTCCCTCAATTTTTCTATAAATACCCAGTCATTATCTCATTAAATTTATTCCAAAATCCTCCTCAATGATGATCTGATCTTTTTACCTCCCAAAAAGTCTATCCAAGGTGACCTAAATCCCCCAAGGTCCCAACCTTCATGCTTTCAAAGTTACTTTAGAAGGTAAGGGAACCTTCCATCCCCCTCTTTTAGTCATGATTTCATTTAATGTATGTCATCTAGTTTCCATATTCTTATGTGGTGGTATATTATTTTATATTATTTTTACTGTCCATTTCTTGTCTAAATGATGTGGGACCCTTTATTCTCTCTTCAATTTATTTTCTAATATTTTATGTGATGTCGTTAGGCTGCCGAATTTACATAAAAGAAATCATGTTATCTCATTTCTTTCAATTTTTATTTTCATGTGGTATGTCATTCCACACCATGATCTTATTTATTTTTATTTTTTACATCTACTCTAAAATTATTCATTTAATTATGGGAGACACTTTTCCGCAATCTTCTTATTATTTTCAAAAACCATGTTATATTTCCATTTGGCTGTAGAAATTTCATCTCAAAATTTCTCTCTTTCCCTCAAGAAATTCACTCATTATGTTTATGTGAACACCCAGAACAATTTCATTCTTATGGGTGTACATAAATAAAAAATTTATTTATTTGATTCTGGAATTGACATACATATACCCCTCACTCACTTTCCTTGTGTTATAAATGAAATAATGGTCTTGTTTTTATGCACTTTGAAAACATCATGATTTTTGAACTGAAACCCATTTCTTTTGCTCTCAATGGGTTATTTATGAAATGTATGTTTATGATATATGTGAATCACATGAAAATAAAGGCATATTAAGGTTGTTTCCTAATATTTCTCTAATGCATTGGGTAATGAATTTAATCACTTGTGATGACAAGTTTCATGATACCATGGTGAATAACCTATGTAATTGTTATGGCTTCATGGGAATAAACCATGATGATATGTTCATGAATGCATAAATTAAATTTTATATCCACATATTCATGTTTTGATTCATGTTATTTTTATTTTGATATTCATCTACATCAATTTCTCTTGTCTTTATGTTTTTTATCATGTTCTTATTGTTTCAAAAAATTAATTAATTCCATTTCATTCCATACTAGGCCTTCTGCTCACCCTTTAAATTGATATATGTCTTTGAAAACATGTACTTAAAAAGAATTTATTATGATTCCCTATAAGTGTACTAGAATAATGTTTTATATTTTCACATTTTATGTTCTTGATTTGCAGGACAACACACTCTAAATATCTTCAGTAGGTAATATGTTGTGAAAAGTTTTTTTATAAAAAGGTGGGATTCCAAAGTTATTATCAAAGGATAGTTAAGTTATTTTGGGAAATAAGGATATGAAAAATTTAGTAATAACCCTATAGAAATGATTATATATTTGAAAAAATACAAGTATTTTGGTTAGTATTGAGTAAGTGGTGTATCAATGAAATACATCCCTGTCGGGATACGAGGAGGTTTAAACGACTCTGGCATAGATGTACCTAGGAGTGAAAACTCTGACAAGGAGTTTTGGGCTTGACCCGGGGTAACCAAGTTCACGACAATGAGCCTTGATACACTCTTGGTTATGACACTCCTATAGGATATTTTTGGTTAATCATAAGTGTTTTATGAATCAATATTAATGATTAAGAGAGAAATGAAATTGTTTAAGAATGAAGTTTTATGAAATAAATTATTTATAGTTAAAAGATTCAAAAATGAAATAATCTTCTCAATATGGTTTTATTATTTTAGAATATGGAGGGAAATAGGAGGAACTGTGCAAATGGTGGCCACAATGGACCAGGCTCCGATGACCCTCCAATGGAAGCCGGAAAGGAAAATCTCATGCGAATGATTAACCAACTGACTCTAGTTATGGTAAAGAACATCAATAAGGATGAGAGACTGATATCACTGTGAAGGGAACAACATTCTGTTGAATCCTTTATGTGTCAACAACCACCAACATTCAGTGGATCTACAGACCGATTGATTTCTGAATAGTGGATCATCTTTATTGAGAGGATCTTTTCTGTGATCCGTTGTTTTTAACAAGAGAAGGCTACCATGTATATTTGTCACATAGAGTGAGAAGCATATCAGTGGTGGGAACTGATTAAAACACATTTCCAAGGTTGGATGTTGAATCTATGGAGTGGGAAGTGTTCAATGTGATATGTTTTAATAAGTATTTCCCTCGTTCAATGAGAATAATAATGGAGAAGGAGTTTCTTAAGATGAATTAGATGGAGACTGAATCTGTGGGAAGCTATAAGATGAAATTCACAAGGCATTCTTGTTAAACCTCTAAAATTTTCATTTATCCAAATGGTAAGGATGATAGATTCATCATTGGATTGAGACCTCATCTATGGAAGAAACTAGCCAACCGAAAAAAATGATTGTTATGGGGAGATTGTGTGAAGGGTGATGAAAGCTGTAATGGATTTTGGTGAGACAATATAGTCTCATAAATCCAATGACAAGGAAATATCAATGGATCTGTGCAATGGGAGGACATTTTATCATGTAATTGGTGGCAAACAAGTACAACGTTCCATGTATAATAAATGTGGGAATAAAAATTCAGGGAAATGCCTTCTCGGGAGCGGGAAGTGCTACAAGAGTGGTATAGATGACCACATTGCACGGAATTCTCGAAGTGATTTGAAGATACAAATTATCTACACTAACGACAAGGGTAATATGGTGGGGTACCTACCTGATATCCAATTCTACATCTGAGGAAAACATGGCAACTTTTCTAATAATTGTCCAAATCCAAGGGCAGTAGAGGGAAATAACCATCAGCCACAACAACGTCCAAGAGAACAGGATCGTAAATTTTCAATCACTATATCTAAAGATGAATATCAAAATTATGTGGTGGAAGGTACTATTGTTGTTCTATAAATGCTAGAAAGTACTTTTTTTTATTCTGGTTATACGTATTCCTTTATTTTTTCCATGTTTGTGAAGAATTTATAATCAACACCCGATTCTCTAAATATACAGTTATCAGTCAAGACTCCTAGTGTGATTTTCCAATAACTGTTAGTGTGTATAAACTATTGTATTAAATTATATGAGCAAAATATTATCACATATCTAGTAGTCATTCCCATGATGGAATTCGACATTATACTAGGGATGGACTAGCCTCCAAAGTATAATGCTATGATCAAATGTAGAAGAAAGGAAATAATTGTTGTCTTGTATGGAAAACCTATAGTTATATTCCAAAGATAGATATCTCAAACTGATATATGTCTAGAAGAACCTCATATATCCTTCTTTATGGAGTTAATCGATGAATAAGAGAAAGGAAATTAGAGTTTTTCGATAGAGAATGTCCCCATAGTTAGTGAATATGTTGATATCATTCCTGAAGTGTTACCCTGACCTCCCCCAGAAAGAGAATTGGAGTTCCCCATTGAACTCGTATGTGGATTTCATTCAATATCAAAGAACCCCTATAGGTTGTAAAATGAGTAGCTAGAGAAATTAATGAAACAAGTAAAATATCTTTTGGATAAGGGGTTTATCTGACCGATTGTGTCTCCATGGGGAGCACCGGTTCTATTTGTGAATAAGAATGATGGATTTATGTGGAATTTCATTAATTATAGATAATGAAATGTGGTCACAGTAAAGAACATGTATCCTCTTCCAAGAATTGATAACTTCTTTGACCAACTTCATGGGGATCAATTATTCTCTGAGACTGATCTTCTATTTTTTTATCATCAATTGAGGGTGAATAATGAAGATATTCCAAAAACATCCTTATGATCATGATATGGGAATTATGAGTTTTTTATGCCCTTCGGACTGACTAATTCACAAACTATTTTTTATAGATTTGAGTAATAGTGTCCTTAAGGAAAACCTTGATAACTTTTTGGCAGTTTTTATTGATGATATTTTGATATATTCATAAAGTCATGAGGAGTATGAATATCGTCTAAGGGTAATTTTTCAAACTCTATGGATGGAGAAGAGTTTTGTAAAGTTCAGAAAATGTTAATTCTGGTGACAACATGTTTCACTTTTTGGGAACATTGTTACCAATGAAGGATTCACAATTGACCATGAAAAGAAAAATGAAGTAGAGAACTAGACTCAGCCTACAAAAATAACATATATTCGTAGTCTCCATGGTTTATCGGGATATTATATGTGGTTGGTGAAATACATTTCATGACTTTCTAATCTGTTAACCATGTTAACTCAAAAAGTGGTCAAGTACATGAGGTCCATGGAGTGTAAGGAAAGATTCCAAGAGGTACAGAAGTGATTTTTTACTGCACCCATGTTATCTCACCCCTCATGTAGAGAAGGACTCATTATTTTATGAAATGAATCTTTTAAAGGGCTTGGGGGTGTCCACATGAAAAATGACAATGTCATTGTTTTTCATCTCGAAATTTGAAGACTCATGAGAAGAACTATCCTACGCATGATATGGAGCTGGCTGTAGTCGTTGTTTCTCTAAAAATATTGATGTAATATCTTTATGGGGAGAAATGTGTTATCTTCATAGAACATCAATTTTGAAGTATATTTTCACACAAAAGAAATTAAACATGAGACAAAGGATATGGTTTGAACTTCTCAAAGTATATTATTGTTCAATTCATTGTCATACAGGAAGAGAAAACAATTACACAGATGCATTATGCATTAAATACATAGTTTTTCTTTCCATGATGAGGATTCAAAGAGATCCTTTGATCAATGACATTGTAAAGGTTGACATGGGAATTATAATTAAAGGGACATCATCAACCCTAACACAAATGATTTCTCAACCTTCATTACTAGAGATGACCAAGAAATCTTAGAAAGAAGATCATTTGTTACCAAATATGTTTGAAGGTGTAAAGTATGGGAAGTTTCCTGAGTACAATATTGATCAAGAAGGTGTAATAAAATTTCGTACAAGACAATATATTCCATCTATTACAGAAATAATGAAGGTGCTGATGGATAAATCTCATAGCTCTACTT
Organism: Viscum album; assembly: GCA_963277665.1. Taxonomy (NCBI): domain Eukaryota; kingdom Viridiplantae; phylum Streptophyta; class Magnoliopsida; order Santalales; family Viscaceae; genus Viscum; species Viscum album. The sequence goes on along the minus strand of OY728126.1, from coordinate 142,135,316 downwards.
TATCTATACATCCTGTAAGCACAAAAACTTATAGGGACCATCGTTTTCATTATTGGTGGGATAATAGAAAAATGGATATTGATGACTATACTTCAAGGTGCCTAGTATATCAGAAAGGGAACGAAGAGAGACAACTTCTTAATGTGGTCTTGAATCCACTACCCACACTAGCATGGAAGTGGGACAATATCATTTTGGACAAAGTTACTAGTCTCTGGAGAACTAAAAATAGAAACAATGTGATATGGGTTAGTGTAGACCATCTAACCAAGAATTCCCATTTAATCACTATTTTGGAAAATTTCTTTGATGATCAACATGCCATGATTTATGTGAAGGAACTTGTGAGGCTGCATGAAGCTTGACTTTCTATCATATCTGATCATGATCCAAGGTTAACATCAAAATTATGGAGAAGTATTCAACATTCTATGAGCATTGAATTTAATTTTAGTGTGTTCTATCACCCACAGACTGATGGAAAATCTGAAAATACTATTCAAACACTCTAGGATATGATGAGAACATGCTCAATGGAATTTAATGGTGTATGAGATCATCATCTACCTTTAATTGAGTTCTTTTCCAACAAAATCTTCTAATATAGAATTAAAATGGCACCTTATGAAGATATATATGGTAAAAAATGTGGAAATCATACTTGTTATTAAGAATCTAGTGAAGGAAATATTTTTGGGCCTTATCTTGTGCAATATATTACAAAAAAAGTCCATGATATCCAACAATACCTTAATGCTGCTCAGAGTTGGATGGAGAGCTATACCGATAACCATTGAAGGGACATGGAGTTTCATGCTGGTGAAAAATATATTCTCTAAATTTCACATTGGAATATATTAATGGGGTTTGGGATTAATGGGAAACTCATATATAGGTACATTGGCCCCACGGAAATCCTTGATCATGTAGGACGAGGGACCAATCCTCTTGCACTTCCTTTAAATCTAGCAAATGTTCATGATGTCTTCTATGTTTCCCTCTTAAGGAATTACATACCTGACCCTTCACATGCACTAAATCCAGAGGTGGTACAACATGATGATGACCTCTCATATGAGGAACATCTGTTGGAGATCTAGGATCATAGAGGCAATGTTCTATGCAGAAAGACTACCCGCCTTGTTAAGGTGTTTTGGTGCAGCCAAAAATCTGAAGAAGCCATGTATGAACCTGAGGAGTCTATGAGGCAGAAGTACCCACACATTTTCCCTTTGTAGGATACAAGTTTAAATTTCCATGTCAAAATTTTATAAGGGGGGAAGAAAGTAACGACCCAAAATTTTGAGTAATATTTTTTTCCTAAATTTGTGTGTTATTTATTTTTATACTCAACAAATATATATACATTAATTAATGAAATGATCAAATTGGGTTTTGACTGTTATTTGACCATTGTTCAATATGACCACTGGAAACTAAACTCATAATGTTTCCATTAATATTGATAAATAAAAGTGATCTTGTTTATTTAATAGAAATAGAAGATTCGATGGCCTCATCCAGTAGAATCGAGTCGTATGAAGCCCATATATCAGAGCATGGGAAAGGAGGTATCATCTTTGTGATTTTATTTTTACGATGCCCAAGATGAGCTTCAACATGTAAATCTTGAATGCAATTGCCTAAGATAGAAGTTAAAGCTGATAGAAATCACCACTTGGGTAGTGTTGTCTGAACCACCCTAAGATTCTATCACCATAGCATAGCTTACACATAGGTCCTATGCAGGGGTTATAAGGGGATATGTAACGAGGACTTAGATTATTTTTTAAATCCCGTGGTATAAATAAAATTTTTATTTGTTCATATGGTGAAATTTTTTAATATAAAATGTCTCCATAAATTTCGGATGAAATTATTGAAGTTATATATTACTAATGAATTTGGGGAAAACAGTATTTAAAAATAATTATGTAAACTTCAAATATTTAAAAATGTAAAATTATTTTTAAAAAATCGTCTTCTACAGGTGTGAGCAGTATAAAATTTAGATTTTAATAAGATCAACAAAATTATTAGTGAATAATAATCTATTAATAGTAACAAACCATTATTAATAGTAATAAATTGTAATTAATAGTAAATTGGCCTATAAAATATAAGCATCACCCATGAATGTATAAATACAATTTAAAAAACATAAAAGTGAAAAAAATGATCATAGTATATGTTTTGGTATTTTTGTATGTCATAAATACGTTATTTATATTTTTATATGTAATTAAATAATTTAAAAAGTAAATTTTTTGTCATTAAATATAATCATAAATTAATACTGTGTTATCTTATGGTTATACGATAATTTTATGGGACCTTGATTACTTGTACATGTTGTTACAGAACGAGTTGTAGATTTAAAGTTGTTTATTTGGAATAAATAATTATTTTAAATAAAAATAAAATAATATATATTTATAACTATATTTAATAAAATAGAGTTCATTTTTGAATTCAGGCCATCAATATTAGGTTAGGATAAATTTTAGGTTTTTTAGAAACAATTGAATTTTCAGTTAATAGTAATAATGTAGTATGGAGTTTCAGGTGTTTAATGACAACATTGATGATGTAATAATGATGTAATAAATCTAGTCAACTTGTGAATAGTACGATATGTTATGAGGTGTCCCAAGTGTCCATTTTATTGGGAAAATACCATCGGCAAGCCCATGGTTTTGAAAATACAAATGATGAGGTGTCCCTTGAAAATTAATTAAATATTCCCTCACATTTTCTATAAATACCATTCAATTCCATCATTCCTTTCTTTCCAAAATCCTCCTCAACAATGCTATGATATTTGTACCTCTAAAGGAGACCTCTCAAGGTTCCCTCAAGCCCCCCATGGTCCCAACATTCTTGCATTTGATGTTACTCTTCATGGTAACATTGATTCGTGGAGAGCATGGGCCCTCACAGATCAGAATTTGGAACATTAAAGTTTGTTTCAGTGTTCTTTATGGGTTATGGAGTAGTTTCCAAGGGTTACTATACAGAAAAACCCAGAATACATGGTGTGTAATGTTGAATACCCACAATGTGTCCTTCTTATTATGAAAGAAATGTTTTTCGTAAGTACACGTTGTGTACTGTATTTACACGTAGTGTAGTCTCTAAATGTGTCCCTGACTATGTGGGAAGAGATCAGGGGTTGGGAATTCATTAGTGGGACACGCCGTGTACCTGATGTACACAAAGTGTTTCATAGACCATGTATGCACCCATGTGAATAATGACATGGATGGATAAAACATAAGTAGTACACGAAGTTTAAACCATGAACATGCCGTGTAGTGTAACCCTTGAATCTGTCTATGTAACGAACAACACATGTCGGTGAAAATATTATTGTACACACCATGTTTAGCATAAACACGTCATGTATAGTCATCTATGTGTTCACCCATGTGACATACAACACGGGACGTTGAAACATAAGCAGTACACTCTATGTCCATCTGAAACATGCCACGTAGAGTGAGCCATGTGACTATCAACATGAGTCGGTGAATCTTGTGTAGTACAAACCATTTCTTGCACATACATTTCGGGTAGTCTCATTCAAGGGTAATAGTGTGGCATAACAATGTAGAAGAACTTGGGAAGAGAAAGAGTATTCATGTACACATTGTGTGTTAGGATGACACGCTGTGTCTATGGGGTGTTACATGACCTAGGATGGCTGTAGTACACGAAAAATAGAAGGCTTAAGTGAACACGACATGTAGGAATTCTACACACCGTGTATCGATGTTTTAGAAAACAAATATTCATTCTTTATGTTATTCCATAATACAATTCTAGTTTTCAGTCCTTGATAATCTTGATCTATGTTGTGTGATTGACCTTGCAGAGTCATGACACCGAGACATATTTTGGTTATATTCCAGTTAGAGGGCATTGATCAGACACCGGACATGAATCATCAAGTACTACAAGTAGATCCTCCAATTTTGCTGGTATTGGAACTAGCCTTCATTCCAGACACAAGTGATAACACACAGTTCCGAAAGGGATTTATGTGGTTCATGCAGACATTCAGAGAAGTACTGCATCCTTGCCCTTCTATAGTAGAGCTAACGCGGGTTTTCATGCAGCAACATACTCCAACCATCATAGGGGATGAAGGGCCATAGGTTATAGAGTCATGGATACAATCCATTCTTTCTATCTTTGTGAATCTATAGACACCCCTAGAGAGGAGGGTGAGGCTCGCAATGTACATGCATTGGGACTCCTCCAAGAGATGATGCGATGTGATTTCCCAGGCGGGATATCAGTAGGTTATGGTGTGTGAAGGGTTTCAGTGTACATTCAATGACTACTTATATCCAAAGACTTTGAGGTCCTATCGAGCCTAAGAGTTCATGAGTCTGAAGTAGGGTAATCTTTTGTTTATGGAGTATTTTTCATGCTTCACAAAGATGTAGTGCTTCACGGCAATACCAGGAGGTCATGAGTTATTCGTTGAAAGGAAGATAGAGGATGGCCTCAGACACGACATATGATCTCAGGTGAACATCATCTGGATGACTTCGATATCATCTATAGTCAACCAGATGCTGATCACCAAGCCAAATATGATATATTATAGTGTTGTGAGCGACGGAGGATCAACATCCGTAGTTGGTATCCCTCGTACTAATAGCATGATGCGTCATAGGGAGTCTTCACAATGAGATCCGATGAGGCACGTGACACATTTTAGTATCCAGTTGGTATGCTATCAGTGTGTGATGGTCAGGCATACCAGGACCCATTTCCCGAGTGACCTAGTGAAGTTCTGATCATGCGGCATGATGGGTCACCTATATTGGTTCTATCAGTTCTTCTCACCAGAAGTAGGTGATAGGGATTCTTCTTTGACTCCGCATTAAAGAGTAGCCCCACTAGTTTTTAATCAGTTAGGGAACATGAGTTTTTCTGGCCGTTCTGGCCAAGGAAGAAGACATGGAAGTTGTATTCAGACGCCAGGATTTTAGTGAAAATAGGTTAGATAAGCATATAGTGGTCAGACAAGGTCACGTGACCTCGGTACTTTCTAGAATATTGTAGTGTAAGAGACCATGTAGGAGAATGATCAGGGAACCTCTACAGTTCGATGTACGATTCTAGTAGCCTTAGTTATTTCTTCTACACTTTTAAATACAAGGGATTCCATTTCTTTATATTTGTTCTATTGTTTAGATCCATAGGCTATATATATTTTCTTTTACTGATATCAGGACACCAGACATTCCATTGAGAACTAAAATGGCTAGTGTACGACAGTTCAAGGAGTTCCCTATTGAGGTTGGTGGGTGCCACTTCTTATGGAACATCTATGTCTTAGAGTTGATGGGTTTTGAAATTATTCTTGGAATGGACTGGTTAGTTCATTTCTAGGGTGTTCTCTATTTCTATCGCCATAGTGTGAGTTTAACATAATGAGAGGGAGGATCATTTCTTCATAATGGATAATGGTATGTACAGGCGTGTAGATTTGGACCCATGCATCGTTGGTTGGGAGGTGTTACTACCAAAATTTCTATTCAATATCTGGAATACCAGGGGACTTCACAGATGGACTTTCATTTAGTGGTGGATCATTTCAGAGATGCCTTTCCAGAAGACTTTTTAGGTTTGTCTCTGTGGAAAGAGGTGGAATTTTCTATTGAGCTTGTTCCATGAGTGGCACCGTTTTCCAATCCTCCTTATATGATGGCTAGACTAGAGTTACAGGAGCTCAAGAATTGGTTGGAGGAGTTGCGGGAAAAGGGTTTAATCATACCTAGTACTTCTCCTTGGAGTTTTCATGTCCTATTTTAGAAGAAGGTGGATGTACCCTCAGACATTATGTGGATTATTGGATGTTGTTCCAATCGATGGGCATGATCTGATATCCCTTTACAAGGATTGATGATCTCTTTGATGATAATCTAGGATCATGAGTTTTCTCGAATAATGACTTGAGTACCAGTTACCATCAGTTGTGTGTTATACCATCTGATATACCTCTTATAGCCTCCCTGAGTAGGTGTGGTCTCTAAAAATATTTTGTTTTGTTGTTCTGTCTCACGAACGCACTTGTTGTTTTTTTGGCACTAATGAACCAAGTGTCCAATCTATAATTGTATTCCTTCATGGTAGTCTTTGGGGATGACATCTTGGTGTACTCTCACACTCAACACGACCATGCAAAACATCTTGAGATTATTTTGAGTACCCTGAGAGAACATCAGTTATATGCTATGCTCCAAAAATTACACATTTGGATGGATCATGATTACTTATTGTGGCATGTTATCTCAGAGACATGAGTATTAGTAGACCTAGTGAAAGTGAGAGAAATAGATTTCATGATGTAGCCAAAGAACATCATTGAGTTTCGGAGTTATCTAGGGACATCAAGATACTAAAAACATTTAAAACATGACTTTTCATGCTTAGAATCACCACATACAGGTCTGACTAAGAAGGGTTCAATGTACATGTGCTCATATTCTTGAGAGTCAGTCATTCAATATATGAAATGGAGGTAGACTTTAGTACTGATAATAGTATTTCCAATGCTAGTAAAAAATCTATATTGTGTACTACAATTCAACAGCAATAAAGATGGAATATGTTCTCTTGCAGGAGGAAGGAGTCGTTGTGTTCGGGTCTCGGTAGTTGGGCCACATGAGAGGAAATACCTGACGCATGATATCGTGTTAGCTATTGTTATTCATGCTTTATAAAATAGAAGATATTATCTTCTGGGAGAGAATTTTTTTGGTTTTCACAAAACACAAAAGTGTCAAATATATCTTCACTCAGCAAAACATAATATGAGACAATGATGGTGGGTTCAATAACGTCAGTGCTTTGTCATTGAGATTTCTTACATGCCTAGGAAAGGCAAGGGAGTAGATGATGTGATGAGTAGGATGACATAGATATAAGATGATCATGAGGCCAACAGTGAGTGGAAGCATATGGCTATGGCCATTAAGATTAATTTGGAGGTTCACAATATACAGGGGAAAGAGTATCTTTATTCTGTAGTTATTACCTCTACTTCCCTAGATCGGGTTCGAAAAAAGGAGCTATCATATTTAGAATGCCAAGTCCTACGGGAAAGTATGCTAGGAGAGGACCTTATTCCTGGATGAACCATAGGTGATGATGAGATCTTTCTTTTTCATGGGCGTGTGTGGGTGCCAGCTGACATACACAGGCATCTGATGTGGGATATTCATTCCTATGATTGGGTAGTTCATCCTAGCATCACCAAGATATATCATGATCTGCACCGTTATTATTGGTGGTCATGTATGAAGACATATTTTTCTATTTTTGTCATGATTTGTTCCACCTATCAGCATGTGAATGCAGAGCATCAATGACCAGTTGGTCTTTTACAGCAGTTACTCATTCCTGAGTGGAAGTGTAATAGTGTTACAATGGACTTCATGATATGTTTATTGTGGTTTCCTTGAGGGAGTGAAGTAGATTGGGTTGTCTTTGACAGACTCACAGTGGTTTCTCACATCTTTCCAATCAAGGATACATTTAGTGTTGATGTGCTTGGAAGGTTGTACATCCAAGAGATCATACATTTATATGGTGTTCCACATACCATTGTTTCAGACCGAGATGCACGTTTAACTTCTCTAGTCTAGAAGTGGATACATAAGGCTTTTGGGAACACAGGTACATTTTAGTATATCTTACCACACCAAGATAGACGGTCAGTCTGAGCGTACAATTTAGGTGCTTGAGGACATTCTTCGAGCATGCATCCTAGATTTTGGATGTTCTCTGGAGAAGCACATACCTCTTGTGGAGTTTTCCTACAAAAATAGTTTACAAAAAAAACTATTTAGATGGAACTTTATGAGGCTTTGTATGGTAGGACATAACGATAACCCTTATGGTGGCTGGAACTAGGATTGGCAGCTATGCTGATACCACATCTTGTCCAGGATACCACATAGCAGATAGATTTAATTCATAAAAAGATGGCTAATGTATAGTAACGTTAGAAGTCTTATGTTGATCGAAGGAGATGACCACTGAAGTACGAGGTTGGATATCGGGCTTTCCTGCTTGTCACACTGAGGTTGGGACACAAGAGTATTGGGAGACATCCTAAGCTTTCACTAAGATACGTCGATCCATTTGTGGTTTTGGAGAGATTTGGTCTAGTTGCCTATCAGTTGTAGTTACCTCATATGTATTGGGTTATGCACGATGTCTTCCACATTTCATATCTTTGACATTACATCTCAGGCTCGCCTCATATATTTCAACTTCGGGAGATTTGGTTATAGGTGGACACCTCATTCGAGGCGTATCTTATCTAGATTTTTAATCTATCTGTGAAGGTTCTTGGTAGTTGGTCTGTTCCTCCGGTATGAGTGCTATGGAAGCACATGAGAATATAGGATGAGACTTAGGAGAAGGAGGCCGGTGTATGTTCACAATGGCCAGATATTTTGGATGATTCTACTTCTCCGACGTGTTTCTAGGGAAATTTGGAGATGATTATATTTAAGGGGGGATGATTGTAAGTACCTGAATCTTATATTGTGGTCTGATTATCATTTCTTGTTGTTTTTTTTATGAAAATAGGAGTTTTTGGAAATTTTAGGAGTACACAACATGTCTTATGTTTCGCACATAGCCGTGTGTTGGACATGTAACGGTCGAGCGCACAAATATGTGTGGTGATCTAGAGGCTTCCTAAAGTGAGGCCCGATAAAGTAAAGTACATGTCGTGTACTTATAAATTACATGTGGTGTATTTTATTTTATTCATTAAATGTACTAGGGACACGTATAATGGACAGAACAATCATCTTCTTATCCCATCTTGTTCAGGAGCGTCCATATGGCCACAAATCTTCTATGATCCCCTGAATCGCCTTCTGTTCTGTAATAAGATAGATGTCGATTGCCTTGGAATTACATCGTACTGTTCTCTCTTTCTCTTGACCCTCATCTCCTGATTTCTCATCATTCTCATGTTATCCTCTGTTGAACCCTTTAATAGTTTTTGTATATCAACCACGTTCTATGTCGATCCAAGGTCCAACGCCAGTGTATATTGATTTCACGACGCCGCAGTAGGTGGTTTGTGCCTTTTTGTTGTTATTCTGTGTGTTTTATGTGAAAAATATCCAAATAACTTTAAAAATGATATTTCATGTTTATGGTTCATAAACTTATATTTCTTGATATGCCTTGTTTTATTTGGATAGAGGTTATTTATTTTTTAATATGGTTAACCTTGTTATTCCTTGGATGTTTTTCCCATGTATTCTTGTTTTGACCATTTGGTCTAGTTTTCTTGTTTGGATATTTAACTTCCATACCTAGTATTGTTATGATGGTGTTATTATTATCTGAACTACTATGATATGTTTTATAATTTTTAACCAAGTAATTCATAAGGTTTACATTACCTACTATATATCGCTATACTTGATTGATTTACATAGGGACATGAGAACCTAGTGTAGTAGATCATATGGAGAATGGATGTTGAGAGCTTCTCCAAAGTGTGTGCTTTTCTGTTATGTTGCGAGACCATAGAGGGAATGTATGCATTTTCTCACTCAGAGTGTCTATAGTTCATCGATACATGCCACATGGAGAATTGTACCTTGTGTGCTTCCTCAGAGTTCCTTTTAGTTACATATATGAGATTATAGAGGTGAATTGACAATGATTTCTTCTTCAGAGAGATTATGATAAATCCAAAGAAGAGGGGTTAGACTATGAGAAATTCCTAGAGGTATGTTTCTATTACTCGGTAGAACCCTAGGGGATAGTCCGTGAGTACATCACAGAGGGATACCTACTAAAGGTTGGATGCTTACTTAATATAATAAAGTTGAAAGCATTTGAAACTTTGAAATTGTTTAGTATTTAGTATTTCCTTATTTACTAATTTATTCTTCTTATTTCCATCCATATATATTCACTAACATTAGGCATAGATATTTGGGTGGTTTCCTACTATGATTCATCTCACACCATGTCTAGGTCATGATTTTGGGCCCAAAATGATTATATTGTGGTAGGCCTAGATAAGGGAAGGTGCCCTTCTACTTTATGTACGTGATTGATGAAGAGATGGAGGGCATGGAACCAAGTTGAGTCTTTTGATGCTGTTGGATTTTATCTTTTTTCTCTTATACATTTGTTATTTCTGTATTCCAACATTGTGCCTTCTTTTGTTGATTTTCTAAAAAAATGTATCATGCATCATTTATATATGTGCACCAATTTTTTCTTACATTCAGGCTTCCACTGTTTAAGGTGGTATGGTATCATTAATCCTTTTTCTATTGTTATCTGTTTTACTTTTGTTGAGTAACATTCCCAATGAGGGAATTGTTTCCCCACTATTACACCCAAGGCCCTCACTGCTAGTCGGCATCCTCTTGAATTGGGGGAAATGTGCTTAAGGCCATGTGACCGACCGTGTACGGGACACCTCTCGATAGCTTACAGAACCGAGACGTTATAGGGTGTGTCCATAGTGTTTTTTTAATCACATAGAATACGATATCATATATAATCATTGGTATGGAAGTGCTTGTGAAGACTCCCTATGAAATATTCCTTTATACTTGTAACTATTAACTATGCATGATTTTTTGGAGAATAGTTGTGGATGTGGTAGGTGATAAATATATTTATGTGGTATTGAGTGAATTTTGAAGTAAAATGGGGCTCTAAAGGACATTCCTTACCTAAGAAATTACATACACTCTTTTTTTTTTTGAAATTTAATTTTCATGATTTTTTACTATGCTTTCATGGATTCTTATTTGTTTTGTAGAATAGTGAATCTAGAAATATTAATATATTATGAAAAAAATCAATGATGTATTCATGAAATGTTATTTATTATTTCATGATATTTTTTATGGGGGCACCATCAATCCTATTGGACCCCAACATCTTTTGACCATGCAACACTCCCCTTCATTATTGTTGTGGATATAATAATATAAAATAGATAAATAATTTATATTATCATTTTTAATAAAATAAAATCATTAAATAGAAATAAAAGTGATAAATATTTTCAATCAAGGGAAATGATAATAATATATATTTATTGAACATATTCATATTATTTGAGAATGATGATTATAGTTTCAAAACGAAAAATAGCATAGATACAAAAAATAATAAATTATAGAATAATAAATATTAATTTATATATAATTAACACATCAAAATAAATTGATACTAATGTTGAATAAGAAAAAAGTTAACATTAATAACTTACATGTAGGTAAAGTAGTAAAAGAAATAAAAAATATAATAGTTTTTTTTAATCAAATAAATAAATAACACAAGGTTTGTTTGTAATAGAGTTTGAACATATAAACATATAAGAGCGCAAGAAATACAATGTACAAGATAATACCTAAAATAATCATTAAACAATCCATGTATGGATATATATTCACTCCAGGAGCTCATGATCAAACTGATCATTTGGGTGGTAACCGCTAATCCTAAATTAAAAAGACTCATGTGATTCATCTATATGGTATGCATCATGAAATATATAAAAGAGGTAAAATTAAATAGAATAATTACCAAAAATTTCATTGTATCAAGATTACCTCCAATAAAATATTTCATGTCCTCTTTCACTAGATATAGAATGACATCGTAAATCCTCCTCCTCACTATTGTCTTCCATGAACATAACAGAATAAGTAGAAATATAATTTTATTGTTGGGAAAAAAGTGCATTATGTGTTATACTGTAAATACACAAAGAACATGAAAAATCTATAATAATAATAAAACCATTGAAATCAAACTAAAACTAATATATAATCCCTATTTTATATTACTCTTGATGAATAAGAGAGTTTTATCTATGTCCACATACTATTCCTATCCCTCCCATTTAGAGAATAGAGATCTCTCGCTAATCTAGAAACCTAATTTAATAACAACAATAAGAAGAAAAGAGGAGGGTCCGATAAACGAGGGACCATAAGACAGATCATAAAGTTGCATCTATATAATATTATTTCAAAGAGAAGAATACAAGGACATAGAGGGTTCAAAAGGAATAATTGAGAATGAATTGGGGGAATAACTTTGAAATTAATCTAACAAAACAGAAATGGGTAGTATGAAAAATTTCTTATCCACGATAATCAATCAAAAAAATTAAAAAATATCTTGAATCTGTATTTCATTATTTTATTGAAATACATTAATAACACATGGATATAGGATAATATAAAACTTGGATAATATCCAAAGGAAAACATAATAAGTAGTGATGGTTGTGGTATTTGGTTGAGTTTATTTGAGACACATTTTCCTAGATCATTTATATCATGGTGTGTTTGAGGGATCAAGGAGTTGGAGAAGGCCTAGTATAAGGAACCGACCTTAAACATTACTTATTATTGAATTAAATGAATAATTCACATAGAGGATATTTTTAGGTTTAGATTTTTAGAGAATTAGGACGTAACTATTACATCTCAAAAGAGTACAATGTAGACACTTCTAATATGTTTCCATAAAATAAAAACTATTAAAAAGAAACTTGTCTAGTTCCCTTTTTTAGATAGCATTATTTTTCCCTGTTCCCATACTTCCCCCTATTCCACATTATGTCATGTGAAAAACATTTCAAAAAAAACTTAGGGTGAGCATAAAAGCTGAGTAAGGGATACACAAAGAAGGAAAATTGTTAGTTTTTCAAAACAACAAGTAAACCATGAGTACTTTATCAATGTAATACTTTTCACCTTTATGAAGTTTTATAAACACTTAAATGAATAAAAGATCATTACATACTTTTTTTAACCAAAATAGTACCGTAAAACCCATATACATAACATATAAAGGTAACTTGGGACATAAAAATACTTAAATGGAATAACCATATGATCAACTTCCACACATATCACTTCATGTAATAGCCATATGGCCGACTTCTGTACCAAATGCATTGGAGTTTATAACGTAACCACCCATCCTGGTATTCACGATACCACCTGTCATATGGTTTATCACATAACCACCCATCAAATGTCCAAATACCATTATAAAATCATAAGACATAAAACAAAAATAATTTAAAGAAAACATTTCCACATTTCAAACACAATATATCACTTATATATATTGACATAACAAATCCATTATAAAAACCATTTTTAATACCAAAATACATAAAATAGTATATGGTATTTTTTTTATTTTAAAAAACATCACGGATTGTTGAGGAAGTCAAAGACAAAATAGTACTTGCGGCAGCGGAGAAGGTCATTGTCACCGCGTACATTAAAAGAAACATTCCTTTTTGTCGTTTTGTAAAATTATTTGTAGAAAAGATTCCTTTTTTATAAAATTAAAATTCAAAGGGTTTTATACACCGTATAAAATAAATTCTTGTATTAGTACAAAATATGCCTCTATAAAAAGAGATTGAAATGAAGTCCCCTACAAATATGGTATCCTTGGATTAAGGATAAATCAATTACATAATTATTTGTGACAAATGAATACACCAAATATTAGTGGATATTAAGTGTAAAACAATAAGAGGTCATTCAAACATATTAATAGAACTACATATTCAAGGAGTACAAGTTTATCCCAAAGACTCAAAATTGGGTTAAGAAGTTCCCTTGCCAAAATTCGACAACCTAACATCGTCACTTTTGAATTCAGAAAGTGGGTTGATGATAGAGAAAATGTTATCTCATCACATGGACATAAAGTTTATATCAATAAGGATATAGAAGAACATATCCCAACATAAAAATATGTAAATTAAAAGACCCAACAAAAATAAGTCTCTTAAAAAGAGGAGGGTGAAAGGTTCCCTTACCGACTTGGGTATCCATTGAAACATACACCCCATGAAAGAAGGAAAATACAACATTGATGTAAATAATCATAAACTAAAGTATATTACAAAAAGAGAAGAACCATGGGATTTACATATACCACTCAAAGGAAATGGTGTCAAATGTAGCATAAATCTCACGGGAATAAAAGTGAGATGAAAAATCCCTTACAAAAACTCGGAAACCTAACGACGCCAAATAAAACTTCCAAAAATGGATTTATGAGATCAAATAGGGTATCTCATAAAATTAACATAAAATTTAAAGTAAGAGTAATATAATAGAACACCCCCCAACATAACAACAAGGAGATTCAAAGAAGTGACATAAAGGAGAGTACTTAAAAAGAAAGAGAGATTTTGGATCTCTTATGAAAATCTGGCAGCCTAACGGTGGCACTCAAAACATCCAAAATGGATTGATGAGAGAAAATAGGGTCTCTCATAATGTGAACATAAAAAGTACAGTAAAACTAATATTAAAGAACATACCAATCATAAGAAAGATGATCTTAAAAGGAATGACATAAAAGAGTGTACTTAAAAAGAAAGAGAGGGGTAGGATCCCTTACCTCAAGTCCGACTTGTCTTGTTCATTTATTTGTATTCCTGAATAATAAACTTTGTTCAATTTATAGTTGCTTAAGGACCTCCTTTAAAAATTATTATTCATTTCATATCACATATTATAATGTTATAATAATTGTTTAATAATTTTAGTTCATATCAGACATTTTTGCCGATGATTGGTACATGAGTGAAAAATGAACTTGTTTGAAAATTATTTCCCTTGTAGTTATTATGAAATCCTTTACAGAATAGAATTAAAGATTAAAATATCATATATATTCATTATATATTCATTTATACTATTCCATAACATTTGGAGATAAAAAATGAAAAGCACCGTTCATGGAGACGGCATGTTGTACGTACGCATGAACACTACTTTCATTTTTTTCTCATATTAATGGATTTAAAAATAAATGAGAGAGATATATATATATTATAATTAAAGTATAATATATATTTTATATAGGTCACATATGTTCATTAATTTTATTCTTTATACATTCCATGTATTGCATGAACGAGTCACATCACTTGAGGGGGATGTGGTCCACACTTCCTCATATGATATTATCGCATTTGAAAAACATGTAAAGAATAAAGGTATGTTTTAAATACAAAATAAAGAATCATATAGAAAACATAAATACCATATATATCATATATAAAATAAAGTGACATCATAATGGCCACCATTAAAGGTGTTAAAAGAATATTGAACAGTCATCGTTTCGCGAGGCAGTAATTCACCATCCACAGAAACACTATGTTTTTTAACCATTATATGGATGTGTGTGTAAGTGTAGCTCGAATACTTATTATAACAACATACATGTATATTAAAGATACTGGTGTTTTTACAAAATAAATTAATAAAAAAAGTTTAGGGGGTTGGAGAAGCAAAATAAAACAAAAGAACATTACGGAAGACTTTACCTTTAAATCGGGTAAGTCTTTTTGATTTGAGCTCAAAGGCTTCCTTGGAAAGACTTCTGCCCAAATTGAGGCTTCTATGAGTAATAGAGGTTTTTGGAGAGACAAAATGTGCTGTTTTTGGCTGAGACAAAGGCTTGAGAGGTGTGGGTAAGGTGGTAGAGGTGGGGGCCTTTTATAAGGGGAGAGGAGGGGCACTCTTGGAAAGATATAAACTATTACAATATTATAAAATGATTTTCGGATTTCAAAGGTTCCAAAAGGATATACTTCTAGGATAACGTGATAAGGATTAGAAATCCACCCATCCAATAGGTTTGTGACAAGTGTAAGAGTTATATTTCACCATATGTTCTCATTTTATTTAAATCGTTCATTTATGAGGTAATCACTGCATCATCACGGTGTCATAAATAAATTAATTTATTTAGTGTCTAAAAATTATAAAAAAACTATCATGATGTAGCAAATATTATTATATTTATAATGAATATTTATAGTCAAAAATATGACTTGTATAACCTCATGTAAATATTATTTTAGTAAAACACCACATGTTTGTGGCATTTAAATTTTAACTTTAAATGAAAAGTTATTAATGTCATTTTCCAACCAAAGTGGATCCATGGGGTCCCAAAGTTGACCCATGGATTTTCTTGTTCGGCCATGAATCATCCAATAAGGGTATGAAATCTTTCAAGCTGATTTCATATTAATTATAACATTATCATTACTTTAAATTACACTAATTACCACAAATCACGATTAAAAACATAAAATTTACTATTCACCCAAAAAAATTATTTTAATCCCATTGAACCACATTTTAATTCCTAATAAAAACCATGTATATCGGATTTCTGAAATTCAAAACACAGAGGTGGTAAATTTTCATTTAAACAAAAATTCAGTTTTTAAGTACAACTTAGTGGTTTCACTATTCATCAAAAATTGATGTTTTTCAGAAAAATACCAAAAATTCACCCTAAGATATATTTTATATTCAGAATTCAACAATTATTTCAATTTAAAATAATTAAAAAAAATATGTTACATTAATTAATTTAATAATTAATTCCCGCTGTCAGAACAAATAGCGTGTTTTTATGAAAAAGTATATATCAAAAGATTGACCCTAGTTTAAGTCCAATTACAAAGTGAAATTAATTCCATTGACCACTATTGGATTAAATAAAAAAAAATATTCTAATTTCACTTTATAACCAATTCAAATGATAATATAATCATATAAATAAATTATATTAAAATGTGGTTTTGAATTAAAATACAACATTTTCACGATTCATTAAAAAATGAACTTTATCCGAAAAATACCAAAAATTTACACAAAGTAAATTTTCTTGTCCAGATTCTAAAGATGATTTTTATTTTGTCAAATATAACACATAAAATTTTCAAAAAGTGTATTTCAAAGAGGTTCTCCATCAAAAGGAATTTAATCGACCTTTTAATGAATATTAAAATGTTTGCGCTTAAAATTGGATTCATTCTCATTTTTAATCCTCTAACATTTATTGTAAAAAGTAAAATTTTTTGACAAACATATATAATAATTTTTTAGTTAGTTCTATTCACTCCCGTCATTACAATGACTTGGTGTTAACTACCATATAAAATAAAATTATTTTATTATTTGAGTGCAACGTAAGATTTCAAAGGAACTCGTTGTTGCATATTGGGTAAGCCATCGAGCAAAGCGTTCCCTTTAAATTAATATTAAAATTTTATTCAAAAACAGGGTTAAATATAAAAATTTCATATTCTTTATTTACCTGGAGTGTTACATCCTTCCCCCGTTTTGGGAATTGCGTCCTCACAATTTCAAAATTGGGCTCGGAGACATCATTAAAAGTCCCACATCGGAACAAGAGTAGGTAAAACTATAACATTAAAAGAAAGAAAGAGAAGTACAGAGGTCACATGTGCTAACCCATACTAGGATTCCATTTAGGAAAACATAGATATGGAAGAAAAATCAAAGGGTCATGTTCTGAGGGAGAGTGATAGAAAAAAATTTTAAGAGAAAGTTAACCAGAAGAAAATCACAAACTTGTCGTGGGTTAAACGGTATTCGATTCCATAGTAGGACAAGTTAATAGAAAAAAATTTTGTTTTAAATTACATTTCATTGAGGAATATATGTATGATCTTAAGGAAACATACTTACTTTTCATGTTGACTTTCAACATTTAGTAGATTTCTTACACAAACTCATAATTTCCCCAAATCATGAGTATTTTGGAAGGCTAGTTCACATTAAGAGTATTATAATAAACATCTAGAGAATCACCAAATACAAAAAACAGAACTATATATTTCCGATGTCTGTATAGCCTTACTAAAACCAAAATTGTTAGAACATGATCAGAAAATCCAGAAAAGGATAACCCTTTATAAAAATAAAATCTATTTTTAATCTCCAAAATTTGTCCAACAAAACCCAAAGTTCAACGAGGACCATTCGATAAACAATTTGGCCCTGAAATTATTCAATGTAAACCAAACTAATATTGAAACCAAAATATTTGATGGATTTAGTCAAATAGTCTTCCAAGGTAAAAATTAACACTTATCTCCAAATAACATCAGTTGCTCTAAAAGTCTCATATTGAAAAGTAATTAACCTAATCACATATCCTCCATGATAGGTTAATAATTTTCATAGATAACCCAAAACCAACATACTCTCAATTCATAAAATCATCTAACAAAAAAGAATAAGTCATACTAACCAGGGACTTCATGTAGTCCAGTGGTAGGTGATAAATACCAGTGGCAATTTTGTTGTGGGTTTGATTCCCACAGCTTTGTCTGACACGACGGGTTGTCACACGGTCTGCGTGTTTTCCTTTTTCCAACACTATATAAGTCTTAAAACATTTCCCAATAAGAGATAAATTTTTAACAAATAACCATAACATAATTTAACATCAATCATACCACGTTCCTTTCATCTTCTATCATAACAAATAGTAACCCATAATTACCTCAAAAGTAAGGATCATATAAACCCTAATGGTTACCTTTCTAATTATCACATGAACCTCCACAAAGAGTTGGTTCTCTCGTACAAGAGGCATTATAGAACTCACCAAGGTTCATGATTTTGATCATGACTCCTGATAGTTGGTTTTGAATAACCATGATATTTCTCATTGAATCCCCCATTTCATCCAGTATCTTAATCAGAGAACCACCATAGTTTCCTTCAAATCCATTGTCACTTTGGAGCCTATTAGATCCATCCATTTACTAAAACAAAAAATTTCAGTGTGAGTATATCAACAAAATCATCATGTACTAATGAGTAAGTTAAACACTAAGATATACTTACTCATTCACATTATATAAAAACTGTGACTCTTTCTAAAATCCTAACAATTATGGTAATGTCACTTATGCTTATAGAATACTCTAACTTCTAAAGTTATCTAAACCGACCATTGATACCAACTATAAGGACCCAACCTTAAACATTACTTATTATTTAATTAAATTAATAATTCACATAGAGGATCATTTCATGATTAGAGTTTTAGAGAATTAGGATGTAACTATTACATCTCAAAAGATTACAAAGTAGACACTTCTAGTAATTTTCCATAAAATAAAAACTCTAAAAAATAAACTTGTCTAGTTACATGGGTTATATAGCATTATTTTTCCTTGTTCCCATCCTTGAGCCTATTTCAAATTAAGTCATGTGAAAAATATTTCAAAAAATACATGGGGTGAGTATAAAAAGCTCAGTAAGGGATACACAAAGATGGAATACTGTTAGTTTTTTAAAACAACAAGTAAACCATGAGTACTTTATAAAAGTAATACTTTTCACCTTTATGAAGTAGTATAAGCTCTTCAATGAATAAAAGATCATTATTTACCCTTTTGTAACCAAAATATTACCATAAAACCCATATACATAACATAAAAAGGTTACTTGTGACATAAACATACTTAAATGGAATAACTATACAGTCCACTTCCACACATATAACTTAATGGAATAGTCATACGGCCGACTTCCATACCCAATTCATTATAGGTTATAACGTAACCACCCATCATGGTATTCACGACACCACTTGTCATATGTTTTATCATGTAACCACCCATCATATGTCCAATTACCATTATAAAATCACAAGACATTTAAAAAAATAATTGAAATAAAAAATTTCCACATTTCAAAAAAAAATATATCACTTAAATATATTTACATAAAAAATACATTATAAAACCATTTTCAATACTAAAATACATAAAAGAGTATATGTTATTTATTTTATTTTAAAAAACATAACGGCTTGTTGAGGAATCCAAAGACCAAATAATACTTGCGGTGGCAGAAACGGTCGTTGTCACTGCGTACGTTAAAAAAAACATTCATTTTTGTCATTTTGTAAGATGATTTGTATAAAAAAATTCCTTTTGTATAAAATTAAAATTCAAAGGGGTTTATACACCATATAAGAGAAATTTTTGTGTTAGAAAAAAAATATTCCTCAATGAAAGGAGATTGAGTCGAAGTCCCTTACAAAGACAGTATCCTTGGACTAAGGATAAATCAATTACATAATTATGTGTGACAAACGAATACACCAAATATAAGTGGATTATAAGTGTAAAAAAATAAAAGTTAATTCAAACATATTCATAGAATTACATATTCAAGGAGAACAAGTTTATCCGAAAGAATTAAAATTGGGTTAAGAAGTTCCCTTGCAAAAATTCGTCACCCTAACGTCGTCACTTTAAAATTTAGAAAATGAGTTGATGAGAGAGAAAATAGTATCTCATCACATGGCATAAAATTTAAATCAATAAGTATATATAAGAACATATCCCAACATAACAATATGTAAATTAAAAGACCCAACAAAAATAAGTCTTTTATAAAGAGGAGGGTGAAAGGTTCCCTTACCGACTTGGGTATCTTTCGAAACATACACCCAATGAAAGAAGGACAATACAACATTGATGTAAATAATCATTAAATAAATTATATTACAAAAAGAGTATAATAATGGGAAGTTCATATACCACTCAAAGGAAATGGTGTCAAATGTATCATAAATCTCACAGGAATAAAAGTGAGATGAAAATTCCCTTACGAAAACTCGGCAGCCTAACGACGACACTTAAAACATCAAAAATGGATTGATGTGATCAAATACGGTATCTCATAATATTAACATAATATTTAAATAAAGATGAATATAAAATAAAATCCCCCAACATAACAAATATGAGAATAAAATAAGTGACATAAAGGATAGTACTTAAAAAGAAAGAGAGAGGTTGGATCTCTTGCGAAAATTCAGCAGCCTAACAGCACCACTCAAAACATCCAAAATGGATTGATGAGATAATATTAGGTCTCTCATAATATGAAACTAAAAAGTAAAATAAGAGTAATTTAAAATAACATCCCAATCATAAGTGTGATGAGCTTAAAATAAATGACCTAAAAGAGTGTACTTAAAAAGAAAGAGAGGGGTATGATCCCTTACCTCAAGTCTAACTTGTATTGTTCATTTCATTATATTCTTGAATAATAAAAATTGGTAAATTTATAGTTTCTTATGTAAACCCTTTAAATATTATCGGAAAAATACCAGAACTTTTTTCACTATTCATTAAAAATGAATATTATCGGAAAAATACCAGAACTTTTCACGCAGTAAATTTTGATGTCTCGATTCTAAAGAAAAATTTAATTTTGTCAATTATAACACATAAAATTTTCAAAAAGTGGATTTAAAATATGTTCTGCATCAAAAGGCGGTTAATCGACCTTTTAAAGAATATTAAAATGTCTGTGCTTAAAATTGAATTCATTCGCATTTTTAATCCTCTAACATTTATTTTAAAAAGTAAAAATATTTGACAAACATATATAATCATTTTGTAGTTAGTTCTGTTCATTCCTTTCATTACAATGGCTATGTGTTAACTACCATTTAATATAAAATTATTTTATTATTAGAGTGCAACGTAGGATTTCAAAGGAACTCGTTGTTTCATATTGGGTAAGACATCGAGCATAGCATTCCCTTTAAATTAATATTAACATTTTATTCACAAATAGGGATAAATATAAAAATTTCATATTCATTATTTACCTAGGGTGTTATACCTAGGGGTGGTTTGGAAAATTAGTACTAGTTAATTAAATAATTCTTTATCTAATGATATCACCTATATCCCAATGGACCTATTATACTAGGTTTGTCTTTGATAGGGCTATCAAGAACTCAGTGTACTTGTAGTAGGTACCAAGGGTTTACTAATTATCTAGTGGTTGGGGAATTGGTTCCTGGTTTTGTTGTTCTTTGTTTTCTATACTTTTTTAAATTAATTAATTAAATTTACACTTTTAATATATTAATGATCTCATTTACACCATGAAACAATGGAAATCACTCTATACCATCTCTCACATTTCTCTCTCTTCCTATTGGAATAATCTGACACATTTATTACACATTCCTTTATTGGTTTGTCATAGAGAGGAATTTAATGTAAGGATAAATTCTTTTAACTGTCTACATCTATTTTTCTCCCAATTATGGTGAGTTTTAATTAAAATATCTTTTTAGGTATACTTATCTAGTTTTTTATTTCATCTGATTGGAGTCAAGATATCTAATGAAATTTGTTTTTAAAACTATAATACTACTTGGTTGGTGGTTCATAGATATTTTTATTATTATATATGTGGTTATTGATCATGTTTTATATATGTGTTGTTATGGTCTTATATGTGAAAGAGAATGAAAATAGTTGAGTATTCTATTTATCAAGAGTTAATTCTAGTGGTATTCCCATGTGGGTAATTAGGTAATATGAAATTTTTGTTTCATTTTTTGTTAATGGATTGTATGATTCTTTGGATAATTATCACACATCGAAAGGTTATTTTCTATGTGATGGTAAATGGTTATTAGTGATATACCACCTTGATGAAATTTGATATAGAATAATGAATGTAGTAATGTGGGGTCACCAAGGAATGAGCTGGGTAGGTCCCCTAATACTATAACTAAAAATAATACACATATATATTAATCTGAGAGTCAGAGAAGTTGTTTTATTTGTGTTATGTATATAATTTTTAGATGATTTCTATTATGACACATGTAATTTAGATTATAAGTTCAGCAATTCATGGTCTTGGGATGGCTACATAATATATAATAATCGGGTTTTGATATTTATATCATACCTTGTTTTTGGGAAAGGGGGGAGCATAGGAAACTATGATTTGAAAAAAGGCCAAATTTTATCATATTTAAATGGATCATGGTTCGAGGGAGAAGTTGGTGACTTACATGTTCATGGTTCAAAAGAATGTTAGTGGGATGTGAAGGTATATGCATGTAGACATGCTGGGATTTCATTGAAAGATGTTGATGGTAGGATCATTGATCACTTTTTACCCAAGACATTAATGATTTAGTAGTCCCATAGATTAGTACACTTTTTATAGGGTTAGACATAAAAAATGGATTATAATGAAATGTTCATATACTTGTTCCATTTTTTACTGAAAATAGCGAGAGATGAGTTCACCATGGTGTGATGATTTGAAGATAATTTTTGACTTTGTATTAGGTTACTAGTGAATATATTCAGGGTAACCTCATTTTCTAGGGTGGTGAAATAGACATTTATTGTGGAGAAAATTTATTAATTTTCCTCAAATCCTGTTTATACAATTTTTTTAATTCATATTCTAGTTTTTCACATTTAGTAACTCATTATTCAAACATGTCCTTATTAATGATTCCTTTTAATCCTCTCCATCAACATGTCCCTCTTGATGCATTCCTCTGACATCAATTTAACCACATTACTTGTCACCTGGATCTTTGGTATCCTATCCATCCTTTGTTTTTTATTCAACTAATTGATTTTGGTTTCTAATTCATTGTTATACCTATATTAACAGAGAAATTATGAGAGGAATTTTATTTGGACCCAACTACTGCTATCATTTTCACCAGTAATGATGAAGGAGAGGGAAGGAATAAGAAATTAAGGTTTGATATTCAGAATTATTGGAAATGATATTTTTGATGTTCCTACAATATTTCCACCTTAGAAAAAGAAGTATTTTTATTACCCTAGATCATAAAGAAGCTTCTACTTCAACGTTCATATACCTAGAAGAAGATGGTGAGTATGTTGAATTATAAATTTGTTCTACGTCTAATGTGACATGACTTTCAAAATTTTAATGGTAATAATTGTGAACCTCAATAATTTTGTGACTTTTAATTGTTATTCATTCAATTTAATAAATCACTATATCAGGGTGCATAATTTTTGAGTTTGTACCATGACACATTTAAGTCCACAACTATCAATTACCATCATCATGATAAATTTGATTAGAAGTTCCAAGAGTGACCTGATATTCTAAATTACATAGATTTAATGGTTCGAATAGTCTAATCTTGAATCTTGACATTCTTATACGCTCATTCAAATACATAGTGAATCTTCTGATAAACCATAAAACATTCACATTGGTATATTGACCAAAACAGGTAAATATTCATGTCATCATGTTACTTTCATTACACATGTTATGATATATGAATGTTTAATACTGGTTAGTTTATAATATATAATTGTTACTATTTTTTGATGCAATTTCGATATGGATAACAATATTTTTCCTCAATAATTATTCATATGTTAGATGCATGATATTTTTTAATTTAGCATCTCTAATCATCATTCCTAAATAATCTGATTATGTTCACTATAAATATATTATTTTCATTACCTATGGGTGTAAATTTTTATCTCATTCCATTTTTTCAGGTTTTATTATATCAAAAGAAAAATAAAAAATAAATATGTATTTTAGTACATGATATACAAATACATTATGAAAGGGAGTTATACAAGTTATAATTTTGGTGGGGAATACATTATGACCAACTATACCCTTATATAAAATTTCATTATATGATATATGAAATGTTGTGAATAGATCATATAATTTAACATATTCCGTTATAAGTTTCAGATTCATAGTTCTAAAAAATATCAAACTGTCCTTAAAACTGTAATTAAAAAATACATGAAATAACAATGTTAATATATATGGTTGCATAACACATATGAGGGAATATATATCCTTTTTATTGTATTATAACTCTAATATCCATATAATACCTCAACAACACATCCATCACCTACCACTGACTTGAAAATGGAACCAAAAAAATCCTATATTGTGAATTATAGAATGTATAGTGATAAATTCAACAACGCAGTGGGTCATGAATTTCCCACTTATTGAGTATGTATGAAATAACCGTATTTAAGGATCAAAACCAATTCTTAGCACTCTCCCATAATTTATTTTAGCATTATGTTGTTTTTTCATTATGTGGTAATCATAATTAATCAACCTATATATATTTTGTATAGATTGGGTTCTCAATTGTTAAAAAATGAAATATAAATATATGTTTACAATTACAGTATAATGTTAAATAAAATTTTTCAATTGGAAAATATTAGTATTATAGAATCCAAAAATCTGGGAATAATTATTATTATAATAGTGAAAGAAATAGTTTAAAATATAGGAATCCAAACCAGTACAATTATCAAAACACAAGAATGCTTATTTATAGATAATGATTCTAACTAAACTAAAACAAAATTGTGATAAAAAAAAAATTTATATTCCCTTATATAGTTGGATAGAAAGAAATTATAACTTTTTTTTAATAAATAATCAATTATAGTACGTAAATAACTTTAATATTAAAAATTAATTCAAAATAAATTTGTATTAATTTTAAAAATAATTATGCAATAGTGAACATATAATTAATTCAATTTTAATAAATAGAAAATAAAAATATATTAAAGAGGATATAGTGATTTACGCGAATTGAATTTTTGAATTATGTATCCATCATAAGAAAATTATAAACAATCATATTTCTAATAAGTATGATTAGAAAAAATATTATAGTAAAAAATAATTTCAGGATAAAGAATCACAAAAAATTCTTACATGAAGAAAAAGTAAGATGAATATACAAGGATTGAAAATAAATGACAATGAAATAATTTACATGACAGATACCTCCTTACAGTAGCTCAAACAAACAATTATAAATAATAAAGCTTAATGTAATTTTGTCGAATCGTTTAGACCCCTGATTAAATCATCCATGTTTATTATACACTAGGTTGTAGGAAAAACCATTAGTTTATTCATTAACTCTTAGGAATCTCCATTATCATGATAAATTCAATAGATTTTCAAGACATGCTAAAAAGGATTAGAAACAAAATTATACATGATAAATTTTTTTCATAAATTGATAATTAGGAAGTTGAAAAAAAATCATTTTCCGCACTCCACTATTTGGGATTAAATGGATGAACTAGGGGATATCTCTAAGTAATTCCATGTTTAAAAAGAATGAAATTGAGGATACCTGAAAAAACATAGATCTTGAAATATGTTATTTCATTTAAAGATGAACACAAATCATCATGTTGAAATGGATGTTTGATATCCCTAGAAAGAATCCTCAACTTTCATGACTAATATCCCGAGGGGAAACTCAATATCAAAACACATTACAATAGGTAGGGGTGAAGATGCACCCATTAATATATCCATAAATGAAAAAAATAGTATAAATAAAACCATATGATAAGGATTAATCAATTTGTCATTATAAAACTAAATAAGAACAATATTTCATCAAAAAATGATTCATTGGGCATGGAATACTGAATATTCTCGAGTAGTCATATCCACAACTAATAAAAACCATATTATAAAAAAAAAATAGGATTTAAATTTTGAAAACCTATTTATAAACATTAATTATTACTAATAATGAATGTAAAATAAATTAATTATATCTATTTGAATTAAAATCAATAAATAATGAATACATATTTAACTAAATACCGAGTGGAATTAAAATAATATCACCTACCTAAAAACCCTTTTTTATTTTTATAAGGTAAATTGAAAGTGGTGTCATCCTTTATGATGCACAACGTGTCTATCCTGAAATAATCTCTTATGTTTCTTGTGTGTGTTGTTTTTTTTAGAAATTTTTATGTTATAATTTAAACTATTTTTTTATATTATTGTATCCCCCAGTATATTTTCATGTATCCTTCCCATGAATTTCAAAATTATAATATTATTTCCATGGTTGTGATTTTTTCTATTGAGGAGTATGTAGTGTAAATGATAAAAAATATTACATATTCCAAATGAGTTCCCAATGATTTATTTCCATTGTTTTGTAAATGTGGAGATACACTTATGTATAACATTGGGTCTTGGATTAACATTATATATTTCATTGTCTTGTGAGTTAACCAAATTTATGATTTTTTTCTACTAAATAACTGTTATTTACTAATTTATACTATGGGTGTCCCATACATATGGATTTGTGTCGTGGGATGAACCATAAATATTGATTTTATCCACGGGTGACCCTTACGTATCTCTCTATGATTTTAATGAGACTCTTATGAATTAGCTCATAATCCATATATAATTTTCATGATTCCATTATAAAAATTATATCTTAATTCATACGTCATGATATATTTTGATAATCTATTTCATGGGATGTTTCATTATCAACCCCAATCTCAAAAAATTATCCCCAATATGGTTATATGTCATTTAATCATCTATTTTAGTATTTTATTATTAGAATATTCATTTATAGGTAAAATAGCGTGAATTATGGAAATTATATAATAGAGAAATATAAAGAGGAATGAGACAATTCTAGAGAGTGGATAACAGCTTTACTGACATATTGATCATTCAATTGAAGCCTAATTCAAGGTTGTTTTGTTATGGTAGATATCTTATTGATTATAATAATATAATAGGTCCCAACAATAAAACCAATTAGTGGATATGTATCATAAAAAGAGTCTCATCCATGGTAAATGGGTCTCAAACATGTTCTCTTCTTTCCTTTTGATTGTTTAAAACCCTCACATTTTGGTTTCTAGGTTGTTGAATATGTGGGTGTTTTTTTAAATATATGGATAGTATATTTGGTTATTTTAAATCTCATTTTCTTATTATATGCCATAAATTTTTATTTTTATAATAATGGTGTAGAGATAGTGTTTTTACCATGTACAAACAACCAATGTCTCTTGAAGTATAGAAATTTTGTATGTTCTCTATTTATGTAGATTTTTTTTATTTTGTCACCTTTCAGTTTTCTACTAATTATTCATATAAATTCTATATTTTATTTATCCACTTTTACTTATTTAATGGTTATCATAAAATTTATTTTTTTATACTCATCTATAGTGCTTATGGTGGTTGTTTTTTATACTCTCACACCAAAAATCCATTTCCAAGAATTGATATAGAGATTAGTGATATCTTCGGATTGGTATGATATTTAGATGTTTTAAAGATTGAATTAATATAATATTAAGGGGTAAATATTCATGTTTATTTTGTATAAAAGGGGCTCAGATATGCTTTTAGTTGAATAATGAATAAGATCATTTCCATTTATGATATTTAGTAGAAATTCACATGTTATATGGATATTGTGCCTATGGTTTTGATGAAATCCGACTCCCTGTTATTAGTGAAACTAAGTGAAAAAATTCATAAAATAAGTGTTCAATGAATAATGTTATAGTACTATCTATTGGAGGGTTGTAATTATTTGCACGACTAAGTATCTTCTCAATTGGTAGAAAAAAATTAAGCTTTATATTTTTAAAATGGTCTTAGACACTCTTTTCCAGATCATTTTAGTCCATTCTAATAATATACATCTATATTTAGCGAATATCTATGTATAGATAACAGATTAGGATAATGTATTCATTCATTTTTTTTAATATATGATTTAGTTAATCCTATTAGTTATTTGATGATGTATGATATGGATTCCATTAATTAATTGGACGGGAAAACAATTGTCATGTCTTGTGATATAAATATGCATTGTTTGAAGATAGAGGATATTAGGGTGAAGTCCAATACAAAGATTCTCAGATTCAATGGTCAAAAAATGAAAATTAAAAAAAATAACAAGTATGATTTTGTGTTTATGATTTTTAGGTATTATTACTACAGAAAATCAAAACAATTATATGATAATAACCTATGAAAAAATATTGGTATGGTATAGAATCGAACAATATAGTGTAACCCAGTTATGATAAAGATGATATTTAATACAATTTTTTATTATCACTTCAAGATTAATTTTGTATTCATCTAGATTTTAATTTTTCTATAATCTTTATACTATTTCTACATTTGATATTCTGGGTTTCTGGTTGGAAGGGTTTGTTTTAGGCTCATTTATAGGTATATTCAAATCCATTTGAATTGTTTGACTCTTATAAACTTTTTCTAATTGAATGATTATTATTTCATATTTCTTCACATTTTTTTATATTTGATATATATATATAGGATATGATTTTTTTTAAATATTATAACAATTAAATTTCATCCCCTCCCAGTTTTAGATTGTTTTTTCAGTCACACAGAACATTTGGGTAGGAATAGATCCATTATTCAGTGTATAATCAAACAAGGGCCACTTATATGGGTGAAAATAATTATATGGGTATCATAAGATCAGTTAAATTTTAATTATTAGATTAAGTAATCTATTGATAATACTTTATTAGTTGATTAAAATAGATTTGGTGAAATGGGATGATATATTCCATTATGGTTCATGATTAATAAATAATCCAACATGGATAATTATTTAAAATATTTCTTAATTATATTAGTGAAAACTACCCAAACCAGCTGATATGACAGAATGGTTTCCAATTTAATCACTTTTTTTAAATATTAATTTATATGTTATACATTTTTTGTTCTTTGTAATTATTTTATATTACAAATTTATTTTTTATTCAGTGTTTTTAATTTACTTGTTATATTTCTATTATTAACAACCATGACTTTATGTAATATCCAAACATTTCTAGAGATTCTTCATGCTTGTTTTCAGGTACTTGATTACACTTGTTTTGGTTAAACATTTCTATAGGTTTTCGTTTGGGGAAATTTTTGGTGAAATTTGAGAAAATATAAATAATAAAAGGCAATTCATGGCTTGTGCACGGTTTGAAAATAATGTTCATTTTTTCCCAAAATATCATGATCCTCTTTTTAGAGGCATATGAGGTGGTGCATTTTTTGTTCATAGTTTATCAAAATTGTGTGACGAACCGCCCCAAACCATGCACCCTATTAGTAGGTGTTTTCATGGATTTTACATGGTTTATCAAACCATTTTACACATAGAGGAAACCATGAACCACATAAGTAAGGTCACACAAATAAGGTTCAAATTTTGGATAATTGTTTGCATACTCCCAGGAAACAATGCACACAGAAATTAAACCAGATGAAAATTTAATTAAAGTTTGAAATTATGTAAAATTGTGCCCCGAATCCCACAGTATCATAGCTAATTAGTTTATTTTTTACTTTGGAAGCTCTGGGGAGGATTTCATGGCTCGTAGAACTCCTTCTGAAGTGAATTGAAAATTTGGTGGAAGGATTTGGCCTCTCTTCTAGTATGTATTATATTCACATAGATTTGATATCACAATCATCAATATTTATTAATGAAGATGGGTGATTTTTTATCCATTTATGATGGTTTAGATATTATTTTTAATGGATTTATTTCTTTTAAATCATGGTCTTAGTTATTGGTCCATGATCATCATGCTATTGTGATTTCAATAATTTCAAATTATTATGTATTTAGTAACTGATGAATTGATCAAAAACCATGAGGTATGTGGTCTGATTATCAGTTATCATAGCCTTTATTATATTGGGTTTTATTTAATTTGGTAATTTCAATCTCCACATTGGGAAACTATATTATAAATAAAATAAATTAATTTCACTGAGCTGTGGGACATGGAATACACCTCCAAATACACTCAGGGTATCAAACTACTACTCTACACCACTATTATAAGAATGTGAAAATTAAACTAAATTAATAATGAATATCCCAATTTAGAATGAATGGTGGTTTGGTTTTTGTTGGATGGATCATACACCAGCCCAAGACAATGTATGTATTAATGGAGTAGAATTCACTGTGAACCTGGTGAAAATTTGGTTAATTTATGAATAATAAATTTGAAATATGTTTACCTTATTATGTGTAATTTATTTTTTAACAACATCAAGTAATATTATATATTAGATATTGTATAGAAAAATTTATTGGTGGCCTAATGTATTTTAGGAACAACTTAATCATGTTACCTGATCTGTACCGCAATAAACTGAATTATTCAATGACATGAAAATTGAAAGTTCCTTATATTAGATGGCTGAATTGGGATTTAGGATGAGGCATGGATGAGATAACCATAAAAGTTTCTATGAATTACATGGGATTTTCTAAGGTGTCTTTATTTAGGATTATTATTAGACCCTTGATAAGAATTTTGGCATGAAAAATTTACTGCTTTGGTTTATGGTCTTCATCAAAATTGATATCTTCAACTGATATTGGTCTATATTGATTGTGATATTATACTGGAAATTGTGTATTATAAATTGGATATAGATTACTGGTTTATACTAATTTGAGTCTTTATTAAAGAGAGTATATTCTCCTCATGTTATATTTTAGACCCTCACTGCTAGTCGGTAGCCTCTATAGTATGTGCATATGTTCTTTAGGTCATGTAACTAACCGGTTCATGAAAATCATTTGTGGAAACAAGGTCAAGGTGTTTCAAATAGGTATCATATGATAGTTTTATTTTATCCCTTTTTTACTACTATTTGAAAATGTTAGATATGATAGTGGGATGAGATATGAGATGTTTACGAGATCATGTATTGGAGTACCAAACCCATGTATGGGGGAAAACCTACGTAACCAGGGTGAGATTATTGTTATATATGTTTCCTATTATAGTTCGATGTGCTTTCACCTTGGATGATCCATTTATTGTGTGATATTATTGTTCTTTGATATTTTACTAATGGATCGGTATTAAAAAATTGTGGATATACATGTATCATTTTAATATATCTTGATTTTATATGACTTGCAACATTTTAGGAACACCCAAAAAATCATGTGTGAAGAGTTGTTAATATGAAATGATTTTTTGATTGGGTAATTTATAATAAAAACGTACCTAATAAGAAATTGAAATTTTTATTTGATCCTAAGTTTTGTAATATAAAATGGATAAATTTCTGTATAACATAATAAATATAAATATGGATGTTTTTATGCTATGTTATCCTTTACCATGGTAAGGGATGGGTTAGGGTAGTGTTAGTGCATCAATTTTTAATGTGTGGAGGATTTTGGTAAATAACTTGTTATGACATCATGTGAATACCAATTATAATTTTTTTTAATGATATGTTATGTTTCTATGTGTTTGGAATTATAGAAATATTCTACAACCATGACGCTTGAATGTATAATTATAGAAGAAAACAACTATAAATGATCATCCAATAGAGGAACCCGAGGATCAAATAGTTTCAGGTGAAGGATCTGGAGAGTAGTTCCATGAGATGTTTTCTCTCTATAAGTAGTTTATAGAGGGAAAACAAGAATGGGTTGTCAGAAATATGTCTTGCCTATCATAGATATTCTAGTTACAGTACCATTCGAACATTACTAAAGAGGGTAAACCTAAGGTGGTTGAGTTTTGGATTGAGTCTCCCTACTCGATCCTTAAAAATATAGATACTCCCATAAAGAATAAATTAATACTGTTTTATATATTTTATGTTGCCAAACAATGTGTGGGTTGAACATTCACACCTGGAATGAGAATCTATAGAACATTGTATAGAATGAAATTTAGGGTATTTTTCTGAAAAAAATTTATCCATAGATTCTAAGGTTGTAGAAATATGTATAGCATATACATTTGACCCAAGGGAGTATTTCTATGATAGACTATATAGGATACTTCACTAATTTGAGACACTTTTTCCCAGAGATGGATGTACATTAGGATATAGTAGCGAAGCATTTCTAGGATTGCCTTAAATATGATATGAAGCCCTCGGTTAACATCATTCAGCTGAAGAAGTTTTCTAAAGTTGTGAACCATTCTCTCATTTACAAGAGGTAACCATTCAATTATTAGTAATTGTCCCTATGAGTATTTCAGTGAACGAAATAAAAATTAGAGTGGATATTGATATGTATCAGTTACATATAGTTTTAACTGAAAATAATTCCACTAGGGTTATAGGTCGGGTCACATTTTTATCTATTTCCCATGAACACTAGTGGAATGTTGAGCTGGTAGAAGGACGAGGGACTTGCAAAGGTATTATGGTACCCCTCAACTGATGGTTCGTGATGGAGGAGCAGGGAAAAATCACATTACTATAATTGGGAATTCTACCACATATCACTCTCGTAGTTATAATTTTTCTTCCATGGTAGTTGAGGAAGTAGATATGGTATATTCAAGGAAGAGTACCCATATCAGAAGTATAGTGTGGAATATGTGACATAAGATTCAATAGGTGGCAGAGGGGAAGGATAATTGCTTGCAGTTCAGCCAGAACATGTGAATAGTGAGGATGGTCCATCTATTTTCAACGGAAATTTTCTTATATATTATAAGATTTATAATGACATATTTTATAGATTAACCTCTCATTATATTATATATTTACAATATGTGAATGATTTTTCTATATCATTGGATTTGGTTAGTGGTGTTTTGATTATCGAGTCACCATTGGGACGGAGGTTGAGGGACATCTATTTATGTCAGGGTTGTTCTCTCAATGTAGGGGAGTATAAATTTATATAGGATCTCTACATACATGATATTTTTTAGTTTCAACTTGAATTTGGGTTGGGACTTGAAGGTATCATACCGAGCCTAAACCGATTAATATTTTAGCAGAGTTACCATTAAATTTCATGAGGGTCACAATTATTTTCATTGTGGAGAGTGGGATATATGGGTAGGTTGTTCCCATAAACATCATTATTAAATAGGGGAGATCACCACCTAGGTAGGATGTTATTATATAGATGATGGGGTTGTGAAACATGATTTCTTTCCACCTATAGTGTATTTGTTCAAAGATGTGTTTCTGTGTGACATATCAGGGCTGAAACCAGGGGATGTTTAGAATAAAATTAATCTCATGACTAGATCTGAACGTAATTCTATTCCACCTTATATAATGGAACAAAAAAAATTTAGTTAATTTATACTCAGTGGGATGATTTGAGGAATAAATGATTTACCAATCCAATTATATCACCTAGGGTTTCTACGGTCTTATTTTCTGTAAATTATATCATGACCTTCTGTTTTTTATTGATTACTAAATATTGAATAAAATGATTGTAAGGAACTAGTTTCCACTTCCATGTATCAATGAACACTTAAAAAAATTGATATGGGATTGTGTTTAATCCAAAAATAACTTGTGATCAATCTATCATCATTTTAGTGGTAAACATTTTAATATATAATGAACAACCATTAAAAGAACATAAGGTTTGTTGGATTTGTTCTTGATGTTGTTCAGGTTGATGAGAAAAATGGCATTGTTTATAGTCTTGATGAACCATATCATTTAACCATACATAGATCATGTTTTTGGTTGTTTGTTGGGTGACGTATGGGTGTAATCAAATATTAATGATGATAATTACCAGCATATTCAAGTCTTCATGGGTACACTGATAAGGCATTGGATATAAAATAAGGTATTTTATTAATTGTTTATTGTCATGTTAAACTTTATACGTCAAATAATCTCTTAGGAAGGTGTTTCATTATACCTATAAAAGGTGTATGTACTGGTTTCTTCAGAGGTTACCCTAATTTTATTTGATATATGAAGCTTTATAGTGTTTGTAGGTTATTATTAAAGGATTTTCCTTGATTTTTACAACATCAAACCACCTCTATTAGGCTTGACCAAGAATGTAATTATATTTTAATTTTATACATCATGTGATAATTTTTTCCACGGGTTAGATAATATTTTGAATGCCACACGCATTTTTATACTACCATAGCCATGTGAGGAGTGTAATGTGTTCTATGATGCATCCTAGATAAGAATTGGAGTACTATTGATGCATGGGATCATGTTCTAGAATATGGATCAGGATAGTTGTAGCCATATAAAAGGAAGTATCCTAAACATAAAATCATGTTATTTATTGTTGATTATTCTATAATTTCTTAGTGGCATTATCGATTGGGAGAAAATATAACTATGTGTACCAACAAAAAAAATCTATATATTATTGCAATGATACATGGATCGATGGAAATGAAGGTCGGTTTATTATATTCATTATTTAAACATTTATATAGGATATACACCCAGAAAGGGAAATACCCTTGCTAGTAGTTTGAAGAAGAAGTCACATTCTCATGATGATAATGGGTCATGTTCTAAGTGTAAAATGATGAAATTTCAATATGATTTGCATATTGAGTTTCTGGAGGGATAAGAGAAGATAGTCCTTGTATCCTAATCAGCAGAGGCCATGCTTTTATACTAGATGACAGAGTGGTGGTTTGAGGATTCACAGTGTTTGGCCATGATGGTCTCTCTAGTAGTCAGATATTCTTCTTCTGATTAGAACGTAGAGGAGGGTGAGACCATCAACTTCTGAAATGTTATTTTTGTGCCTACATGTATAAGAGAAGAGTTGATCAATGAGTTTCATTCCTCAATGTAGAGACCCGAAGATTGATGTACATGGATAATACATTACTTTTTCAGAATACTTAATACATAACAAAACAAAAAACAAAAACTCAATGATCGTAATAGTTTAGTGTCTTTAGAAACTTGGAATATAAACTTCTAATCATATTGAATGATCTTCAACAACTCCCATAACTATCTTCCCATTTTTGTTTCCTTACCTAAAACCTTTATTTATTTCCTGGGGAAGAAACATATAAAGGGAGATCTCAAATGCTCAGTAAGGGAAAAGATAGAGGACATAAAACAATCCATAATCATTTGAAAGCAAAAACATGAACATGAAATTTAAACATCAAAATCTTGAGAAAAGACATAAATCGTAGAAGTACGTAAGGAATATA
This sequence comes from Viscum album, assembly GCA_963277665.1. Classification (NCBI taxonomy): domain Eukaryota; kingdom Viridiplantae; phylum Streptophyta; class Magnoliopsida; order Santalales; family Viscaceae; genus Viscum; species Viscum album. Next base: position 142,099,750 of record OY728126.1, on the reverse strand, counting down.
TCGCAATGGAACATGAAACATGATAAAATATAATGCGAATAAAACATGTAATTGTGGAAACCATTCAGAACATGTTATGATTTCCCTAGTAGCCAAGGCATTGCTGCCAAGACCATCTTAGTGGACAAAGTCCCTTTCTGAATCTAGTTCACTCCTCGTTTCAGTCCTGTAACACTGAACCGGATTAACTTACCATTCCATCCATGTCTATCTCATGAGATATAAATCTTTAACCAATGCATTGGAGGGAGATATAGGTCCCACCCATCTCATAATGAAATCATTCTAACTTGTGCCACAAAATAAACATACATCATTCATAATAACCCAATAAATAAAATGGGTTTCATAAACATCATCCCATCATCACATTATCCATATAAAAAAATGGATATCCTTTCATAATAAGAAAAGTGAAACCAAGTAAATCATATGGACATTATACTTGAAACATACACATATGAAATAATGTCATCTTATATGGAAAATGGTTTTGATAAAACTCTTGAAATGGATTATTCAAGAAAATATCCTTTCTTCTTCAAAATCAAATTCGTTTCACAAAACGTCATGAAAATTTAAAAGAAAAAGATTTTTCTTCAAATAGTCATGAAATCTTTTTTTAGGAATCTTAATGAAAATAAGGCTTTATAAAACCATAAAAATCATTTCATTCCGTATAATTTAAAAAAGCATTCTCATCGTACTTTTGCCGGAAATGTAAAAAAAGTACCTCGTAACGTTAACAAAAGAATGATTAATTAAATACCATGTAGTAAAAGTCAAAATGGGTAAAGAAGACATTAAACATACATAAAAACACTTTTAGAAAACATGGACATTGATGACAACAATAACCCTAGTAAATACCTATGTATAAGAAATCTCGGATAAAACAATGAGATTTGCAAAATTATCCCTTACCTTAGGTCTGATATGCATTGTATGGATCCAAACCTCATGTATAATGATTTAAATATTGTTATTGACTTATTAAATAACCATATTAATTGTTATGATATCATATATGTTTCACTTATGACATTATATTACCCGTTCTTTTGTAAATTCCATGTTAAAGTAGCGTTTTGGGTAAAATCATTTCATTTATCGTATGTGTTTCGACTTGTTGTTCTTGATATTATTACTTATATCATGATTTAAATAATTACATAATGTAAAACATGATTTATATATAATATATATTTATTATATACATATATATTATTGAACGATAAATGAAATGAAATACACCGTTCATGGAGATAGTAGGTTGTACGTACGCATGAATGTTGTTTTCGTTTCATTATTGAATTGAATGAAACTAAATAGATGACATATATATATATATATAAATAAATCCAGTAGAATTATTATTTCATATAATTATTTATAATTCTTTATATAAACTTTATGATCGTACGGATAACATGGAGAATGAATCTCATCGCGTCGTGGAGACAGTAGTCCGTACGTACGCAAGAGCGATGTTATCATTCCCATTTTTATTGAATAGAATTTTAATGGATGGTATAATATATCAGAATAATTATGATGTTATAATAACCATATATAGTTATTATTTACACCATTATACCCATCCATGTAAGGTGTGGGTGGAAAAACAGATTACACCACAGTGTGGAGACGGTATTACCTACGTACGCACGTGCGGTGATTTTGTTTTCCGTAGGATGGATAGAAGGTGAAATAGGGTTGTTTAATATTAATAATAACATATCTGTGTATGAGGTATATTGATTTTGTTACTTCATAATGAAACAGATAACGAAGTGGGAGTAGGAGAAGAATGGAACTTGAAGAAAACGGTAGAAGGTATTACCTCTTTCTCAAAGTGCCTCCATTAAACTTTTTCTTAGGGCACTACAGTTGGTCTTTTGAGAAGACCAGTACCTCTAGTGGGTTACTAAGGACGTGGGGAAGTGAAATGGGAAGGGTTTGGCTGAGAATGAAGGCTTAAATTTTTGTGAGGAGGAGAGGGAGGAGGTTACCTTTTATAAGTGAGGAGAGGGGCACTTTTGGAAATATAAGAAATATTAGTTTATATTAAATCTCTACCCCACTTAAAAACTTCCAAAATGACTCATATTCAAATATTAGATTAGATAGTATTGTAATATCATCATCCAATAAAATATATACTTGTTTGGAATTTATATTAAACATTATCAACTTGATTTATCCTTATTTATCAATTTAATTTTATTTATTGTAATAATATTCTAAATTTTAAATTATTATAAATAATTATATATGTGTTGTTAATTTTACAAAATTTGACACTTTATGACATTGTGTAACATATAAATTTTAATTTATAATTTTTAATTTTTTTTGTGATTTTTAAACAATTTTATAATATGTTATTTTTATAAAAGAACAATAGTGTCAATTTTGACACTATTCATTTATTTGAATTTAAATAAATTATATACAGAATATATGTTCGAACTAAAAGCTTTAATAGATTAATAAAATGTCTTCTGTATCTATAAAATTATTTGAGCACATTAAATCGTTCATATAATATTTTTTTTAATAATCTTAAAACAATTTATTTGATATTTCTCTTAATAAAATAATTTCAACATCACTATTATGTCACCTTTAATTATAATTATTTAATACCCAAAAATTTATATAATTTTATATGATGTAGATAATTTTATTATCTCTCAGGAGACTATTAATGTTTTAAGATTCATTAATATTATAACTAAATTAAAATTATTATACTTATAAGCTTTAAGAAAGTGACATTTGTCACTTTCTTTGGTTTTAATAATAAATAAATTATTCTCATTGAAAAAATACCATTAAATGAATCTAATCCGACCCTTAGGTGATATGGGTCCACTTTTAGTAATCCAGTAGGATTTTGGCATGTGTTAGGGTAATTTTATAATCTTATATTTACGCTTAATTACCAGATTTACCTTTAACTGTGGTAAATACAATTTACCGTAGATACTATTCATAATGCCCAAAAAAAATGAAAATTATATTGTTAATATAATTTGGAGCCCCTTATTCCAAATGTGGATTCCATTTTTCCAAATTCAATACAAAAAAGTTTCAGAAATTGAATTAAAATTAATCACGTTGTTAAGAAAATGGGTTTTAGAAGTTAAAACATTGCCAAAGATTAAATTTTTTTTACCTATGAATTCAATGTGAAATTAATAATAATGAAATATATTATATTAAATTGTAAAAATATATTCTATTTATACTTTAAAACCATTTAATATTATAATTTAAGCATATAAATTATCTCAATGAAAAAAGTTGTTTTTAATTAAAAATTAGTGTATTTTTACTATTCATCAAAATATGAAAGTTATCACAAAAAAATCAAAAATTTACCAAAACTAAATTTTTTTATCCTGATTCCAAATATGAATTTTATTTTTTCAAATTTAACTTTTAAAAATTACAAAAACTATATTTAATGTGGGTGCGCCATTAAAAGGCGGCAAAACTGCAATTTTTTTAAAAAGACTTATTTTACCCGAAAAATTTATTTTGTTCATATAACATGTTATAGAAAATGTGTAAGATGAAATAATAATTTTATAACATTAAAAATTTAGTTAATACTATTAATAATGGCTAGTTCATAATAAAATTATAACCATATATCATTTTTTAGTGAAACATAATATTGCGTACAACACACGCTATTGAGGAAAGTCGCGATTTCATGTAATGCAAGTCAAGTCAGGGTGGCGTGTTGTGAAAGACTCATTTGTTGTTTCGTATAACAAAATCCAACCATATTTCATTTATACGTTGAATATATATATATATATATACACACTCAATGTTGCGTAAAATAACTACTATCAAACAAACATGAAATTGTGTGTAACACGATCCAAGATTAGTGTTGAGTATAGTACAAGCTAATACGGTGTTGCGTATAGCGCAAGATAATCTTGGTGTAGCGTAAAACAGAAGATATGCAATAAAATACAAAGAATATATCTTACAAAATCTCGAGGTGTTACATTCTACCCCCCTTAATATGATTTTTGCCCTCGAAATTCGTCGGGGTTATAAATGGTTTATTACTTGAAAGTTTCATTAGTAGAAAACCACATCGAAAAAAGGGTATAAAAAAACATACCATTAAAAACTAATGTATGAAATGTAATGGTTACCCAAATAAACTAATCACTGGGTTTCCACATAGGAGAACATAGGTGAAAAAATATGGATATGGAAGAGAAATCTAACCATCATGTTCTGATGGAGGGTGGTAGAGAACATGGCTATGAAAAAGCCTCCAATCACAAAGCCATAAATTTGTGATGATCTAATATACCATCTGATTCATCAGATATAAGAGCACTAGGACAACATTTTTGGGTTTCAATATCATTTCCCTAAAGTTGAAAATTTTGAATTAGAAGAAATACATACTTGATTTTGGTAAAATCTCACTATTGTTCGTGCCTTGAACAATTTACACTTAATCCCTTAAAGAAATTAAGTTGAATTTTTTATTCGTGAAGTGTTAGCAGATCATGTGATAGAATTATGGGTCATTCCATCTATTTCAAACTAAGGGTTAGAAAAACTTATCAAATATACATAAGTTCATCTGTAGTGAGATTAATCGTATATGGTTCCTAAAATGGACGTATACTTCGTATATCATAACACATAATAAATTGAAAATAATTTATACTAACCAAGTACTTCATGTAGGCCAATGGTATGTGATAAAATCCTATTACACTTCGGTTGTGGGTTCGATTCCCACAGCCTTGTTCGACGCGATGGGTTGTCGCCCGTCATGCAGGTTGTCCGTTTTCAAAAATTACATCATTATGACATTCCATCAATAATATTGAAAAAAGTTCTAGCCTAAAACAATAATAACTTGTTTCCAGCATAATCAATTGAAATCTTTAGGCTTATCCAAAATACATATGACCAATCTCATACTATAAAGAAAATGATTACATGAAAGGTCACATAACAAGCACGTGAATACCATCATTTATACAATATATCTTGTTGGTAACATTCCAAACATGTGAATACCTTAATCATGTTTTCTCTTGAAAAATGAATACCCATTGAACCTTTATAAATGTTGTTAAAAGTTAAAAATTTCCACATACAAAAATCCTAAAATATCTATATACTCAAATCATCATATAAATTTTCCCTTTTATCATCCATGAGCTCATAAATACTATCAAATATATTATTTTCTCATTATCCCTTCAATATGTGAATATTTTCTTATTTACAAAAATATGTGAATAACCTTTCATGGTTACCGGTACCATTCAACATATACTTTCATATAATTTAGTAAAAACAAAACTGTAACAATACCTAGATGATTCTTTATTCCACAGTACCATACATTATTCTTGATAAACATACAATCATTCCACTAACTTCTTAAACCACTGACTGAGCTTCATCATTTATTTCATCTCATATTTCATTTTTAGTCTCTTCATCATCATCCACATAAATACTACCCATATGACCTTGCTGATTCTATTCATGATATTTTCTCTTAGGGAATTGGTTTGCATAATTTCCATACATTCCACATTTAAACATCTAAGCATTGTTTATGTTGTAGCAATACCATTATCCTTGTCCATGGTGTTAACTGAACCTTTTCCTTTGCAATTACTGGATTTTTGTCCTTTTTTTTCACACCCAAAGAATCATCCAGTTCCTTTGAAACAATACCCCAGATGCCTCTTCCCACATGATTTGCATGAGGGAAATTGAACAATATTTCCTCTATGATCATCATGAAACTCCATCTTTCTCTTATTATCTGAGTTGGGAAACATACCAGAGTTGAGATTATTGATCATATAATGAGATTTCTGATTAGGCATAATAACGATGTTTGGACATCCAAATCCCATTTCATTTGGTTGCTCATGAAGAATATCATTCCATTGTCCATCATATACTCTATTATCGTGAATCTTCCTGTTTCGAACCATTTTCTAAAACCCAAAAAGAATAGTGAGAGAGGAAAAAAGCATGCTAGGCAAAACAACATAGTAAAAGGGGGAGTACAGTAAATATCTAACATCTTAGGTTAAATTATAAAATTGTTACCGTAGTTCTAGGTCTATATCCTATACGTATACATATCCTTAGGGACATCCCTAGACATACCATAGAAATATATCTAGGGATCTCACTAACATTTTCGCATCCTAGTTTCCAAAGGTTAACTAAACCTTTCCTCTGATACCAACTGTAGAGACCCGTAGCTTGATGTACATGGAAAATACATTACTTTTTCAGAATAATTAATACATAATAAAAACAAACAAAAAAACTCCAGTGATTTTGTTTTCCGTAGGATGGATAGACGGTGAAATTGGGGTTTTTATTCTTTATAATAACATATTAGTATATTACGGATACTTATTTTATTACTTAATAATGAAACAACTAAATAAGAGGGGTAGAATAAGAATGGAACTTGAAGAAAACGGTAGAAGTTATTACCTCTTTCTCGAAGTGCCTCCTTTAAACTTTCACTTAGGGCACTACAGATGGTCTTTTGAGAAGAAAAATACCTCTAGTGGGTTTCTAAGGAAGTGGGGAAGTTAAATGGGCAGGGTTTGGCTGAGCGTGAGGGCTCAAATTGCTGTGAGGAGGAGATGGAGGAGGTGCCATTTTATAAGGGAGGAGAGGGGTACCTTTGGGAATATAAGAAATATTAGTTTATATTAAATCCCAACGCCACATAAAAACATCCAAAATGACTCATATCCGAATATTATATTATATAGGGTTTTAATATCATAAAAAAATAAAATTTAGAAATTTTTAAAATTTATTTTAAACATTATCAACTGGATTTATCCTTATTTATCAATTTATTTTTATTTGTGGTAATAATATTCAAAATTTTAAATTATTATAAATAAATACATCTGTGTTGTAAAATTTACATAATTTGACACTTTATTACATTTTGGACAATATAAATTTTAATTTATAATTTTTAAATATTTTTTAAAACAATTTTATAATATGTTATTTTTATAAAATAACAAAAGTGTCAATTTTGAAACTATTCATTTATTTGAATTTAAATAAAATATATACAGAAGATATGTTCTAAATAAAAGCTTTAATAGATTTATAAAATTTCTTATGTATCTAGAAAATTAGTGGAGCAAATTAAATAGTTCATATAATATTTAATTTAATATTTTTAAAACATTTTATTTGATATTTCTCTTAATAAAATAATTTCAACATCACTATTATGTCACCTTTAATGATAATTATTTAATCCCTAAAAATTCTAAATAAATTCATATGATGTAGATAATATTATTATATTTCTGGGGAATATTCATGTTTTATGTTTCATTAAGTTTATCACTAAATTAAAATTATTATACTTATAAGATTTAAGAAAGTGACATGTTGTCACATTTTTGGTTTTAATAATAAATAATTTATTTGCATGGAAAAAAGTCCATTAAATGAATCTAATCCGACCCTTAGGTGATATGGGTCGACTTTTTGTCATCAAATAGGATGTTGTCAGGTGTTAGGGTAATTTTATAATCTTATATTTACCCTTAATTACCTGATTTACCATTAACTATGGTAAATAAAATTTACCGTAGTTACTATTCATAATGCGCAAAAAATAAATTTTTTTTATTAATATAATTTTGACCCACTGATCCAAAATATGAAATCCATTTTTCAAAATTCAATACAATAAAGTTGCATAAATTACACTAAAATTAATCTCGTTGTTAAGAAAATGGGTTTTAGAAGTTAAAACATTGCCAAAGATTGAAATGTTTTGACCCATGAATTCAATGTGAAATTAATGCTAATGACATATAATATATTAAATGGTAAAAATATATAATATCTATACATTTTAACAATTAAATATTATAATTTAACCATATAAATTATCTCAATGAAAAAAGTTGTTTTTAATTAAAAAATAGCGTATTTTTACTATTCATCAAAATATGAATGTTATCAGAAAAATATCCAAAGTTTATCCAAAGTAATTTTATATATCCTTCTTGCAAAGAAGATTTTTATTTTGAAAAATTGAACTGATAAACATGTAAAACACTAGATTTAAAGTGGGTGTTCCATTAAAAGGCGGAAAATTGCATTTTTTTGAAAAATACTTATTTTACCCGAACAATTTATTTTGTTCACATACCATGTTCTAGAAAATGTGTATGATTAAATAATAATGTTATAACAATTAAAATTTAGTTAATAATATAACATCCCAGGTAAATAGAGAATAAATAATTTTCATTTTTATTAATATTTATGAATTAAATATTAATTTTACATTAAATGGGTTGCTATGTTCGATAGCGTACCCGATACGCAACAATGATTTTCTTTGAAATTTTACATTGCACACTAGTAATCAAATAATATTATTTTAAATGGTAGTTAACACGTAGCAGTTGTATTTGCGGGAATTAATAGAAATAACTAAAATATGATTTATATGTTTGTTAAATGTTTTTACATTTATCCAATAATGGATAAAGGCTTAAAATAAGAAAAGAATTCAATTTTAGGCATATACACTCTAATTTTCACTAAAGGTCCACTTATTGCCTTTTGATGGTGAACAATCATTAAATATAGGTTTGGTCACTCTTATAAATTCTATTGGACCAAATAATACACTTCTTAATAATAGGGACATCAAAATTTACTTTGTGTGAAATTTTGGTATTTTTCCGATAAAGTTCATTTTCTAATGAATAGTGATAAATGGTGTATTTTAATTCAAAACCTTTTTTTAATCTATTTAATTTATATGATTAGATTATATTTTGAATTTTTTTAAATTGAAATTAGAATGTATTTTTACCATTTAATCCAATAGTGGTCGTTGAATTAATTTCACTTTGAAATTGGACATAAACTAGTGTTAATCTTTTGATACTTATTATTTTATAAAAACACGCTATTTGCTCTGACAGCGGGAATTAATTATTAAATTAATTAATTTAACTTATATGTTTTTAATTTTTTAAAATAAAAAACATTTTTTAATTCATAATATCAAATACAGCTTAGGGTGATGTTTTGGATGGTATAATATATTATAATAATTATGATGTTATAATAACCATATATAGTTATTATTTACACCATTATAACCATCCATGTACGTTGTTGGTGGAAAAACAGATTACACCACGGCGTGGAGACGATATTCATTACGTACGCACACTCAGTGATTTTGTTTTCCGTAGGATGGATAGAAGGTGAAATTGGGGTTTTTATTCTTTATAATAATATATTAATATATTATGGATACTTATTTTATTACTTAATAATGAAACAACTAAATAAGAGGGGTAGAATAAGAATGGAACTAGAAGAAAACGGTAGAAGGTATTACCTCTTTCTCGAAGTGCCTCCTTTAAACTTTCACTTAGGGCACTAGATATGGTCTTTTGAGAAGAAAAATACCTCTAGTAGGTTTCTAAGGATGTGGGGAAGTTAAATGGGCAGGGTTTGGCTGAGCGTGAGGGCTCAAATTGCTGTGAGGAGGAGATGGAGGAGGTGCCATTTTATAAGGGAGGAGAGGGGTACCTTTGGAAATATTAGAAATATTAGTTTATATTAAATCCCAACGCCACATAAAAACATCCAAAATGACTCATATCCGAATATTATATTATATAGGGTTTTAATATCATAAAAAATTAAAACTTAGAAATTTTTAGAATTTATTTTGAACATTATCAACTGGATTTATCCTTATTTATCAATTTATTTTTATTTGTGGTAATAATATTCAAAATTTTAAATTATTATAAATAAATACATCTGTGTTGTGAAATTTACATAATTTGACACTTTATTACATTTTGGACAATAAACTTTTTAATATATAATTTTTAAATATTTTTTTAAACAATTTTATAATATGTTATTTTTATAAAATAACAAAAGTGTCAATTTTGAAACTATTCATTTATTTGAATTTAAATAAAATATATACAGAAGATATGTTCTAAATAAAAGCTTTAATAGATTTATAAAATTTCTTATGTATCTAGAAAATTAGTGGAGTACATTAAATAGTTAATATAATATTTAATTTAATATTTTTAAAACCATTTATTTGATATTTCTCTTAATAAAATAATTTCAACATCACTATTATGTCACCTTTAATGATAATTATTTAATCCCTAAAAATTCTAAATAAATTCATATGATATAGATAATATTATTATATTTCTGGGGACTATTCATTTTTTATGTTTCATTATGATTATCACTAAATTAAAATTATTATACTTATAAGATTTAAGAAAGTGACATGTTGTCACATTTTTGGTTTTAATAATAAATAATTTATTTTCAAGGAAAAAATTCCATTAAATGAATCTAATTCGACCCTAAGGTGATATGGGTCGACTTTTAGTCATCAAATAGGATGTTGTCTGGTGTTAGAGTAATTTTATAATCTTATATTTACCCTTAATTACTTGATTTACCTTTAACTATGGTAAATAAAATTTACCGTAGTTACTATTCATAATGCCCAAAAAAATAAATTTTTTTTTTATTAATATAATTTTGACCCACTGATCCAAAATATGAAATCCATTTTTCCAAATTCAATACAATAAATTTTCATAAATTACATTAAAATTAATCTCGTTGTTAAGAAAATGGGTTTTAGAAGTTAAAACATTGCCAAAGATTGAAATGTTTTGACCCATGAATTCAATGTGAAATTAATGCTAATGACATATAATATATTAAATGGTAAAAATATATAATATTTATACATTTGAACAATTAAATATTATAATTTAACCATATAAATTATCTCAATGAAAAAAGTTGTTTTTAATTAAAAAATAGCGTATTTTTACTATTCATCAAAATATGAATGTTATCAGAAAAATATCCAAAGTTAATCCAAAGTAATTTTTTATATCCTTCTTGCAAAGAAGATTTTTATTTTGAAAAATTGAACTGATAAACATGTAAAACACTAGATTTAATGTGGGTGTTCCATTAAAAGGCGGAAAATTGCATTTTTTTTGAAAAATACTTATTTTACCCGAACAATTTATTTTGTTCACATACCATGTTCTAGAAAATGTGTAGGATTAAATAATAATGTTATAACAATTAAAATTTAGTTAATACTATAACATCCCAGGTAAATAAAGAATAAAGAATTTTCATTTTTATTAATATTTATGAATTAAATTTTGATTTTACTTTAAATGGGTTGCTATGTTCGATAGCGTACCCGATACGCAACAAAGATTTTCTTTGAAATTTTACATTGCACACTAGTAATCAAATAATATTATTTTAAATGGTAGTTAACACGTAGTCGTTGTATTGGTGGGAATTAATAGAAATAACTAAAATATTATTTATATGTTTGTTAAATGTTTTTACATTTATCCAATAATGGATAAAGGCTTAAAATAAGAAAAGAATTCAATTTTAGGCATATACACTCTAATTTTCACTAAAGGTCCACTTATTGCCTTTTGATGGTGAACAATCATTAAATATAGGTTTGGTCACTCTTATAAATTCTATTGGACCAAATAATACACTTCTTAATAATAGGGACATCAAAATTTACTTTGTGTGAAATTTTGGTATTTTTCCGATAAAGTTCATTTTTTAATGAATAGTGATAAATGGTGTATTTTAATTCAAAACCTTTTTTTAATCTATTTAATTTATATGATTAGATTATATTTTGAATTTTTTTAAATTGAAATTAGAATTTATTTTTACCATTTAATCCAATAGTGGTCGTTGAATTAATTTCACTTCGAAATTGGACTTAAACTAATGTTAATCTTTTGATACTTATTATTTCATAAAAACACGCTATTTGCTATGAGAACGGGAATTAATTATTAAATTAATTAATTTAACTTATATGTTTTTAATTTTTTAAAATAAAAAACATTTTTGAATTCATAATATCAAATATAGCTTAGGGTGATGTTTTGGTATTTTTCTGAAAAACATCAATTTTTATGAATAGTGAAACCACTATGTGGTACTTATAAAAACTGAATTTCCATTTAAAAGAAATTTTACCACCTCTGTGTTTTGAATTTCAAAAATCCAATATACATGGTTGTAATTAAGAAGTAATGTGTGGTTCAGTAGGATTAAATTTTTTTGGTGAATAGTAACTTTTAAGTTTTTAATCGTGATTAGAGATAATGAGTGTAGTTTAAGGTAAAAATAATGTTTTAATAATAGAAAATGACCTATACACGTGTCCTACCCTTATTGGATGTGTCATGGTATACCAAGACAATCCATGGGTAAACTTGGGAACCCCATGGAGCCACATTGGTAGGAAAATGACTTTAATACCTTTTTATTTGAAGTTAAAATAAAAATGCCACAAACATGAGTTGTTTTACTAAAAAAATTTAAATGGGGTTATACAAGTCATATATTTGACTATAAATATTCATTAGAAATATAAAAATATTTCCTACATCATGATAGTTTTTTATAATTTTTAGACACTAAATAATGTAAATTATTTATGACACCATGACGATGTAGCGATTACCTCATTATTTAACGATTTAAAAAAATGAAATGATAATGTAAAATAGAAGACCTACACATGTTAAAAACTTATTGTATGGGTGGATTTAGAAATATTATCAACTTATCCTCTAAATATATAATTTTGGTACCTTTTAAGTCCAAAAATCATTTAATAATAAAGTAACCTTTTATAACTTTCCAAGAGTGCCCCTCCTCTCCTCTTATAAAATGCCCCCACCTCTACCACCATACCCACACCTCTCAAGAATTTGGCTCGGCCAACTCCTATCCATTTTTTCTCTCCACATCCCTCTCTTACTATTTGAAGCCTCACTTTTGGCATAAGTCTTCCCGAGGAAGACTTTGAGCTCAAATCAATATGAGTTACCCCGTTTTAAAGGTAGTGTTTTATCTTGTGTTTCTATGTTTTATTTTGCTTCTCAAACCCTCTAAACTCTTTTTATTACTTACTTTTGTAACAACACAAGTAGATTAAATATATTAGGGTGTTTTTATAATTAGTATTCGAGCTACACATACACAGACCTACATCTAATGGTTAAAGATCATATTGTTTCTGTGGATGGCGAATTTCTGCCTCACGAAACGATGATTGTTCAACACTCATATAACACCTACAATGGTGTCCATTAAGATTTCAGTATATTTATATATGATATATAATATGTTTATGTTTTACATAAGCTTCTGTATTGTTCATTTATGGCATACCTTTATGGTTTCTGTTATGGGTAAACGTGATATCTTCATTTTAGGAAATGCGGACTACCGCCCCCTCAAAGTGATTTGATTCGTTAATACCATATGTGGTATGTATAAAAGATATATTGAATGATATTATATATGATACAATAATGTAATTATAATACTATTATGTATAATTATGTTTTAATTCCATTAAATTTGAAATAGAAATTGAAGTAGCGTTCATGCGTACGTACGGCTTACTGTCTCCATGAACGGTGCATTTCATTTCATACCTCTAACTGTTATATTATAAATGCATGTATTTAATGGATATATATGATATATATGATATATACATATTGAGTATAACTCTGGATATAATGGATACATGAACAACTTGTAATTACAAAGATCATATTTTTGACTCAAGTACCAATGATCGTTAAAACGACCATTATTAACTTAAATAATTACACAGTGTTCATGACATGGTAATAAGAGATGTAAAAGGAATAATTAACATGAAAAAGGTTCTTAACCAAGTATAAATTAACTCAGGTTTATTATTAAGGTCATTAAAGAATGATCAAGTCAAGTCGGACCCAATGTATGGGACTTCGTCTCAATCTCCTTTCATTGAGGCATATTATGATTTATAAACAACATTATTTTATAAGGTGTATAAACCCCTTTGACTTTTATGATTACTCAAAATGAATCTTTTTATACCAAGAATTTACTAAACGACAAAAGGGAATGTTTAGTTTTTGTCGTACGTATGCGGCGACAATGACTTCTCCGCCGCCGTGACCATTATTTGAATATCGGCTTCCTCTACAAGCCGTACTTTTTTAAATGAAAAATAAATACCATGTTTTACTTTTCTTTTATTTTGGTATTGAAAATGGTTTTCATAATGTTTTTATTATATCAATGTGTTTTATTGATATATTTTGGTTGATATGTGGAAATTTTATTTTTCTTTTATTCATGTTTTATGTGATACGATTATGTTATGGTTCATGGGAATTATTATGAAGACGGGTGGTTTCGTGATAAACATGTTGAGTCAATAAGGTTTTCCTTATGACTTTTTCATTCCTTCTTGTTTTGAAAATCACAAACACCTAATCCTTAAGAAAATCTCTTTTATAAGAAAAATTTCTTTTATAAGGAAAATCCCTTTTGTAAGAAAAATTATCCGTATCATATTTTCATCCATATTTTTCTTAAGTATAAAATTCAGATTCATTTATATTTTCTCGGAATTGTTTGAAACTTTGATATGAAGAATTTTGTTTTAGGATCCGAATTCTGGACAAGAACTATAATAAAGTATCACTCTGAAATCCAGATGAGAACTATAATAATGTTTCATTCCAAACTCCGGATACGAACTCTAATTAAGTTCTACATTAGATTCAGGATATGAATCCTTATGAAGTTCGACAAAGAATTCTAATTACGAATTCGTGTGATGAGTTATCATTACGAATTCTGATGATTAATTCTCATTAAGAAACCTGATGATGAATTCTCATTACGAATTCTGATGAAAAATTCTTATTCCGAATTCTCATTCCGAATTCAACTATTAAACAGAATCTGATAATCTTTGTTTAATACACTCCGTATTTGTTTAGACTCCGAAAAAATATTTTTTACACTCCGAACATTCATTCCGAACTTTTGAGTTAGATTTTAAACGGTGGTGTACATTCTGTTACACTTTTTTTGTTATAAAACGATGCCGTCAATTCTGTAATAAAACTAACCATTGGCTAAGTGACAGGTGTACAGGTCCCTCCGATTTTTAAGGAAAATATGACCATTGGGAAGGAGGCCGACCTTACCTATAAATAGGAGCTCATTTGAAGGAGCTCAATATATATAATGTAGTCGATCAATCTAGAGACCACACGCTGCTAATGTGATTTCTAGTGAGAGAAAGATTTTCATGCCTAGTGCGTACTGAACCGCTCTTTCAATTTTTTCTTTGTGCGACTCCGAATGTTGGTGATTACATTCGAGGACTTCCGGGGATAGGAAGACAAAGGTTTCCAACACCTTAATGTTGAGGGCTTCCTTGCTGAGGAAGACAGAGGTTGCCAACTACATTGAAAATGAGGGATTGTGGGGATAGCAATACAGAGACTCCGGTCTTCTTATCAAGGGCTTACCCTGGTGTGGGTAAGACAGACTTTCTTGAAATTATAAATCAAGGGACCTTTATCCATGGTTGTTGGATACCCTTATCTTTGGGTTAAAAGACTTATATCTTTTTACTTGTAGTTTTACTACTTGTTTATTTCTGCTGCATTTTATATTATAAGGAAGTTATAACTTTCTTATACTTCCTTACTTGTACTATCTTTCATTTAGATTCTATACGCTTTAAGGTAGAATCTCATATTGTAATCATTTGTTACGTTTCAATTTCCAGAACCATATTTCCAGAACCTAACTTCAGAATCTCTTTCCAAGGTTTCATTTGGTGTTAGAGGTGCTGTGAATTTTCTTATGTTTAACTTTGTTAAACATAGCCCTTTTCTTTGCTTAATGAAAACATAGTTTTTCATAATTATCTTTAAAAGTTCCAAATGAATTTTTAAAGTATACAATTCACCCCCCTCTTGTATATTGAGCATATACATCATTATTCTGATCCTACAATTGGTATCAGAGGAGGTCTCTGAAATACTTGTACTCACGTTTACGTTTTTTTTATTGCTCACTTTATCATTTTAAACGTTCTCATTCCGAACTTTCTCATTCCAAACATTGTTATTACGAATCTTTTTCTACTAAAATTTTTTTGTGCCAAAGGTTTATAAGTATGGCTGGAATTAATGTTGGTTCTATTGATAATCTAAATCCTACAAGACCACCAATCTTTGATGTTAATGACTATGAGTACTGGAGAGACCGAATGAAGACTTTTGTTATCAATACTAGAGTAGACAATTTTGTTATGCTTAGTGGAGATTATAAAATTCCTGATAAGGAAGTTATAACATTTACTAACCAGGAAAAGAAAGAGTATCAACTCAATTATAAGATACACAATACCTTACTTTGTTCAATGACCAGAAATATATATAGGCAAATTTCTTCTTTTGAAGAAGCTAATTGTATCTGGAAGAAGTTAGAGGTTACACACTTTGGAACTTCTAATGTGATTGAAACTAGGAGAGCTATGCTTAGAGTTGTATACCATGGATTCAATTTTTTTTATGGTGAACCATTCTGTAAAGTTCAACAGAGATTTATTACTCTCGTCAACATCCTACAGTCTATGGGAGAGAAAGGTTTAGATGATGAAGCTCTTGTGGATAAGATAATTGATATCATCCACAATGAGTGGGAATCAAAGAGAACTGTTATAGATGAGAATCGGAAAGTCCCTCAAATTTATCTTGATGAGTTATTTGGAACTCTTCTCCAACATGAAACCAGAATGAAGTGAGATGCTGACAACATCAAAAAGAAAAATGGAAATGGTACTGTTGCTTTTACAACAACATCAAATCATATGAAAGCTAAGACTCCTGAGAAAGTAACCATATCCAAGTCTAAGAAGATGGTAGTTCAGTCAGATTCTAGTGAGAGTGAAATATCAGAAAATGAATTAGCAAATCTTGCTCGAAGGATGAACAAGATAGATGGCCAGAGAAATTTCCAATCCAAGTATAAGAAAAATGACAAGAAAGATAAGAAAGATGGAGAAGTTACTTGTTATGAATTCAAGAGAGCTGGACATATTAGACCAGATTTCCCTTTGCTTTAAAATAAATAATGGAAAGAAAAGAATTCAGAAAGGAACAGAAAGAAGTATTATAAAGCCAATTCTAAGAATGTTTTGAAAGCTAATGATACCTGGAGTGCCAGTGGTGGTGATTCTTCAGATGAATCTTTTGATTATGAATCTTTAGGATAGAAGAATCTTGGTCTTATATCCAGATTACCTATTGATAATCATTGTTTTATGGATAAGGTAAGAAATTTTGAATCATTGACCAATGTTTCTTTAAATTCTAATGATAGTAAGTATTATAACTCTTCTGATGAAGAATCTTATTCTGATGAAGAAAATACTTTACCTACTTATGAAGAAGTCTCCAGGTTTTCTGAACTTCATGAGATTGAGAAATCAAAACTCAATAAAAAACTTCATAAGGAAAACTCTAGGAATTCTATTCTTACAAAAGAGATATCAGATCTTTCTAAAGATCTTGATAGAAAAAATGCTGATTTTGAAAGTATTTCAAAAAATCTTGAGGAAGTAAGTTCTGAGAAGAACACCCTTTCTAAAGAATTAGAAAATGTAATTTCTAAGAAATATGTTTTTGATCCTAGGTCTAGTTCTAAAACTAATGATTTTGAGGATAAAAACTTGGTTATAAAACTCAAGTCCGAAATTTTTTCCTTAAAGAAGTGTTTATCAAACTTTACCCATGGTAAGGAAAATTTTGATAAAATGTATTCACAAATACGACCTTTAAGAAATAAATTCGGATTTGGTTATACCCATGCAAAACCAATTTTCAGTAACAATTATTTTGTTCCTCAAAGTGCCCCATTTTGTACCAAGTGTCAATGTGGAGGTCACTAGGCAAAGAATTGTTTCTTAAACAAAACCCAATCTCTAGGATTTCACAAAGCTTATTTTTCTAAGAAGATGTGGGTACCTAAAATTTTATTATCTGGAAATCTCATATCCAAGAAAGTTTGGATACCGAATGTATAATTCTCCTCTTGATTTCAGGAAAATAAAGAGAGTACCAGCAACAATACATGGTACATGGATAGTGGATGTTCCTGGCACATGACTGGTAACAAAAGCTATTTTGAAAAGATTATCAAAAAGAAAGGAGGAAAGGTAACTTTCGGAGATAATGCTAAGGGAGAGATTGTCGATATTGGTAATATTGTTCTTCTTGGTAAAACCTTGATTTCAAATGTTCTTTTTGTTAAGGGTATTAAGCACAACCTCATTAGCATATGTCAATTATTTGATGAAGGATACCTTGTGAATTTTAGGAATGATAAGTGCTTCGTTCACAATTCCAAGGAAGATTTTATTCTCTCAGCCAATAGGAAAGAGAATGTTTACACCTTGAACATAGAAGACCTTAGAAGCCAAGATTTACCTTGCCTAAGTGAAATGGAAGATAATTCCTGGTTATGGCATAGAAGACTAGGTCACTTTAACTTTAGGAACCTATGTAAACTCTCTAAGAAGAAACTAGTTAAGGATCTATCGGAGCATAGATTTGATTCTTCTAATGTTTTTGATCCTTGTCAATATGGAAAGAAACATAAATCTAGTTTCAAATCAATCGGTGAAGTCTCAACAACTGATGCATTACAGTTAGTGCACATGGATCTTTTTGGTCCAACACAAATTGGAAGTATTGGAGGCAAATAATATGTATTTGTTCTAGTTGATGATTACATTAGATTTACTTGGGACTATTTTCTATTAAAGAAGTCTGATGATTTTTCTTATTTAAAAAGTTTTAGATATCAAGTAAAAAATGAGAAAATCCTTCCATTGAAAACTATTCATAGTGATCATGGAAGATAATTTCAAAATTCTGATTTTGAAACTTTTTGTAGTAGAAAAGTTATTACTCAAAATTTTTCAGCACCTAAAACTCCTCAACAAAATGGTGTAGTTGAGAGAAGAAATACAATTATTCAAAAGATAACAAGAACCATGTTGAGTGAATATTCTTTAGCTAGACATTTCTGGGATAATGCTGTAAGTACTGCTTGTTATACTATAAATCGAGTTTTGATTAGACCTTTTCTTAATAAAACTCCTTATGAGTTATGGAATGGAAGAAAACCAAGACTATCCCACTTCAAGGTTCTTGGTTGAAAAGTATTACTTTTGAATACTAAATATAACTTACAAAAATTCACACCAAAATCTGATGAAGATATTTTTTTAGGTTATTCCACAACTTCTAAGGCTTATAGAGTATTTAATAAAAATATGTGTACTGTTGAAGAAACAGTACATGTAAAATTTGATGAGTCTGATCCTTTTGTTTTTAAACCATCCCAGCCTACATCCTCGTATGTGTTTTCAAAAACTGATTATCATCCTTTGATAGAAGAATCTTCTGATAAGGATAATGTTCAAGAGGATATTACTGAAACATTTACCCAGAAGACTTTATACCCTATGTTGATTAACAGGCTTTTCAAAACCCAAATCAGGTGCTGCTTAAGAATAATCCCAGTGATAGTATAATTGGTGATGTAAATCAACCTATAAGGGCTAGAAGTTCCTTACGAAATGAAGTAGAATATCTATCATTTCTTTCCCAATTATAACCTAAAAGCTCTGATGAATCTTTAGGTGATGATGATTGGATCAAAGCCATGCAAGATGAACTAAATGAATTCGAAATGAATAAAGTCTGAACCGTGGTTGAAAGAACTAAGGAAACTTCTGTTATTGGAGTGAAATGGGTTTTCAGAAATAAATGTGATGAAAATGGAGTCATAGTAAGAAATAAAGCTAGACTTGTTTCTAAAGGCTTAAATCAGCAAGAGGGAATAGACTATGAAGAAACCTATGCTCGAGTAGCTAGACTTGAATCTATCTGTATTCTACTTGCCTTTACAGCATTCTCTAATTTCAAACTTTTCCAAATGGATGTGAAATGTGCTTTTCGTAACAGTTATGTTCAAGAGGATGTTTTTGTTGAACAACCTCCTGGATTTGAAGATACAAAAAATCGTGGTTATGTTTTTAGACTTACCAAAGCTTTGTATGGCCTTAAACAAGCCCCACGAGCATGGTATTATAGACTCACTGGATTTTTGCTTAAAAATAACTATGTTAAGGGAAATGTAGATCCAACCCTTTTCATAAAGAAAGATAAGAAAAATGTTTTGATTTTTTAAATTTATGTTGATGACATCATATTTGGTTCAACTCAGCAATCTTTGACCGACTATTTTGTAAGTCTAATGAAATCTGAGTTTGAAATGAGTATGATGGGTGAGTTAACATTTTTCCTTGGTTTTCAAATTTCTCAAAAACCAGAAGGAAATTACATATCTCAACATAAGTATATTAATGATCTTCTTAAAAAATATGGTTATGACAACACTAAGAGTATAAGTACTTCTATTGGTACCTCAAACTCTTTAGATCTTGATGAAGCTGGGAAACCAGTAGATCAAACATCTTTTAGAGGTATGATAGGGAGCCTACTATACTTAACAGCTATTCGACCAGACTTAATGTTTTCAGTATGCTTATGTGCAAGATATCAATCCAATCCTATGGAATCTCACTTAAAGGCAGTAAAAATAATTTTTCACTACCTTAAGGGAACCATGGATCTAGGATTATTTTATACTTCTGGAAATGATTTTATCCTAAAAATCGTTTCTGATGCTGAATTTGGTTGATGCAGAATGGATAGAAAAAGTAAATCTGATACTTGTCATTTTTTAGGAGATTCATTAGTTTCTTGGTCCTGCAAGAAGCAACATTCTGTAGAACTCTCCACTGCTGAAGTTGAATATGTAGCAGCTGGAAGTTGTTGTGCTCAAGTGTTGTGGATGTAACACACACTCACAGAATATGGCTTGAGTTTTTACTAAAACTCAAATTTTGTGTGATAACACACGTGCCATTTCCCTTAGTAAGAACTCTGCACATCACTCCCATGAAAAACACATAGATATTAGCTATCACATTCTTAGGGATCACACACATAAAGGAGATATTATTTTTCAGTTTATTGGAACACAAGATCAACTTTCTGATATTTTCACAAAATCTTTTCCTTCTTATAGATTTGAATATATTAAACAGAAGTTAGGAATGATAACCTTAAGTTAATCCTTCTTAATTAACATTCTGTTGAAAAAGAATCCTTACAATAATAAAATCCTTTTCATAGGGGGAGTAAATTTGATTGTTAGATTAACAAATTTTTTCAAAATTTTTTTTCAAACTTTTTGGAAATAAAATTCCGGAAAGGAATTTCCGGAACTAAAACTTTCCAGAATGGATATTTTGGTATAGAAATCTTCTAGAATGGAAATATTTGTATTGAAAAAATCCAGAATGGAAAATTTTGTACTGGTATTTTCATAACGGGATTTTCGTACCAAATCCTTCATAATAAGTTTTTCGTTTTCAAATTTTGTAATGAAATTTTTGTACTGAGTTTTCCTTACTGAGTTTGTTTTTCGTAGTGAGTTTCCCGAATTTTATCTTTTCATAGTAAAGATTTTTTTGTAGTTTTTGTATGAATGTTACCAATTACGAATAATCTTCCTAAGCCAATACGAAAGGTATGATTTCCATACTCAAGTTTTCATAATCATACTTTACTTTCTTGAATTTTCTTATATTTTGTTTTCGGATTATAGTTTTCTTAATTCTTTATTTTAATAAAATCCTCAAAAGATCGGATTCAA
This sequence comes from Viscum album, assembly GCA_963277665.1. Lineage (NCBI taxonomy): Eukaryota > Viridiplantae > Streptophyta > Magnoliopsida > Santalales > Viscaceae > Viscum > Viscum album. The sequence continues at coordinate 142,077,976 of OY728126.1, read as the reverse complement.
GAGAATTGGTTTTTGACCGTCAGATCTGATCTCATCTTATCACAATCGTTCGATCAACCATGGAAGTTGAACCGTTTTCTCATTGCCTATATAAAGGGGACCCCAAATGGTTTTACCACATCGGTTTTCAAGCTCCAGCATCTCAAAGCTCTGCCTCTCTGTTTTAAGACATTTCCGAACTTTAGCTTTCTCCGTTCTGAACTTCTCAAATGTCTTAAAATCTGAATGTCTATGGAAGAAGCTTCTCAAGACATGACTTCCTCTAAGACGATTTCGAAGTGGTTAGTATATAGAGAGAGGCTGGTTCATCTGGATTTCTCCAACAAGTATGACTCTCTTATTTCCAAGAATATTAAGATTAATGGTTGGGAATATGTTGCGGTGTCAAAACCCGGGAATCAAGATGAAGTGTATTCAGATTTTCTTATAGAGTTCTATGAAACAGTATCCTTTCTTAAGGAAGATGGAAGGGAGAAGTTGTCTTTTATGTCTTATGGTACGAATTATATGCTTTCATATGCCAAAGAAAAAAGCTTGGTAGGGCTGAATATTGAAGGTGAAGCTGAATTCATATCTCATGTGTTGCTGGATTCAAAAGGTAGCTTCGACAAGGAAAAAGCTTTAGAAACTCTCAGACTGGCAGATGACAAGGCTCCGACGATTGCTTCTCTATCTACAAATTTCTGGATTCTAGAGTTATGGGTACAAGGCCTTATCGTACCGAGGAAGGGTGAAAAAGATAGCTTAAAGAAGAGTGAGATCTACATCAATGAATTTCTGATAACTCTGTGGAAGTTTAAATTGATGAAGCACATTCTTATCACTCTTGAGAATGTGAAGAAAGGAAATCTAAGAGCTCAGATTATAATGTATCCAGCAATCCTCTCAAAGTTGATAGTTAGGTGCCTTGAGTATTTCAAGGAGGCTTGCAAGTCTAAGCCAAGAGTGTGCAAGATTATACTGGTGAGTGATGGTACACTTAAAATAATGGATGTAGCTTTTGACAAGAAGACTGGTCAGTTTGTTGATTCACCTGCTCAAGAAGATACAGTTCCGAAAGTTGCTGATCCAGAATCCTCTAAGCCTGTAAGGAAGAGAAAGTTGAAATAAGTGCAAGTAGAAGTAGATAATCCCAAGTCTAAGTATGTTCATTCCGCACCTCTAAAACCAATGAAGAAGAATGCTTACCCAGATGAGGTAGTTGCTAAATGGAGGGAAATGAAAGAGAAGAGAGTGAAAGTGGAGCCTCAGTTTTTCTTAGATCCAGTGGAGGCTAAGGCCTTGAAGGAAAGAACTGCGGATGAGCTCGAAAAACAAGAAAAAGAAAAGAAGCTCAAGTAGAATATGTATGAGGCTGAGGTAGCTCAGGCTTTGTTAAAGTTTAATGAGATGGTTTCAGCAAACATTCCTGTTACGAGATCTTTTTCATTGGAATCTCTACCTGAGACTCCAGGAAGAGACTTTGTTTCTCAGGAAGAGGTAGTATCTATGCCTGTTGAGGAAATAGAGCAGATTGAGAAAGTAGAAGAAGAAGAAGTTTTTGCTGAAGGAAGTAGTGAAACTGGAGATGTTTTAAAACAAGTAGATCATTATAAGGGGACTCCTTCTGAACATTTGTCGCTCCGAACCTCAGAAGCTGAGTCTTATAAGCTAGTCACTCCAGGAATGGAAGAAGAAAAGGAGAAGAAGAAGTAGCTTATCATGTAGAGGAAGAACAACTTATAAAAGATATTTCTAAAATGGATAATGTAGAGGTTGGTGCTCAGAAATCTCCTGATGAGGAAGACAATATTGTTCAAGTTTCTGATAGTGAAAAGAGAACTACGGAACAAGATTCCATTCCAAAAAGAGACAAGGGAAAGAAAAATTTTGTTGATACTCCGAGCTCAATAGTGGTGAAGAGAAACGAAGATGGTAGTTCTTTATAGAAAAATCTTGATCAAGTTGAAGAAGAAACTTCTCCAAATAGAGTCTCAGATTCAGAGTCATATTCGTTGGGGCATGATTTTGTTGTTCTGCCTTTAAAGAAGCTGGTAGGTTCTATTCCAACTTTCTCAAGCATTCATTCAAGATTCCAAATGCTCCAAAATGCATTGAATCAGAAATCAGACTCTGTATCTATGGTTATGGACAAGTGTGTTGAAATAGAGGCTCAGTTCAAAACATTCTTTGTCGGCTATGAAGCCCACAAATGATCTTGCAAGAGGATGACTAGCTGGTCGAGGAAGACTGTGGAAGAAATGAGGCTCTTTGATGAATTTCAAGATAATGTTAAGGATGCTTTTGAGACCGAGGACAGGAAAATTAATGATCTTACTTCTTCCTTTGAAGAGAAGCTGATAGATGAAAAGAACATCTGGATTCATGATGTCAGAGATCTGAATGGGAAGCTGAATTCTATCTCTCAAAACTGGAAGTTTTAAAGGGATCATCAGATTTAGTTTGAAGAGAAATTGAAGGCTCAGGAAGAAAAGATTAAAGTTCCGGAAGAAAAGCTTCAAGCCCATGAAGAAAAGATTGAATCCCAAAATGAAAGAATTTTTGTGTTAGAGAAGCAAGCTGAAGAAGATTATAAAGACTTAAAAAAGATAAAGATTATTCTTAAGGGTCACATGGCGAAGGAAAAAGATCCAAAATAGAAAGATCCAATCATTTGTTGTATCTAAATTTCTTTGTTTTTGAGCCTTTCAAACTTAATGAAAATTTTTTCTTTCCCGTTTCTTTTGTTGTTGCTACTAATTTTTCAGGTACATTGTTATATTTTCTATTCCCTCGAATTCTTTTTGAAAATCACAATGGGGGAGAAGGAAAAGATCCTTAATGAAAAATAACTCTAATAAGAGATTATCTAAGGGGGAGTTTTTCATTAAAGAAGACATTCTTATTCATAATGAAATGTCACTCCCGAAATCTAGAATACGATCCTTAGAGTTTCAATGTCTAAGGGGGAGTTAGTCGTATTCATCAATATCCTTAAAGCGAAGGGAGATAAGCCTTAATGTTTTTCTTTCTTCTTAGAATTTATTTTTCATGTTTGTTTGTGCTTTCCAAAAGGGGGAGATTGTTGAGTCAATAAGGGTTTCCTTATGAATTTTCCATTCCTTCTTTTTTTAAAAATCACAAACACCTTATCTTTAAGTAAATCGCTTTTATAAGAAAAATTTCTTTTATAAGGAAAATCGCTTTTGTAAGAAAAATTATCCTTATCATATTTTCATCCATATTTTTCTTATGTATAAAATTCGGATTCATTTCTATTTTCTCTGAATTGATTGAAACTTTGATATGAAGAATTCTGTTTTAGGATTCAAATTCTGGACAAGAACTGTAATAACGTTTCACTCCGAAATCCAGATGAGAACTGTAATAAAGATTCATTCCGAACTCCAGATACAAACATTATTTAAGTTCTACATCAGATTCAGGATACGAATACTTATGAAGTTCGACAATGAATTCTCATTACAAATTCATGTGATGAGTTCTCATTACAAATTCTGATGATGAATTCTCATTAAGAAACTTGTTGATGAATTCTCATTACGAATTCTGATGACGAATTCTCATTCCGAATTCTCATTCCGAATTCACCTATTAAACAGAATCTGATCATCTTTGTTTTATACACTCCATATTTGTTTAGACTTTGAAAAAATATTTTTTACACTCCGAACATTCATTCCGAACATTTGAGTTAGATTTTAAACGGTGTCGTACATTCTGTTACACTTATTTTGTTATAAAATGATGTCGTCTATTCTGTTATAAAACTAACTGTTGGCTAAGTGACACGTGTATAGGTCCCTCCGATTTTTAAGGAAAATATAATCATTGGGAAGGGGCCGACCTTACCTATAAATAGGAGCTCATTTGAATGATCTCAATATAGATAATGAAGTCGATCAATCTAGAGACCACACCCTGCTAAGGTGATTTCTAGAGAGATAAAGCTTTTCATGCCTGGTGCGTACTGAACCGCTCGTTCAGTTTTTGCTTTCTCTGACTCCGAATGTTGGTGATTACATTCGAGGACTTCCGGGGATAGGAAGACAGAGGTTTCCAAAACCTTGATGTTGAGGGCTTCCTTGTTGAGGAATACAGAGTTTGCCAACTACCATGAAGTTGAGGGCTTGCGAGGATAGAAAGACCGAGACTCTAGTCTTCGTATCGAGGGCTTAACCTAGTGTGGGTAAGACAGACTTTCTTGAAAGTATAAATCAAGGGAACTTTATCCAAGGTTGTTGGATACCCTTCTCTTTGGGTTAAAAGACTTAAATCTTGTTACTTGTAGTTTTACTACTTGTTTATTTCTACTTCATTTTGTATTATAAGGAATGTATAACTTTCTTATACTTCCTTACTTGTACTCTGTTTCATTTAGATTCTATACGCTTTAAGGTAGAATCTCATATTGTAATCTTTTGTTAAGTTTCAATTTCCGGAACCATATTTTCGGAACCTACTTTTGAAATCTCTTTCCATGGTTTCATTTAGTGTTAGAGGTGTTGTTAATTTGTTTTAGTTTAACTTTGTTAAACTTAGTCCTTTCCATTGCTTAAGGAAAACATAGTTTTTCATAACTAACTTTAAAGGTTCCAAAGGAATTTTTAAAGTATACAATTCACCCCCCTCTTGTATATTGAGAATCTACATCATTATTTCGATCCTACAAAACTAATGGCGGGTGAGCCCGATATAGCTCTCCAATGCATTGGGTAACGCGAAGGAGTAAAACGTTAAGGTTTCTCCAAAGAGATTTAGGGAATATACTGTGATGGGTATTCCAAACGTAACCAAGAGGGTTATTCCCTACGTAAGAATGTTATGAATGCCTCAAGATACCTTTATGTATTATGATTTCTATGATTTATTCATGATTTGATGAGGAATGTTAATGTTCTTATGTTTTATGGGTAAAGAATTATTTCATTCTTATGTATATATGCACTCATTTTTCCTTTCCATATTTTTATATCCCTTACTGAGATTTTTATGCTCATCCCAAGTTTTTGAAATGTGTTTCGCAGGGCCAGGTAAAGGTACATGATATGATGATAGTGTCAAGGAAGTGTCAAGAAAGAATCCATGTTTTATTTTAAATATGTTTCTGTTGATGGGAAAAATCAATAATATCCTTTGTGTTACCTCTTTGTTTAAATGTGGAGTGTAATGAATTTTTTATGATCTAATTTTCTAAAACTCTAAACCTGAAAATATCCTCAATATTTAATCTTGTAATAACTCATGATTAAGTAAGGTTTAATGATGGGGACTTATAGTTCGTATCAAAGGTCGTTTTAGATAACATTAGGAGTTAGAATTATATTAAATGATTATCCAAAAATATTTTATTATGGTCAATTTGAAATGATATAGCATTTGAAGATTGCCATTTTGCTTCATCTAAGACATGTTTGTTCAGAATGGTTTTCCGCAGAGGAAACATGGAAGCAGTGCTAGGAAGGCATACAGAAGGAAATAACCTTCCGAATCAGCATCTTGAGATGGTCAGAATTGGAAATGAACAGTTTGTTGCATTAATGGCGCAGTTGACTCAAGCGATAAATAGTGGTGGTATCCATGCATGAGGTCAGCGAGACCAATCGTAGAGGAACATGTCAGTGGTGGAACATTTCATGAGGCAACATCCCCCATCATTCAATGGATCATCTGGCCCTATGCTAGCTGAAGGGTAGATTAAAGCACTGGAGAAGATTTTCGATGTCATGGTGTGTTCAGAAAATCAAAAGGTTTGTCTTGCTATTTACTATTTGAAGGGTGAAGCAGATCAGTGGTGGTCAATGGTTAAAAATATCAGGGACGCTGATGAGATTGATGCTCTCAACTTGGATGAATTTAATGGTATGTTTCTTGAGAAAATTTTCCTAAGGGAGTTTGACTTAGGATGGAAAAAAAATTCTTGGAATTGAGGCAAAAGGAAGACTCAGTGGCGGCCTATGAAGGGAGGCTCACTCGATTGGCAAGGTATGCTCCAAATTTTATCCAAGACCTTAATAGTAAAATCAATCATTTTTACTCACGATTAAAGCCAAAATATCGAAGGTAATTGGCTTCTCGTGAGTTCAGAAGTTATGAAAAGCTTGTTCGATATGATGAGAAGGTGGAAATGGAGTTTTCCAAAGATCAAGTGTTCTATAACAACCAGCAGAAGAAGAGACCGAGGTGGCAGAAGAAAGGAAATAATTCTTCATAAAGGTCTGACGGTAAGAATAATAAGTTTCCATTTTGTGATAAATGTGGTAAAAGGCATGCTGAGGAATGTCTTCTGAATTCTGTAAAGTGCTACCGATTCAGTAAGATGGGATATAAGGCTCGTGATTGCACTGAAAAAGATTAGGGTGATGGTAAGACCAAATTTTATTTATTGTTAGTGAAATGTTTTAAGTGCGATGAGATGGGTCACTATGCAAACGAGTGTACGAATAAGAGCTTGAGTGATGGGAAGTAGTTAGACTACAAGAAGAAAGGGGTGGTGAAATCCTTTGCAACTACTTCAGAAGATGTCGGGCCATCAAATGAAGTTGTATCAGGTACATTGTTTATTCATATTATTCCAGTGTGTTGCTTGATTCGGGTTCTAATCATTCTTTCATCTCTGAAAACTTTTATAGTAAAATGGGAATACCATCTCAAGAAATGAATTCTGAACTATTGGTAAAAACACATAGGGGAAATGTTGAGGAAAAAATAATTTATAATAATCTTCTTATCCTTATCCATGGAAATAACCTACTTGAAAACCATATTGTTTTACCTCTTGTAGAGTTTGATGTTATCCTGGTGATGGACTGGATCCCTATTTACCATGCTAAGATTGACTATAGAGCTAAAGAAGTTTATTTTCAGAAATAATTTCAGTTTGTTTATAAGAATGAACCCTTACTATTGATAACATATCAAGAGGCTGAGAAACTTGTAAAATATGGAAATGAATGTTACCTTGCACATATTGTTGAAAATAAGGGAACTATTCAGATTAATGATGTGTAAGTGGTAAATGAGTATCCTAAGGATTTTCTTGATGAGTTTCCTGGATTAATACCATATCGGGAAGTTGATTTTACTGTAGACTTAGTTCCTGATGCTAAGCCAATTTCAAAACCCCCTTATCGAATGTCTCAAATTTAACTTTTAGAGTTGAAGGAGAAATTGAAAGATTTATTAGAGAATGGTTTCATTCGACCTAGAACATCACCATAGGGTGCTCCTGTTTTATTTGTTAAAAAGAAAGATGGTTCTATGAGACTTTGCATTGATTTTAGAGCCTTCAATAACATCATTTTTAAGAACAAATATCATTTGCCTCAAATCGATGATTTGTTTGATCAACTCCATGGAGCTTAGTATTTTTCAAAGATTGACATGAGATCGGGGTACCATCAGTTAAAGGTAAAGGAAGTAGATATTCCAATGACCACTTTTCGTACAACATTTGGCCATTATGAATTTGTAGTAATGCCTTTAAGGCTAACCAATGCACCTGCTATATTCATGGACATAATGAATAGAATTTTTCATGAGTTCTTGGATAAGTTTGAGGTTGTTTTCATTGATGATATTTTGGTGTTTTCTAAAAGTAAAGAGGAGTATGAAAGACATTTAAGGGTTATTTTCCAAACCTTAAAAGAAAATAAATTGTATGGGAAATTCATAAAGTGTAAGTATTGGTTGCAATAAAATTATTTCCTTGGTCATATTGTTTCTAAAGATGGGATAATTGTTGATCCTGCAAAAACAAAGGTTGTGGAAGAATGTCCAAGACTCACAAATGTAACTAAGATTCGTAGCTTCCTTGGTTTGGCAGGCTATTACCGAAGGTTTGTTATAAATTTTTCATGGTTATATAGTCCAATGACTAAGCTAACTCGGAAGGGTGTTAAGTTTATCTGGACAAAAGAATGTGATGATTGTTTTCAGGAACTGAAAAGAAGATTTGTGAATGCTCCAGTTTTGGAACTACCTTCTAGGAATGGAAAGTTTTTTATCTACAGTGATGCTTCATTGAATGAAATTGGTTGCGTCTTAATGCAGAATGATAAGTTATTGATTATGCTTCACAACAGTTGAAAACTCATGAGGTCAATTACCCTACACATTATTTGGAATTAGTTTCTATTGTTTTCGTTTTAAAAATATTGGGGAATCATTTTTATAGTGTAAAGTGTGAGATATATACCGATCAAAAAAGTTTCAAGTATATAGTCACTTAGAAAGAATTGAACATGAGACAGAGGAGATGGCCAGATAATCAAGGATTATGATTGTACAATTCATTACCATCTGATGAATGCAAATAACGTGGATGATGCTTTGAGTCGAAAAAGTAATGCCTCAATAATGATGATTCGTTTGGAACATGATCCTTTGGTTAAGAAATTGATGACCTTTGGCATAGAAGTTGTTGGTGCAGGATGTTCTTCTATTTTGATTCAGGTATCAGTGAAATCTTCTCTATTAGACACAATTATGAAATCACAGAATCATGATAGCGAGTTGCAGAAAAAGGTAGAGCTAGTTTAGAAGGGTAAGTTTCCTGAATTCAATATTGATAATGATTTTGTTTTGAGATTTGGGAAGAGATTGTGTGTGCCGTGTGATTCACAGTTGAAGGGATATTTGTTATGTGAAGCTCGTAGATCTCCGTTTTTAGTTCATCCTGGGAGTACTAATAATTATAGAGATCTTCAGGAGTATTACTGGTGGGACGGAATGAAAAGTGATATTACTGATTTTACTATGAAGTGTTTGACTTGTCATCGGGTTAAATCAGAGCAGCAGTTACCGAAAGGGATGCTTTAGCCTTTAACAGTGCCAGAGTGGAAATGAGAGAATATATCCATGGACTTTGTTGTGGGAATGCCGAAGACACCTCGAGGTAATAATGCAATCTGGGTTATTGTTGATTGCTTGAATAAATCTGCTCATTTCTATGCCATAAGAGATACTTTTTCCCTAGATCAACTTTCCCGTTTGTATCTTAAAGAGATAGTCAGGTTACATGGAGTTCCTCACTCCATTGTATCTGACCGTGATCTGAGGTTCACTTATAACTTTTGGAAAGGCCTTCATAAGTCGTTGGGTACTGAATTAAATTTTAGTACAACTTTTCATCATCTGTCAAATGGATAGTCAGAACAAACAGTTCAGACATTGGAGGTAATGCTACGTGCTTTTTCAATGGATTATCAGGGAATTTGGGACCAACATCTTTCTTTGGTTGAGTTTTCATATAATAACAGTTTTCATTCCAGAATACAGATGTCACCATTTGAGGCATTATATGTGAAGTGGTGTCGAACTCTAGCTTTCTGGGATGAAGTGGGTGAAAGGAAGTTGATGGGACCAGAATTGGTAGAAGAGATGGTAGAAAAAGTTCAGTTGATTCAGAAACACATGAGAACAACAAAGAGCAGGTAGAAGAGTTATGCAGATAACCGGAGGAAGGATCTATCTTTCGAGGTAGGTGATTATGTTTTTCTCAAATTCTCACCGTGGGAAAGTGGGATGAGATTTGGTAAGAAAGGAATGTTGAGTCCAAGGTTCATTGGACAATATGAAATTATGGGAAATGTTGGATCAGTTTTATACCAAGTGGCTTTACCTCCATGTTTATCTCTGGTACACACTGCTTTTCATGTTTCAATGTTAAGGAAGTACATGCCAGATCCATCTCATGTTTTGATCCCAGAGGTAGTTCAGTTGTAAGAGAATCTCTCTTATGAAGAACAACCAGTCCAGATACTTGATCGTAGAGAGAAAGTGTTGCGGAATAAGGTAATTCACCAGGTAACGGTTTTGTGGAAAAACCATATGGTTGAAGAGGCAATATGGGAATCTAAAAATTCTATGAGGGATAAATACCCCCACTAATTTTGATAAGTGAATAAAATTGCGAGGACGCAATTCCCAAAAGGGTGGAACGATGTAACATCCCAAGTAAATAAAAAATAAAGAATTTTAATTTGTATTAATATTTATGAAATAAATATTAATTTTACTTTAAATGGGTTTCTATGTTCGATAGCGTACTCGATATGCAACAAAGAGTTTCTTTGAAATCTTACGTTGCACACTAGTAATAAAATAATATTATTTTAAATGGTAGTTAACACGTAGCCGTTGTATTGGCAGGAATGAATATAAATAACTAAAACATGATTATATATGTTTGTTAAATGTTTTTACATTTATCCAATAAAGTATAAAGTCTTAAAATAAGAAAAGAATTCAATTTTAGGCATATATACTCTAATTTTCACTAAAGGTGCATTTATCACCTTTTGATGGTGAACCGTCATTAAATATAGTTTTGGTCACTCGTATACATTCTATTGGACCAAATAAAACTCTTTTTAGAATAGGGACATCAAAATTTACATTGTGTGAAATTTTGGTATTTTTCCGATAAAGTTCATTTTTTAAGGAATAGTGAAAAATGATGTATTTTAATTCAAAACCTCTTTTTAATATAATTTATTTATATTACTAGATTATATTTTGAATTGGTTTTAAAGTGGAATTAGAATATATTTTTATCATTTAATCCAATATTGGTCATTGGAATTAATGTCACTTCGATATTGGACTTATACTTGTGTCAATCTTTGGATACTTATTGTTTCATAAAAACACATTATTTGCTATGACAGTGGGAATTAATTATTAAATTAAATAATGTAACTTATATGTTTTTAATTTTCTAAAATAGACATCATTTTTGAATTCGGAATATCAAAATATATCTTAGGGTGAAGTTTTGTAATTTTTCTGAAAAACTTCTATTTTTGATCAATAGTGAAACCACTAAGTGGTACTTATAAAAACTGATTTTCCGTTTAAATGAAATTTTACCACCTCTGTGATTTTAATTTCAAAAACCCGGAATACATGGTTGTCATTAAGAAGTAAAATGTGGTTCAATGAGATTAAAATAATTTTTTGGTGAATAGTAACTTTTACGTTTTTAATCGCTATTAGATGTAATTAGTGTAGTTTAAGGTAAAAATAATGTTTTAATAATATTAAATGACCTAGAAACATGTTCTACCCTTATTGGATGTGTCATGGACTACCAAGAAAATCCATGGGTCAACTTGGAGACCCCATGGAGCCACTTTGGTTGGATAATGACATTAATACATTTTTATTTAAAGTTAAAATAAAAATGTCACAAACATGAGTTGTTTTACTAAAAAAATTAAATGAGGTAATAGAAGTCATATTTTTGACAATTAATATTCATTATAAAAAAAAAAATATTTCCTACATCATGATATTTTTTTATAATTTATAGATACTAATTAATGTAAATTATTTATGAAACCATGATGATGCAGCGATTACCTCATTATTTAACAATTTAAAAAAATTAAACATTAATGTAAAATATAAGCCCTACACATGTCAAAAACCTATTGGATGGGTGTATTTATAACTCTTATCACCTTATCCTCTAAATATTTATTTTTTGGACCTTTTAAATCCGAAAATCATTTTATAATAAAGTAACCTTTTATAACATTCCAAGAGTGCCCCTCCTCTCCTCCTATAAAAGGCCCCCACCTCTACCACCCTACCCACACCTCTCAAGACTTTTGCTCGGCCAAAACCTAACCATTGTATCTCTCTACATCCCTCTCTTACTACTTGAAGCCTCACTTTGGGAATAAGTCTTCCCAAGGAAGCATTTGAGCTCAAATCAAAAAGAGTTACCCGTTTTTAAGGTAGTGTTTTCTATTGTGTTCTTATGTTTTATTTTTCTTCTCCAACCCTATAAACTCTTTTTATTAATTTCTTTTGTAACAACACCAGTATCTTCAATATACTAGGGTGTTTTTATAAGATGTATTTGAGCTACACTTACACACACCTACATCTAATGGTTAAAGAACATATTGTTTCTGTGGATGGCGAATTTCTGCCTCACAAAATGATGATTGTTCAACACTCATATAACACCTTCAATGGTGGCCATTAAGATGTCACTATATTTATATAGGATATATAATATTTTTATTTTTTACATAAGCTTATATATTGTTCATTTATGGTATACCATTATGGTTTCCATTATGGGTAAACGCGATATCTTCATCTTAGGAAGTGCGGACTACCGCCCCCTCAAAGTGATTTGATTCTTTAATACCATATGTTGTACATATAAAGGATAGATTGAATGATATTATATATGATAAAATACTGGAAATATAATGCTATTATGTATCATTATGTTTTAATTCCATTAAATATTAATTTGAAATGAAAGTAGCGTTTATGCGTACGAACGGCTTACTGTCTCCATGAACGGTGCATTTCATTTCTTACCTTTAAATGTTATATTGGAAGTGCATGTATTTACTGGATATATATGATATATAGGATATATTCATATTGAGTAAAACTCTGGATATAATGGATACATGAACAACTTGTAATTATGAAGAGCATATTTTTTACTCAAGTACCAATGATCGTTAAAACGACCGTTATTAACTTAAATAATTACATAGTGTTCTTGACATTGTAATAAGAGATATAAAAGGAATAATTAACATGAGAAATGTTCTTAAGCAATTATAAATTAACTCAAGTTTATTATTCAGGATATTAAAGAACGATCGCTTCATGTCAGACCCAAGTTATGGGACTTCGTCTCAATCTCCTTTCATTGGGGCATATTATGTTTTATACACAACATTATTTTATACGGTGTATAAACCCCTTTATCGTTTACGTTAACTCAAAAGGAATCTTTTTATACGAAGCGTTTAATAAATGAAAAACGGGAATGTTTTGTTTTTGTCGCACGTATGCGGAATCAATGACTTCTTCTCCGCCATGACCATTATTTGAGTTTCGGCCTCCTCTACAAGCCATACTTTTATTAAATGAAAAATAAATACCATGTCTTACTTTTCTTTTCTTTTTTGTTGGTATTGAAAATGGTTTCATAATTTTTTTATATCAATGTGTTGTATTGATATCTTGTGATTGAAATGTGGAAATGTTATGTTTCCTTTAGGAATGTTTTATATGATACGATTATGTTATGGTTCTTGGGCATTATTATGAATATGGGTGGTTCTGTGATAAACTAAGGCCGGGTGAGCCCGATATAGCTCTCCAATGCATTGGGTAACGCGAAGGAGTTAAATGTTAAGGTTTCTCTGAAGATATTTAGGGAAAATACTATAATGGGTATTCCAAACATAACCAAGAGGGTTACTCCCTACGTAAGAATGTTATGAATGACTCAAGTTAGCTTTATGTTTTATGATTTCTATGATTTATTCATGATTTGATGAGGTATGTTAATGTTCTTATGTTTTATGGGTAAAGTATGATTTCATTCATATGTATATATGTACTCATGTTTCCTTTCCATATTTTTATATCCCTTACTGAGCTTTTTATGCTCATCACATGTTATTGAAATTTTTTTCACAAGTCAAGGGAAAGGTACATGATATGATGATAATGTCAAGGAAGTGTCAAGAAAGAATCCATGTTTTATTGTAAATATGTTTCCGTTGATGGGAAAAATTAATACTATCCTTTATGTAACCACTTTTTTTTAAATGTGGAATGTAATGCATGTTTTATGATCTAATTCTCTAAAACTATAAACCTGAAAAGATCCTCAATATGTAATCTTGTAAAAACTAAAGACTATGTAAGGTTTAAGGCTGGGGCCTTATAAATACTATTCATAACTACTAGTTCATAATAATATTATAACCATATATCATTTTTTAGTGAAACCTAATATTGCGTACAACACACGCTATCGAGGAAAGTCACGATTGTGTGTAATGCAAGCCAAGTCAGGGTTGCGTGTTGTGAAAGACTCCTTTGTTATTGCGTATAACAAAATCCAACCATATTTCATTTATACATTGAATATATATATACACTAAATGTTGCGTAAAATAACTACTATCAATCAAACTTTAAATTGTGTGTAACACGATGCAAGATTAGTGTTTTGTATACTACAAGATATTACGGTGTTGCGTATAGAGCAAGATAATCTTAGTGTAGCGTAAATCAGAAGATATGAAAAAAACTAAAAAGAATATATCTTATAAAATCTCAGGGTGTTACAATCAATGTGGGATGCGCTTCCTAGGTTTACCAAAATGTATTGTGACCAACATCCATAGAATTTGTGGTCGATAATAAAAATATAGATATCATGGTTCATGACAAGAAGCTACACCTACCATCTGATGAATTCCAATCATCAATGACCTGATGGTTTGAACAAACCATTTCCCATATCAAAATAGATCTCAGATATTTTTACCATGGACTTCATGGTGTGTATTCCAAGGGCGCCTCATAATTTTGAAACAATTTTTGGGACTGTTGGTTGATTGATGAAAGTATGAAATATTTGGAATATATGGGATACATTCACAATGGATTGGCGTAAGGTGAATTACATTTAAGATATGGCCTATTTACATGGGGTTACAAAAGAGTGTTGATTCATTTGGTGACTCATGCATTAGTTCACACCTCTATAGGGTTAGAGAAATCATTTCGTACCCAATTGTTTCTATGTTTTTTCATCGACCCACAAAATTAATGGAAGTTGTAACACACTATTCAAGTGCTAGAGGATAGGATGTGAGCATACATCATAGAGTTTAGTGTGTCAGGGGAGATTTACTTAGCACTCATTGAGTATTTCTTTAAAAACAGTTATCAGGAGACTATTCAGGTAGAAGCGAGTGATGACCTAAATGGTAATCCATGTAGATCACCTATACAATAGATAGTGGTAGGTGGTTTAGATTTATTCATATCGAGTCTCATGCAAGAGACATTGTATAATGTATAGTTGATTCAGAAATGAATGGATACAAAATAGAGTATGTACAAGTCAAAATCTGACTGATATCTTTTACCCCATAAGTTAGTATTGGGTGATCATGTATTCCATTGGGTTTTACCATGATTTACTCACCATAGGATTCAATGGTGGGGTATATTGGTTCTTAGGTATTTTGGACCTTTTGGTATTCTGGATAGAATCAGGCTAGTGGCGTACATGTTGAATCATCAATAGAGGAATATCTATAGTCATGATGTTTTTCATGTTTTATTTCTCCATAAGTATGACCATGATCGTTACGATGTAGTCATTGTTGATGTTGTTGTTCTTAATGATGTTGTCTCATTTGAGTAAAATATTATTTGTGTTATGGATCATAGTGATAAATTGTTACAGTGAAAGACAATCATGATTTTCTGAGTGTTGAATCAATGTGGTCATGTTTAGGAGGAAACATGGGAGAGATAAGTATATAATTTGGCAATGTAGCATGACCATTCTACCTCATAATCATAGTCTTTTTTTAAATACATATGGAAGGTGATTTTTTATAATATGTGGTGATTGTAATATTTAAAACATTTTAAGGATACCACTTTCTAGTTTTAGGTACTCTTTAAACCTTTATTTAGTTGTAACAAAATAGGATTTTTTATTTTGGGTTGTTTTAGATGGAAATATAGAAATTCTGAATCCTAATAGGTTGTTTATAATTCTCACATAATTTGGTAAAAATATGAGGTTATCCCTAGGAATGAATATACCTATTTTTGGAGGCACATGAGGTGTCATATTGATGGGCCAAACCATTTGTCCACCCACTCCAAACCGTAAACCCTGATATAGTGGGTATTTTAATGTGCAATGCATGTTTTTTGAAACCATGCACTACTTAGGGGAAACCATGCACCCTCTAAGAATGGAAACCCTATTTCGAAAACTATTTTCCTCCAACTCGGAAAGAGAGTGTGTTGGTTTTAAACACACAATTTTTTTATTGAAATTCTCTAACCCCCCGTTTTTAAACAACATTCTCCCAAGATTGGACCTAATGAATTTCCTTCAAATTTGGGAGCCCCCAGGAGTATTTGAAGTCTCATATGACACCTTCATGTTTGAATTGATGATCATGTATATGGATTTGGCCCCTTTCTAGTATGTAACATGTTATTATTGATTTCTTACCTCCTATATATAATTCCTTATTAAAAGGGATTATATTTTCTATGTTGATAGTGTTATAGATCTATGCTATTATATATTTTTTACTTAGAATCATGGTATTAGGTATTTTTCAGTCATTTTCAGCGCCATTAATATTTTATTCGTTCCAAAATAATTGGTGTGTTAGTTTTGATGGGCGTTCATCAAAAACCTTGAGGTAGGTTGTCTAATTGTTAATTCTATTCTCTTTGGTTATATTTGGGTTTATGAAATTATACAATTTCAATTTCCATGTCGTGAAATTGAATTTTGAATTTAATTAATTAATGTAATTCCCATGCGATTATGAAACCCTTCATGAGTACCATTAGATCCATAGATGAATTTTTGACAAGACCTGATGAAAACCTATGGGGTATAAGGATATAATTAAAATGATTAATTATGAATTTTCATGGGTTATAATTGAATTTATGATATTTATCGAAATATTAATTGTGAAAATGGTTGAGAAATGGGTTATGAATATGGAACCATGAGATATGATATGTGTGACTATGATTTGGGACATGGATTGCTACTCCAAATTCCAATGGTGTGGCATAATCCTTCTTTATCCCCCATGATATATATGTATTCCTTGTTATAACTAAGTTTAGGGATTGAAACTATTGATCCAAATAACCACGTGCATCCAGACATCTACTCGTGATCCCCATTGTATTAATGTGAAATTGGAATTAAATGATTAATGAAAAAACCCATGATAGAATGAAATGTGATACCTTTTATGGTTGATGGATCAGACTCCGACATGGTTGATGTATGCATTGTTGACTCTAGTTTCACCGTGAATCTATGGCGTATGTTGTCAATTTAATAATATTAAATTTTAAAAAAATTCACTTTATTTTTTATAGATTATTATTTATACAAAAATTTACACTATATTTTATTGAGTATGATTTAGACACTGTTGGTGATGACCTACTAAATTGTACTAACACCTTACTCAGGCTGCCTGATCGGTACCCGAATAGAGATTATGTTTGCAGGAAATGATAAGGCTAGGATCCCTCTATTAGATGAATATTTTTTATTTATTTCCATTATTTTTACTCTATAATAAATATGGTATATTCTCCCCAAATTATATATTATACCCCACTAATAGTTGTTACCCTCTGTTGTGTGTGGACGAGCACCAGAGGATGCATAGAAAACTGATTTGGAGCTCCATTACATGGAACCTGAAAAGGGATATTACCATTTCATTTTTTTCCTGGTTTTAATGATATTATTTGGTTTTTTATTTATATCATGCTGTTTAAAAGTGAACAATAATTATATATTGAGAATGACTATTTTTTTAAGTTTATATATCTAATGGGTTTAGTGATGTAACCCTTACATATGCATTTTTTTCACGGCATGAACCTTTTGTATACATTTTTATTATGGATGTATCTTGGGTATCCCTCAATGAATATGATGATACTCTAATGTATCAACACAAAACCAATATGTTTATTGTGAGTCTCATTTTTCATGGTGAATCATTGATATATATGTGATGTGACCTATTTGATGTATATTTTAACAAATATTTCTTGCTTTCTCCCTTTTGGTGAACACTTATCTTAGTTGTAGTTAGAAGTTAATTATGATTGACATTCATCATTTATAAATAATCATAACCACTGTGAGGTATTATGTTATGTTTTTTCAAAATTCCAACTAAGTTAAATATAGAGGTAAAAGATATGGTCCTTGAGAGGGGGATATATGGTTCATAGCACAATTTAATGCATTTCTCATACCATATTCTAGGAGAGTATTTTGTTAGATAACACATGGATTAAAAGGATATAGGAGAAGTTTATGATCAATGTGATGTGTGGATCAGTCTCAATCTTGTTTAATTCTTTCTTATAAATTTTATTCAATTTTTTAATATTTTTAATGCTTATTGTTTGGGAAGGGTTTTTCTTCTAGATTCAATGGTTTAGTATATTATGTTATTTCCCTTATTATTTTCCATAGTATAACATATATTTATTTATTTTCATAAAAATTGTTTTTAGGTTGTGTATTTTTCATGAACATATGAATATAACATTTTGAAGTAACTAATTTTAAATATTCCCTATTTTTTAAATATTTTTTTATTATGTGAATTATTTTTTAATGTATGTATTCATATCATGATTTTGGGTTTTATTATTCTTCTAATCCATTTTCAATGATTAACATAACAAAAATATTTAATAAACACCTATTGAGGATTTGGTTGGTGTTTTATAGTCCTCTTATCCCTCGTAGTTTTCAATCCAAGAGTAGGACCTCCACAAGGGTCTAATACTCAACCATTAAAGGAGTAATTCAACTGATGTTAAAATAGATATCCATAAGAGTGCATGTGGTAAGATATACTTACGGACTATTTCATAAATAAAAACATGATAATCTAAACACTTTTTCTAAGAAAATATATCGTAATGTTTCAATCGTTTATCTCACAGGTGTAATGGTATATTGTCTTCGTTCCTCACCAAGTCACATTATTTTCCAATATATTGAAATATAATAAATTGAATGTTGTGTTTCTACATATCAATGATTGAAAACCCATTATATCATGATGAAAAAATGATTGATTGAAAAGTCATATATAAAATATGGGATTTGAATTCCACAAAATCAAGACTTGCCTCAATTTCAACACCTAGAAAAACAACATTTACTATTACGATAAATTTTCATCCAACTATATCTCTAAAAAACATTCCATCCAACACCATTTCATTTAAGAAATTCAAATTTACTATATAAAATAATTTAACAGATGCAACTGCATAACCAACCACATATATAAATTATAGAGTTAAAAGTGATTGAAAGATTTGAATTTTTATTCCTTCCAAATACTATTATACAAAATTCTATGAAATTTATATAATAAAAAATTAAAATTATATTTCTTAGTTTTTCCATGGTAATAATGAAGAGTGCGGTAAGAAATTACCCTAATGAAAAGTTCAAGAACAAATCATGTTAACCATTTATTATTATGATAAAAAATATGTAAATAGTAAGAGATAATAAAAGAAACTAGATAAAATACAATTTCTGGGAAACAAATACCACTAGAATTTTCTTGAATAATGATTTAATGAATGAATATTAAAGAGTAATAAATCGAAAAATAAATTAAGGATAACTTCAAAAATGTTAATATTATTATCCCACTTCTAGAAAACTATAATCATCTCATCAAATATGATATGCTCTTCATGAAATTATAACCAATGGAAAAGAGATATCTAGGGAATAAAATAGGAAATTTAGAGAGTAATGTTTACACATTGATAAAACCACAACATCAAACCAGAATTTAAATATCCAAGAATATTTTACATTACATATATAGTGGGAAATTTATGATTTTCAAAAATGATGTATACGACCATGGATTTTTTTTATTTTTTATATTTATTTTTTATTATTTTTATTAGAGATTCCAAAAACAATAAGAATTTTTTTCAATATAGCTTAAAGATACACTACATTAAGAAATATAATTGATAGTTATATATTAGTGAGAGTAAAAAATTTCAACTAAACAACTATCTTCTTGATGCTCAATATATATGAATATTGGAAATCATCTCAGTCATCAATAAACGTGGAACGAATATTCCTAAAAAATAAATAATTTCAATTAAATTTCTTTGATAATTGAAATTAGGGAAAAACTAGATCACATTAATATATTTTTTTTATGAATTTTAGCCAAGTTGAATAATCACTATTCACACTCACAAGATTCTAATAATCCAATTTCATATTTTTAAAATGCTTTAGTAAAATAAAATTAATTTTTTAGAAATTGATTGATTTTTGGAAAACTTTTGAAAAAACCATAAAAAACCCATAATCAGTATATAATCCTTCAAATATGAGGTAAAATATAATTTATTCGATGGATTTGAATGTCTATTCAATTATAAATGAATTTGTAACTCCCCTTTTTTTGTAATAATTTCAAGATACTGAGTTGTGTAAACCTAATATTTTTTCATCCTTATTTATACAAAAAAATTTGGAAATAAAACCACTACCTTCAAATTGTAGGTATGTGATTAAAATTAAAGAATATGGTTTACCAATTTATTATTTATTGGAATATATAATTAAATCATGAATATTAAATGATCAATTTTTTGAATCAAATGTGGAATATTTTGGGAGATTTTTAAAAGACATCCTAAGTCATAATTATAAAATATTTTTTTGAAGGATTAATCTTGAACATGTTGTAAAACATTTTTGGTAGCCCCAATTTATAGTTAACCATAAAATTATGAAATATTTACAAAATGAAATAAAAATGTTGTTTCTAGTTGGAAGCCTCCATTTATAGTTAACCACAAATGAACATTACCCTAATATTTTGGTTGAGTAGCCCCTGTTTTGGATTTTGGGGATGTAAATTCTTATGTTGGGGAGAATTTCATGGCTCCTATTATCTAAAATTTTATTTTTAAAATATTATCAGAAAAATCGGGAGACCATTCACTAAGATGGAATGTCAATCTGAAGCCCAGTGTGCCCAAAATATTTCTCAAAATTATGTTCTCCTTTAAAACATTTTTTTGGGTGGCTTATCATTAAAATTGGAATAAAAGATAAATGTGTGTTTAGATTTTCAATCTGAGGGAAACATTGAATTCAGAATAGATAATTTACCTTTGGTGAGGTATCTCATCGACTTGTGTGAGTTGACCACAAATGTATGTTTTTAGACCTAAATGTCATCCAAATATTAAAAAAATATTTTCTTTTTATGAAACATTACTTATTATTTTAATGTACCCTATTTTTAGGAATCCAACGTTTTGAAATAAATTTATAAATACTATGAAGCAAGGAGAAGTAACTCCCTCCCACGTATGTCAACATAATTGAGAATTATAGTCTACACTTCTCATATTACACAGATCAAAGAATAATGATGACACTACTTCACCCTTCATCAAAACCCAATATGAACATCAGGTAGAAAGTTAATTTTATTAATGATACATTCCCCAATATTTTTAAAATTTAATGGAAAATCTGGACCAACCCATGAATAGGTTGATCTGCAGTTCAATCATTCTTGCGGGGTTGATAATTTATGCGTGTTATTAGCAAGGATGATTATATTTAGATATTCGTTATATTTCCTATATATTTTTTATTATATCATTATGAGATAATGTATTACATGAAAAAGGACAAGATCCATTCATTTGGAGTTCCTTTGCATTTATCACATTCCCTGACTCATTTTGTTTTCATTGTTTATCATGAAATATGAATAATGGGTCCTTGCACAGTCAATCCATGGAACAATAATATGAGACTGGGGATCTGACACCGCAATGAAATTTTCAAGGTGTGATGGAGAATGAGTGGTGTGAAACACATGAGATGGTGGTTTGTAGAGGTTCCAGGAGCAGTGGCTTCGGCCGGGTTCAAGCAGAGCATGGGGTGAACAGAGGGTCACCGGCAAGGCGGCCAATGTTGGAGGAAGCATGTGGACCACCTGGGGGCCGGGCCAGATGGAGTGCATGGTGGATGTGATGGTAGCAAGGTGGATAGAATTAGGAAAAAAAATTAGGTGGTCCAAAAAAGAGTTCATGGGGGCCCATGGCAGCAGTGGCCATATACAGTGATAGGGGACAAGACAAAGAAGAGCTATATATACTACTAGATCTGTTTGGGGCCAGAGCTAATGGAGGCCCTCGAGGATGACATGGATACAGTGGTCTTCCAATTTTACCACAATGGTGAAGAATTTATTGGTAACACATGACTAGGATTCCCACATGATGGAGAATGGGGTCAGCCTACATGAAACGGTCCATGTTGGGTCTACTGGTTGGTCCAGGTCATACCTGAACCAAACGAGGGTCAGACCGTTTTTATGAATGAATCCATAACATTCAAACCCATGTGTCTATTTGATGATATTTTTCGGACGTTTGTACACATGATATGATATTATATCATTGAAATAATCCAATGGAGTCATTTGGGAATTTGGATTAAATCTTATTGGCTTCAGGAGTAGGTTCTTCCAAAATAAGCTCAATATGAGCAGAATCCTATCGCTGACTGTGATTACGAGACATTAATCATGAGAATGTGATATTGGGACAATTTTACATGAATAATATGTGACTTCATGTTAATGTGAATTATGGAGACTCCATGACTTACTGAGACTCCATGCCTTATCAAGACACGGTGTCATATCATGACTCTGTGTCTTACCGAGACATTGTGTCTTATAGAGACATTGTGTCTTATCAATGTTGGGTAGTCTAAAATAAATATATGATAATTACACATTTCATTAGATTGAATAATACCTTAGTGAGATGATTGTGTATTACATTTTATATACATCATGTTTTCCTTTTTGTATACTTGATGTTTTCCATGGGGTATACTTCATGTTTTCCTTGTTTAATAATTCATGTTTTCATTGTTGAAAAATTCATGTCTATATTTTTGGAAAAAATAATTTATATTGATTTGTTGTACATTGTGTATTTCTTATTGGTATTCCATTGTGCATCTGGGGGGTCCTAATGATTATTTTTTTCCTCACACCTATGCACGATTTACTTGAATGTGTCATGTATTCTGCTTATGATTGATGCTTTTATGTAGATCATGGTGGACCAGAACTAGGTGGTTCTATAAGTGATTAGATAAATGAGGTGTGATCCTATAACTGTTTACATCGTTCTTCAACACAGCCTTATGGTCAGGTTTTTTAATGAATATTTATAGGAAATTTTTTATTTACATTTCCAGACACATTATTTGGTGGCCTTGTATTCTGGAACTTATAACTTTCTAGTTTCCTAAAATGGTACACTATGGTTGCTGTTATAATATATGGATTAATTTTCTACTTGGTTTTTAACCATTAAGCATTTTGTTCATGGTGATTGTGTTCCTGTGTAAATGAACTTAGGAAAATACCGCACATTCGTAGTATTGGATTACTCGGTGCTAGACGCCAACCTGTAGCATATTGGAGGTGTGATTTGGGTATTTAAGGAATGATCCCCTCTAGGATGGGTACTGATATTCATGTAGATATTTCACCCTCTCTAATGTTGTATATTTATATTCATTGTGTTTGTTAATGTTGTTTCATCGTGAGGCCTAACTACATAGCCAAACTCCCATCCATGATAGTAGTATCAAAAAAAATTCTTTAAGATTATATTTTTTATGAGAATTTAGAACCTTTCAATTTGAAAAAATTACCCAAATAATAAGAAACGTAATACATAATGTGTAATTTTATTTTGTAAAAATTATCAAATTTTATAAAATAAGAGTAGCACACAAAATGAAACCATCGGTGTATGGTCATAGAAATTGTTCAATCCATTCAAAATTAAAATTTTCTGTTGAATAAATTTACATAATTAAATCATTAAATTAATTATTCAATCATCTACATAATCTATTCTCTCGGATTTGATGAAAACCACAAATGATTGAAATGAAAATTAAATTCCACAATATAATTTAGGTCTAAAATCATTAATCAGTGAAATTAATGGGTAATGACCCAATATATGGATGGAATAAAATATTATTATATTATATGATTTCACATCACTATAACCCTATATACTTGTTTGTTAAGCAGTAGAAATAGTTGATTTCTCACTTATAAGAACATAAAATGCTATATTATAAACAATTTAATTTACACTAACATCAATGAAAAAGGGATTTATCATTCAAAACATCATACTCGATAGAATTGTCCATGAATTCTAGATCAAAAGAAAATATTTTAACCTCATTATTTTCATGTGTACCCATAGAAATATTCATATAAGGATGGAAATGATAAACAATACACATAGACACATAAAGGCTAAGGGAATAACATAATTATATCATGAATCAATAATCCCTATAATGACTCTACAAATCATCTTCATTGGGTAAATAATTAATAATCCATCCACTTACAATTTTATTAATTTTTTAATTAAGTAAATAAACGCAATTCATCATATAAATACATTGAATTAATGATAAGTTCTATTAATTAAAATGATAAGTGATATGAGACGCTATCAGTTAGTGTTTTCAATAAGTTCCATAGAGTTTCAGACAATATTAAATAGTTTATCTATGGATTGATCTTAGATAAACATCATATATAAAAAATTACTAATATTAAAAAAATTTATATGTAAAATAAATAAATTAATATATATATATATAATATATAAATTTTTCAAAAAATATATTTTGAATATTGTATATAAAAATAGAAGAATAATATATTTATTAGAATCATATAAGAATATATATATATATATGATTTTATAATGCATATATATATAATATGTAAATATATATATGTCATACAATTCATATTAACTACAAAATGTGCCTGTATACATCTGTACAAGTGTGTGTTTGTGTCTATGGTTGGTGACTGTCTGTGTGTTAAAATATTTAATAGAAATTGGTATATATAATATAAAAAATGTATATTTACAGTAGAAATATATTTTGTGTATATATATGTATAAATTTTTAATGAATCATTAAAAAATATATATTTACATAATGTAGTTATATATACATATGAATAAAATTATAAATTTATAATTTCATAATTTATATATAGAAACTGTGTAATGCATATATATATATATAAGAATTTTTATAAAATACATTGATAATAAAATAGGTATAATTCGAAAAAAAAACATATTTAAACACTATAAAAGAAATTAAAATATCATATTTCTTTGATATTCACCCAAAAAACCCATAATGAATGTCCCACAACATAGAATTCAATACTAAGACATTTCTAGGAGTTATATTTTGAATATTAGATTAATGTAACTATTATATCCATGATTTTGAAAAATCAAAATTTATACCATTAAATCATGTATAGAAGATTTAGAGTTTTGTTCAGGGTTGTGTGTTGAAATTGAAGTGTCCATTTAAATGAATAGAAAATAAACATGGAAATTTAATCCAAAACACATCCAATGAAATTAAAAAAACATAAAATTCATTTGTATTGAAAAACAAGTTTCTAGAGAGATATTTATAGGTAATCAACTAATATGATACCTTCATCAAAGCTATTACCTCTCTATTCATAATAATTGAAATTATCTTATCAATATATATATATATATATATAATATTTTAACATAAAATTTTAACAACATTATTTTTAATTATTAAAAAAATAAATACTATCTTTATAATAGTGATTTTGACAAAACGATAATTCGAATTGATAAAATGATGATTGTTGGAAAAAAACACACAATAATGATATTATCCAATCCAATTTATTATTAAAACAATTCGCAACTAAATTATTAAAAATTGTAAATATATAGAACCATGGATTAATTTATTATAAAATATATTGATGATGAATACTATTTAATTGATCATTATCTTATAGACCAAAAAATCAAAATCCATATAGTTTATTTATCAGAAAAAATACAATGTTTCAAATAAGGAAAACATATTTATATTTGGTCGATGAAAAATATGATTATAAAGGTCAAAAAAAATATTTTTCATGAAAATGGAAAATATAATAGTTAACCAAAAATGTTCAATATTCAATTGTGTCCCTATCATTCGCAATATAGCGGTATCAAGAAACAGAACGAACATCTTCCCAGAAACACACATCAACATATATAGAGTGATATGATTATTATATCTATACAATATGAAATTATATTGATATGACTTGTTAAATATTCAAGGATTTTGATTAGTCATGTTTTATGAAAAAATATATATTTATTATTAGAAATTGATGACTGAATATAAAATTTAAAATAAGAAGAAATGACATGTCTTTATCACCATAAGATGGTTTAATGTTTCCTGTAGTTAACATATTATAATTCCTAACCAAATGTTTTTATAGTTATAATATAATATCAACATATACGGAGTGAGATAGAATATTCCAAATCATATAATATCATATAAAATGAAAATTTCAAAAGATTCCATAAAAATGTTTCACATTATAAAAAATGTTTCACATGAATTCTAGCATGGATCACAAATCAGCCTCCTGAAGATAAATAAAAATATAGAGGCCCTTGTAATTATATTTCACTTTTATCAATATAATACCCCATAAAAAACAATATTATAAATTAATTTAATGAATATTACATTTAAACAAGTTTTCCAATGGATAAAAACTACATAATTGGAAATAAAATGGATGTTGTAAAAATAGTTAAACCACATATCATGATGATCGTAATATAAACTATGTTTCCATAATTAAAATTTTCCCTATAATTGAATGTTTTGAAATGATTATTCATCTATGTTTATATATGTTGATCTTCATGTGTCATGAAAGGAAAATATTGTGAGACATGATGAGTTTCAAGATATGATGTCCATAGGAATTACTATATCAAAATTTATATAAATAAGTTTACAAAAGACCTGCTTCCACATATCAATTAGATTCCCTAATCATTAATTGAAACACACCAAAAAATAGTAAAATGAATTAAATCAAAAATATAAATGGGATAATGAGGTAAAGAAATTTAAAATATAAGGCTATTACATGTACATAGAGTTATGATAATTATAATTAGTATAGAAATTGTATAATGATTTAACGACAGATGTCAATATAATTAGAGGAGATGTTTGTCACCTATTAATTGAAGAAAAAAATGTAAACATATGACCTTCACCCCAAATATTTACCCATATTTATTTAATGAATATACATAATATACATTGACTGTTAAAAATGATTTAATTTACATATAAATGTATTATTTGTTATAAAATAAATTTTGGGAACATGGAATATATATCTGATATGGATGTTATTATTAATATAGTTATATGTTTGGTTGACCATGGATAGAGGTGAAATGGATTGGGAGTTCAAAATAAATTTACAATACTTGATGATATTGACAGTTATGCTAATATTGTGTTTCGGTCAGAGTGATCATATTACAATGGTTGAATTGAGTATGTAATAAAAATTTCAATTAAAACCTAGTTTAAATAAAATCCCCCAAACAATTAAAAAAAATTAGTTAGTCCAAATAGAATAACGATATAATTAATCATCTTTTAAATTAATTCTCAATGATTTATTAGATATTACTAGAAAAATTATGAATATTTCATTAACTTCATAAATTAGCATAGTCAATTAAATTTTATATAAACACTAATTAATACTAAATATCCAGGTACTGGTATTTTTATAGTGTAAAATTGATTCATTTTTATGATTATAAAAAAACAAACAATAAAAAATTAAAATAAGTTCAATCTCATGAAGAAAATTAATCTTATCTACTTGGATATAACCTTCTTCTATGAATATTTTATAAAATAATATTTATCCATAACATAGATCGTGTATTGAACGAAAAACTCGCTATCAGGGTCACACATGTCCTCTTCCACCAAAACCATGGGAATAAAAAACATAGGCCACCCATGAACCTCTTCTAAAGTAAGGGGGAAAACAAGTATGAAATGAGTTTAGAATATATCATGTATCATCCAGTTAAAAAACATTTGACAGGGTGTGTGTTTGAAAAACATAGTTCACAAATACTACACAGAATTTAAATATAATAAATAGATATGGTAAATAAAATAAGTAATTTTGATATTATAGCTCTGTCTAATCATCTCTAAAGCATTGGAATCCATGGATGTATCTTGAATAGGATCTTGATTCAGGTTTTTGAAAATGATAGTAAAATAGAGCATCAAAAGATCTATTTGTTATTACTATAGGAAATGACATGTGTGTTCATTATAGTCTACATTATAATAGTTATATATTGGAAGGACACCAAATTTATGCTCTTATCAATTGTCACTCTTCTGGTTTATGAAATATGGTTATAGTACACATTGGGTGTACATTTATTTGTATTTTTTCTTTATAACTGTCTTTAAATCGTCACTTGAGGGAGTATTCTTCTTATTTAATCAATAGTATACTATGAGAATAATTTGAATCCTCGCTTCCTAAAACTATTCAAAAATTGGCATATTTTTCATCTCTCGGAAGGATTAAAAACAATCATTAATATAATTATCATTACTAAATGTGATAAAAAACTAGAAGAGATAGTTATGTAAATATAAAAATTGATATTGACAGGGAATTTTTTTAATGGTGACAGAATTTTGTTGGCATATTAGGCTATTGGTGAGTCATTCTAATGATGATTTATCATAATGGTTACTAATCTTAATAGTTATTCATCATAGATGTTTCATAAATTTCATAATGGCATGTAATGAGTAATGATTGGTCATCTTCAATTGTGGCTTCTCTATACTGGTATGTCTTTTCGACAGACATCCAAATTATCATCCTTGTGGTGAATCATCTCCAACGGTAGGTGTTTTATACACATATCCAAATTTATTGGTTCAATGGAGAGTCATATATGATGGTGGGTATTTCCCACACATAGATAAAAATCAATTCTGAGGGGTCCACATTACTCACAGTTGGTCTTCCCCATATATAGTAGAAATTTTACTATAGTAGTTAATAGAGTCTTATGGTGGGTCTTTGCAACACATAGCCAAAATTACTATATTCTTACGTATATTCTAAAATACTATCATAATTCATAAACACATTAATACCAATGGTACCATGATTTGGGGATCATTAATACAATGGTTCCAACAACCTCTACCATTTTCATGATCACTATTCTTGGAGTTTTATAAACCACGTATTCAACAAAATGTTGTGATAAATCATCTAATAAGATTAAAAATATATAATGGGAGTTTGACTATAATGTAGATGCACATGAAATCAATGGTAATTATATAGTAAACAATATCAATGAAATGGTGGTATCAAAGTATGGAATTAATAATATATAGAATGAAACACCACTATAAAATTAATAAATAAATTCTATAGAGTCCTCTCCCCCTTTTTTATTACCAAAAATTTATTGGAAAATATTAAATTCCAAATAATACACAATGAATAATGAGATAGATTCCAATGAGAAAATCAATTGAAGTACAACAAAAAAGATAAATCACAATCCATATAAATATAAACATTAATGAATTGAGAAGATAATATAAATGCTTTTTTGGTTGGGATGAAGGATCATGTAGATATTTTCCCTTCCCTTTGTCATAATTAAAATATTAATTTGTTAGGATAATGTATATATATGGTTGGCTATAGGAACCACATGTATAGAAGGAGTAACGATTCAGATAATTGGCCTAAGATTTTAATATTATTCTCTCTAAGTCACATATATGGATATAAATGAAAGGGTAAGGGTGCATTTGGATCTCTAATTACACCTTGTCTAAAAATCAATGAATCATTAGCTAGAGGTTTGAGACGAGTATCAACATTAATGGAAGCCTAAACCACCACTATGGTTCTAGAAACATGTAGAATGGGTTTCATAAAATCAATGAATTCCACAATAATATTTCCACTCCATCCCATAGAACTATTGAAGTTATTTTTTTATTCTATAAATATCTCTATCAATGGAGTCATTATATTGAGTTGATTTAATTGATATTTGAAATCAAGATCCACTCGATGCATCCGTGGGTTCTCAATTAGGAACATTAAATTAGAATTCTATTCAGGTTTTGTTTAAATATGAGATATATAATACATTGTTGAATTTTTTGTATTTTGCTTCCAGAATTCATATCATTCATATATACTATATACATTATATAAACATGATCACTTTTATGCATGATTTTCATCAAACATTTCAGAGGGATTTCATGTAAATTATTGCAAGAACCATGAATCTATTCTCTAATGACTAACTGGATCAAATAAACATCAAGAGATAGAGGTGAAGAACTTGATGAAAATGCCATGGACCAATAATTATCACCAAATTTATGATGAAATACATAGAATAAATAATTTATGACATCACCACATCTACTATAGATTTTAATGTCTCTATATTATTTTGAAACAACCTATTTTCCATACCCACATCATGAATGTGAAGAATCATTTTAGGTTGGATGTGATGGATCAGAGGCCCCAATTAATTACATGAATCATTCATAGTAGTTAGGTTACCATCTGATGTTAATTCATTTATATTTTGTAAATATTAGAATCATGTCCTTCCCTGATGAATTATATGTCATCATTGGAGACAAAATAGACATGGATAGAAGAAACTATATATCAAAAAACACTCCCAATATAAGGTACCTCAGTATGATTAGATATACTGGGACCATATGAACCAACAATCTTCATGTATCATAAAACATCATTCAATTCTACCAATGATCCATTTGGATCCATCTATTCTAGAAAAGTAGGTACATATTTCATGGGTGGTCTTACATACTCATCTGAATACATATATTCCATACCTAGTATCATATATGTTGGGTATTTCTATGATTCATCAAGAGATGGGTCGTCCAATGTGATAGAAGTCCTACTATAGTTATGAACAACAATAATCTTAGTATACTTAAAATCAACCACACCATTCTCAAAAAACCCAGTCTTATCTTCCATTTGGTCATAAACTGACTATATAATCAATTTCTACACAGAAAACATTCTCACCTCTATATTAGGAAAACTATGATATCAAAAAATTGAATTACAACCCAATCATGAAGATCACCACCCCCGCCCTCAGTTGATTATTAATTATCATCCCTATTAGTTATTTAAACATATTCAACCACAATCTCTCTATCTTCAACTCTATAGACAACTCATAATCCTAGAGAAGAAATTAGTACATGTGGTTTTTCAGTATCCTTAGTACGAATAATTCGACTAGAACAATCATGGTTAGAACTACCTTCATTGTCAACTTCATCTTTATTTCCATTTACATCATCATTTTCATCTCAATGTACATAATTATCTTATATCTCTTATTCATCTTATTCATCCCCATTATCGCCAATTTCATCATAAGACATAGATGTGATTTTGAACCATTCGTCATAATAATATTTCATTTCTTATTATTCATTTCATTATGTTAATTGAATCCCTTATATAGGTAGATATCTTGGTAGAATAGGAGGAAAATATTTTATTGTCTGAGATCCTTAAGGTCGATCTGGGTCATTACACTCATAGACTGACAACTCATTCCCATAAAAACTAGATGTAGAAATATCATTTTATTCCTCATATGAATTCTAAACCACCACATCTGCTCAAGAATATTGTCCACATAATTCATAGAACATGAAATATGGTCAATTTTATTAAGGGTTATATATATATTTTGACCATCATCAACCACTAGTTCTTCTAAGGCCTCTAGCATGTCTTCATTCATTTGAAATGAACTCTATAATACAAAAACATCCAAATTTAACAACTTTTTCTTATACTTAATTAACCATTCCCCTAGCCTCCATCATGGATGAGATGATCTTGTGATAAAATATATAATTCGATCAAGAATATTTCATACATATTTTGATCATCTAATCCATTAGGTTTTTGTAAATATTGATCGTTTCCTCCTTCTTATAAGGAAAAAAATATAATCATCTTCATACCTCACTGTGTAAAAGTTAACCTTCATAGGGCCTAACATATGTTGGATAAAATTTAAATTAATGATACATTCAGTATTATTCATAGTAGAAAATGGTATTCTTATTATCCCTTCTCTAGTAAACACCATAAAGGAATCCTCAAAAAACTATTTATCACTGTCATTTGGAATAGTTCCATGATAGTTATTTGAGACAACTTCATGAAGAACTTTAAGATGTATTTCCCATTTTCGTTAAGATAAAACAAAATTGTGGGAATTTATTATTTTTCTTTCCTAGTCAATATTTTCGAGCGAAATGGTCTTGAAAAACTAATTGAACTAGTGAACTAATATAGGATAGAAGGGATTATAATTACAAGAATACACTTACACACATACATGATGTTGCATAACTCTAGTCCCCAATGACATCGTTGTAATCGATAATTTAGTATGAAATTATTATTTGGATACCATTTTTTTAGAATGATCATGGTTCACTAGATCGATTACTACATCATGGATTTAATGGCCTTTCCCCTTCATTGAAGGATGGGGAATCTATATAGATGATTTAATAACTCTCTACATTCTAACTATGGATATAGGTCAAAATGATCAGATAAAGGTGATTAAAGGATGATGGTTGGTAGAGAAAGGCTCAAGACAAGGCCTAAGAGTATGGTACTAGGGAAATAGCATTTAAATTAGATAAATGACTAATTAATATCATTTAGATATTTAGGGAAATATATTTAAAAATATAAATAATTTTTTTATTGAATATATAAATTTTCCATAAAATATAAATAAAATGGAACATTAAACCATCAGGGAAATATTGAAAAAGTGAGGATTATTTCAATGGTGCGTAACTCCAACAGTTGGTAAAACACATGGGTGGGTCAAACTCTAAATATGTGTAAAACTCAATGCCTGATAAACATTATATAGTGGTTAAATATAAACGGTAGATCCTATAACATTATTCTTATCAAAAAATTAATCTTTCTAATTCATGTCTAATGTATTTTATTCACTCACAATTTAAAGGATTAGTGAAAATATTTGCAAGATGATTCTCAAAACTAATTTATTTAAGAGTTATATGATCCTCATGAGAATTATCTCTCAAAATGTAATTTATTACATCAATGTATTTTTTTCAGGAGTGAGATAGAGAGTTTTTATAAATTTTTATAGAATTTTTATAATCATATTTTATAGTGACATGTACGAATTGATATAAAAACTATAGTAATTAATATTTCATGAAAAAAATTTGATCACAAAAATTTCCTAGAGCTATATATTCATCTTCAGCTAGAAGTAGTGGACCCTAATTCTCTTCTTAGAACACAATTAAAATAATAATTTCCCATATTGTGAAATATTCCATAGGATATTTTTCAATTAATATTTAATAAAGAAAAATCATCATCTAAATTAATCTCCAGTATGAATTCATTTCTTCAATGATAGAATAATCCTAAATTAGTAGTATACACGAGGAACATAAAAATAATTTTTATAGAAACTTGTTCGGAATATCTTGTATTTTTTTTTGAAAAAGAGAACACATACACACACCAAACATAATTTCATGATGGCTAGTAGTTAAGTAGAGTGGACTTCTAATCATACCTCTATATCTAGTTTTATCAACTGATTTCCAAGCATTATCAAAGACTACCATACCAGGGGTACTTAATGGAGTGTCACAAATCATAGTTGTATCCATCCTATAATGATTGAAAAGGAAATTATTATATTAACATAGATTTATAATAATTACTTACCTATTTTGGAAATATACGAAATCCATGATATAATTTCATTTCACACATTAAACTAATTTCAAATCCATTTGGAATTATTTTTTAGAAGTCACTACATGATGAATTTTTAGAATATCCAAAAATTATGTCATCTATAGAATTTATGAAACTAGTACATTGTATTAATATTTTATCAATAGGATATAATTAGCTATACATTATGAAAATCCATTGGAAAAATGAAATGATATGATCCTATCATTGAAATATCTATGAGAATATTTCTAAGGATATAATTATTTTATTAACATGAAAACTTGATTTGGAAAATCAGGATTGTTAAATCTTGTGGGTTGTGCCAAAAAAACAACCTCAATTATACAACTATTCAACAATTCACTTTTGACATCCATTTGATATAGTTTGGAATCTATATTATCCACATATTTAAGAACTATTATAATATAATCAAGTCTTTATATAAGTGAAAATGTTTCTATATATTTTATTCCCTCTCTTGAATATACCCTTGTGCAACTAACATAGACAAATTCCAAACTATTATTCAAAATTTATCAACCGTATTTTGAACAATAATTTAGTTCCTATAGTCATGGTGTCCTTGTGTCTATCGTCATATCTCAGAACAATATTAACATCAAATTGATTAATTTCATCATTCATTTCAATAAACCGGAATTCATCGTTAAATGAATAAAAATTCATAGGTTCATGCTATGAAAATAATGCATGATGTTCATCCAGGTTCATTAGAGAAGCAATATTTTGTGAACATATTACTATTAATCCATGAAAAATATCTAATGGATTGTATTTAAGAGTCCTAACATCTACCAAAATAGAAGGGTTGGTCACTTGAGTTTCCACTATAGGATCAGGTTTTGGCTCCTAATTTTCCGTAGAATTGGATGATTTTTTTATATGTTTTACAACTGAATCATAAGGATTGTAATTTAATTTTAAAGGGCATAAATAATAAAAATGGGTTTCTAGTATTATTTTAGGCTCATTTGGACTAGTCGTAGGAAACATGATATGTAAATATTATTCCATATATACGGTTCTATTGTTACATAATCAATAGTACTTACATGAGTAGGAATAGAAAAGAAATATTCCATCATTATTTTTAGAGGAAAATATGTCATGATCATCCATAGTGTTAGGAATAATGACTTTGCATCCAAAATATCTAAACTAATCAACCATATGATTTATTCCATTCCAATTCACATAAGGTGTTTCCTTCATGTCATGAATAATTCAAATTATATTAATTATATAGAAGGATGTGTTCACATCCACTTCCCAAAAGTTGATAGGTACGTCTGGGTAATGTCGTACTGTCTATGCTATCTCATTAGTTGTACCTTTTCAACTTCAATCAAATTCATTATTTTAAGGTTTCCATGTAGGAGAGTAGTTTTGGTCAAATAATATTTTATAGAAAAATGATTTAATGTCTTGATTTTCAAACTCAGTGGCCATGGTACCTTCTTATGATCTTAATTCCATGTCCACTTATGTTTTATATAGATTTAGAATACCTGGTAAAATAAGAATAGGAATTATTCTTGTGAGTCCAAAACAATACCCATGTACACCTATAATATGTAATATATCAGTTAATTGAAATAGTGATTATTATTTAATCTATAAAATCTGGATTGTCCAAACAAGTCCATGTGAACCAACCCAAATGGTTGAGAAGTTGAAACATCATTCTTTAAAATAGATCAAATCATGTGTTGTTTCTCTTTTTGTCAAGGGTTATGGACTTTTTCATTTAGGAATTAAAATTTGGTGATATCCCTAACAAACCATCCACGTGTAATATTTATTTGTGGGGGGATATTATAGTGTATTAATCCTATATTTCATATCCAAGATTTTATATGAATGGAACTGAAGTGAGATATTTTATAAAATATTAAATAATAAATTATAACAGAACACAAATTCATAGTCATCTAATCAGTAAATGATATATAATATTAATAATAAAAAACATTACATGAATTTTATTAAAACATAAAAGTAAAACCCTCATTATGTAGTTGTGAGATTATAATATGATTTTATTTTAAAACATTAATAAAATATTTTTTATTAAATATACCTGAGTTGGTGTTATCTATTTGTCCAAGGAAAATAAAATTCAATTACCATTATTATCAAAGGATAAATGAACACATTCAACCATTATCAGCTATATTAATATTTATTAAAATATTATCGTATTATTGGAACATCCTCTATCCTTGCAGAAAAAATTAAATATGATCCATTCAAGAATATTTCCTTCTTAACAATGTTAATAACAAGAATGAATTTGGATCCCATATTTTTTTTTATGTAGTTATGTTTGTGATTATGGATTTTGGAACCCTAAATTTCATTTTGGTTTTATTATAATAATATTTGAATGTCTTGGAAACAAATACATTATTAGGTCCACATTAATAAAAACATGACGCTGAATTTATACAAGTGGAATTACGAAAATGAGTGATCTTAAAAACTCATCAATATATTTTATAGTAACCAAGAATAGAAATATATTTATGAGAAATTTTATTACATAATATTTTTAATGATTGTTTCTCTTATATTTTTTAACCTATATATTTATTCCATTATTTTCTAATTTTTAAATTTTAGGATTGTATTTTATTTCAAAAAGTGAAATTTTCTTTATTTTTATATAGTATGTTCAGTTCTAACATTTGATGATAAAGTATATTGTTTCGTTATAACATTGAATTTTTTATTGAGTTCATTATATGTATCTTGAAGCATAATGCAATAATAAACAATTTCCTCTTTTTTACATATCATCATCATTTTTTTCTTTTTCAGGATGATAAAAAATATGTATAGGATATATAGTAGGTACATCAAATTTAATTTTCATGAAGCACATATTTTATCAATCAGGACCCTCTTCAACTGTTTATATTGATTAACTAGATCTATCCTAAGACAGAATCCATGTGGATTCCTTATGTTTAATATATTTCTATCCTTTTCGTCTTACTTCATCTTGTACATCAATTTAGGACATTCAAACATATCATGTCCATTGGTTTTACAAATATCAAAGGTAATCTCATTTGTATTATCATTTTTTTCTAGTCAATTTTTCAATTACCTCTATAATCATATATTCTCTTATAGCGCTATTTCATGAAGAATCCATTCTTCTTATAGAATTTTATAATCATTAGGCCCAAATTGGTATCTCCTCACCACTATCATCTAGTGATTCCCCATCACTAGAGATTTTAGCCTCATCTTTTTATTTTTCATTCTATTTTTATTAATTATTCTTGATGAATCGGGTCTCCTATTAGGTTCAGGATCATATTCACAATTCTTCTGAATCTCTTCCTCATATATCATCAACATCCAAGTAAATTCCTTGAAAGGTTTTTTACTGATGTTATATGAATTTGTTATTGAAATATATATCATCCTAAATTTCTCTATATCTATTCTACGAAATCCCATATTTTGATCTTTAAATAACACCATATTCCCTAGGGATCTTATTGTGTTCATTATCTCATTTAGCATGAGATACATATCATAATTCATATCCTCATGTTTCATATTGAATGTATCGTATATAATTTTATATATAATCAATCCCATTTTATTCAAAATTTTTGTTCCATCAATAGAAATAGCTAATTTATATGAAATTTTAAATATAGTTTTAATAGAATATATTGTAATGAATTTATCAATTTCTATAGAAAAATAAATCCTATTCCTAGTAGTGAAATTTTTATTATAGTCATGTTTAGTAGTATCAACCCAGGAATTCCTACTACTTTTATGTAATTCATACTTATTCTTTATAGTAGACCAAATTACAAAATCTATACATTCAATATGAATTTTCATTTTTATTTTACATTGAGTATAATTATTAAAATTAAATAAGGGAGGAAAGTTAGTATCTGAACCTTCTTGTATATTATGAATTTAAATATCTAATTTTAGAATTACCAGAAATTAATTATTATTAAAACATAATTGAAAAGCACTGTTGCAAATATGTTGAAAAACCATTGATATAAATTTTGTTAAGATTTATTATCTCACGAATTGGATGTGGATAATTGAGTTCCCAATAATTATTTTTGTTAAAAATATATTCAGAGAAAATCCCCCAAATATTTTACACTAACCAGTTATTAAAAATTGCAGATCGATATAAGTTGCAAAATTTTTAGAGATTTCTCATAAAGTGATTTGAACTATAATAAAACAATGTATCTATATTAATTTAATTTTTTAAAATCAATGTACAAAATAAAAAAAATATATTAACATTACTTAAAAATAAATATCCAAGTAGTGGTTTGGTTTTTAGTTTAAAATAGAAATACATTTAATATTTGAAAAAACAACAAAATAAGACACACAATAGAATAAATACGAGATGTTCAGTATCGAGATGATACATAATCCCATATTATTAGAAATCACATGATTTCATGAATATTACATAATATAAAATTGACCCATACTCTGGATAAGGTAAAGAATAGTAAACTTACTATCCAGGTCATGCTGGACGTCTTTCACCACATCCATTGTAATAAAACAAACGCAGACCACAAATGGACCTCCTCTACAAGAAGTCATAAAATCTGATTCAAAGGAGGTTAAAACATATAAAGTGTAATCCAATTAATTAATAGGATATAGTATCCATGTTAATGAAATATAATAATAACACACGACGTCTAATGAAAATATAATAAATGAACATCGAATGTAAAATATGTAATGAATATATTATTCCTCATTCTGATGTGATCTGAATCATATAAATCCTTATAAGTAGCTTGATCATGATCTCAACGTGTTATTTTAAATGTTGTAGAAAATTGGATAATCCAAATATTTATTTTTTATGATGACAATAAATTATTTGTATGCTTGTTATTCTACACTTTCTCATGATTGTGTATAGGAAACATACAATGTGTATTCTCTTATTAAGTGGAACTACCTAGGTTCATTCTATACTATTTAAGATCACATCATGTGTTTGTATATATGTATATGTTTCTATATATATATATATATATCTACATATCACCACAGGAGGTATTATTCTTCTTATTTTATCAGTATAATATAAGGAAAATCATAGGGATCCTCTACTCCATGTACTAGTGGACTGACAAAAACATTAATGCATCCCAACAACAACATAGGAAAAATCAATAAAATAATTCCCTATACTAAATTCAATAATATAGACATTATTAATTGTAAATTGAATATAAATATAAAGAGTGAAAGAATCTCCTCTGAATGGTGAGTCTATTCAGATAGTGACATAGCATGATTGTGATCCATCCCATTGATGACTAATCTCATTGGTGACATTTCACAACGGTTAGTTATACCATCACTTTTCCATATTTTTTGAATTATTTAAAGTATAATGGAAGGTCATATTCTATGATTAATTCTCTCATGAGGTATTTCTTTTCAAAAAAGACAGTTTTTCATCATGGGTATGAATTGTTTATGATGTTTGGAGTTCTCAACACATTTCCAAATTTCTTGGTTCAAAGGTGGGTCATATTTGATGGTGGGTCTTTCCCATACATATATGAAAATATGTTCTTGATATAAATCATTTATAATAATGGTTCTATCCCACACATATATTTTTATTAATTTGAGCGGTGAGTAGATTCTGATGCTATGTCTTCCAACACATATCCAAAATTTCTCCATTCTATCTTATATTGTAAACTGCTATCATAATGAATAATACACATTAATATCATAAGTAACATGATTTTTTGATCAATAAAACCTGGGTTCCAACATTTTGGATGTAAATAATGGTGATATGATATGGTTACTGTTGACCATATAATTTATGTTGGGGAGAGATTCTTCATAAGGACATCTAGAAACAACGAGAACCCTAATTGGTTGATAGGTTCCTAGATGCTATATTTATTTTTACGTCAGTGGATGTGGGGATATTCCATGATATTAAAAAATATTTTTATAGAAATAAACAATGATTTTTCAAAGGTTCCCTATCACATTATATTAGAGTTAGGTCCGTATGGGTGGAATACTTCATTGTTATTTTATACTTAAGGTATTTGTGGGTGGATAAAATCATAGTTTTTAAATATGAGTTTTATTTTTATTTAAAGACAAGAAGAGTTATGTTTTTCAAAGATACATAATGTGTATTAGCTTACTTCCATAAGATGATCAGGAATTGGAGGTTGAAATATGGTATTTGAAGATACATAATGTGTATTAGCTTTCTTCTATAAGACGATCAGGAATTGGAGGTTGAAATATGGTATTTTTGTTTGATTGAATTATATTTTTTTTATTCATAACCAATTCATTAGAATCCCTAATTAAAAAAAATTATAATTCCAAGGAGAAACAAACTTACTATTTTTACATGATCATGCTTAAATTATATATATATATATTTGATATATTTTTTTAATTTTTACATTATAATTTTTATAATATCAATTTCATAGAAAGAGGCGTATGCGATTCGATGTTTTTGATGCAATGTGTCCCTCACACCAATATGTCGAATATAGTAAATATATTAACTCCTAATTTTTAATGGAAATAATGATTTTCTCATTGAATATGGTCTTATATTGGTTAAATAATAACTTCATTGATACCAATACATGGGTATTACCCAAGGTGAAACAATATGATTTCCTGTATATGGTTTTCAAATGATGTGAATTCGTTGTTAGATGCGTTAAATAACATAACCAAATCAATTTATTCACCCGATTAAATTTGTGATCGAATTTAATCACTATATAAACATAATTATACATCAACATTATGGTGAGCCTCTTAAATCTATATATTTCAGGGGATATTTCAATGGGGATTAATTCTAAAAGACTTGGGGATATAGGACATATTAGGAACATTTCAGAATTCAACCATGTATTCAGAAAAACATAATTTTAGCTTTGTTATTCGCCAATGAAGATTCTATACAAAAGGCAGGGATATTATTTTTAAATGTATCAATTTTTCTATTTACCTATGATTATATATTAGCTCTTAAAAATTCAATCTGTATTTATCCATTATTATGACTCTCTAATTTATGAATGTTATATAGATTTATGTATTTGATAATACTTATTATTGGGATGGGTATTTTTGTCTTGATTTATCTGCATATCTTCCAATTTCATCAAAGAATGGAGTGAAAACTAGAAAATGAAAATGTTAATTCTTAATATTGTTTGTTTATGGTTTTCTCCCTCTATTTTAATAACATTCATTACTTTTATTCTTTTGGTTGGACTTTGGAACATTTTTTGGAATCTGTTTCATCATACAATTATTTTTTTACTCAGACAATTGTTTCAAGTTTATAGTCTTGGTCTCTAGAATGATAGAGGATTTACGATGATGATGGGAATCAGAAGTGGGATTGGATAATGGTGTATTTTCAAGCTCATGAATTTATGATGACGATCCATCGACGGAAGATAATATTAATTAAATTTTCTAATGAATGAATATTAAAATCTAATTTCCAAAAATGTTTCCATGGAGATCAATATGATGCTGAGGTTATTTCAGAAGATATCAATGAAAAGATGAAAGTGGAGGTCTACAATTCATAGGAAGCCAATTCTATGGAAATATGCTGACAACACGATGTATATTATATAATAAAACATTCCATGTACTTCAAATTTTTCCAATATATGGTTTCTAGTGGACAAAAACACCACATAGATGTAGGGATGCCCCACATTCCATGAGGCCCTTGATGAATTTTGTAACATTCCCTGTAACTAAAGAAAATGAATATTTTTATATTTATTAATATTTGGAAATTAAATATTACTTCTACTTTAAAGAAGATGATATGTTATATGGTTTACCCGATACACAACGATGAGTTTCTTTGGAATCTTACGTTGCACACTAATAATATAATATTAATATTTAAAATAGTAGTAAATGCCAAGCCAATGTATTGGCGGGAATGAATAGAACTAACTAAAATATGATTATACATCGTTTTTTAATATTTTTAAATTTATCCAATAAATGTTAGAGACTTAAAATAAGTAAAGAATTCGATTTTAAGCATAAATACTCTAATATTCACTAATAGTTAGATTTACCACCTTTTAATGGATAACCGTCTTTAAATATATTTTTTTACTTTTATATTGTATATTTGACAAAATAATATTCTTATTTATAATCAGGACACAAAAATTAAATTTGGATGAAATTTTGGTATTTTTGTGATAATGTTCATTTTTAATGAATAGTAAAAAATACTGTATTTTAATTAAAAAGTGAATTTCAGTCTAATTTATGTAATTGGTTATATTATCTATTTATTTGGTTCTAAAGTGTAATTAGAATATATTTTTTACCAGTTAATCAATGGTTGGACATTGGAATTAATTTCACATTGAAATTGGACATAAACAAGTGTTTATCATTTGATAGTAATTATTTCATAAAAACACACTTTTTGTTTTTCTAGCATGAATTAATTTTATATTAATTTCATTCACTTATTTGTTTTGATTTTAAAAAATTGGATTCCATTTTAGGAATATATAGGTCCAAATTGTGTAAATAGGTAACTTTTATTTTTAGACATTTCAAATATTAACATGAGTAAATATTTTATTTACCATGATTAAATGGTGACTATAAACAAATTGGGTAAAATATAAAATTATAATAATATTAAATTAAACTAACATGTTCCATAATCATATTTGTTTTGATACATAGTGTACCATGGGTATCCTTGGGTCTAATTTGGGACTACATGGATCCACATGGGAGAAAGAATGATAGTTTATATTAATTAATTTATAGTAAACAGAAAAATGACATAAACAAATATCTTTTAGTAAATTAATTTTTACATGGGGGTATATATGTTATCAATTAAACTATAAATATTATTTTGAAATTTAAACTCATTCCTACATCAATGTATTTTTTTATAACATTTAGACTTCAAATAAATTAAATAATTTATGACAAAAATATAATGAAGTATTTACATTATTAATAAATGATTTAAATAAATATGATTATAAATATTAAAACAATTTCCAAAACCTGTTAAATTCATATTGTATGATTGTTTTTCTACCATGAGTCATCTTATATTCGACGTTATATATTATTTGACCTTTTGAAACCGATGATGAGGTTATAATAAAATTATTTTTTCAAACGTTCTTTAAGAGCCCCTCCTCTCCCTTATAAAAATCCCTCACTTACAACCAATATCACACCTTTAAATGATTTTGGCTCATCCAAAAATGGCCTAATTAATTTTTGTACATCCCTCTACACCACGTAGAAGACTTACCATAGGTATAAGGATCCTCAATAAGTCCTTTAGGTTGAAACCAAAGGGAGTAACCTTAATTAATGTTAACAATTTCTCTTATATTCTTTTCTTTTATTTTACTTCTCCTACCACTAAACTCTTTTTATTCCATTATTTTATAAAAACTCCAGTTTCCTAAATATAATTGTATGTTTTTATGAGAAGTATTCGACCCACAGTTATAAACACCTCTATATAATGGGTAAAGAATTTAATGTTTCTATAGATGGAAAACTAACGCCTCACGAAATGATGATTGTTCAATTAACTCCTACCACCTATCATGGTGGACATTATGATGGAAATTTATTTATATATGATATATATTTGTTTATGTTTTCTTTATGGTTATTTATTTTTCATTTATTGGATACCTTTATGGTTTTTGTAACGGTTAAATGTGAAAATTTAATTGTAGGAAGTGCAGACTACCGCCCCCTCAAAGTGATATGACTCGTTAAAGACATTTGTGGGATTTTTAAAAGATAGAGTTAGTGATATAATATATGATATTATACTTTAAATATAATATACCTAGGTATCATTATGTTTTAATTCCATGAAAATAATAAATAGTAATGGAAGTAGCGTTCATGTTTATGTACGTCTTACCGTCCCCATTGAGGGTGCATTTCATTTATTATCTCCATATATTATGTGATGTTATAAATTAATATATATATATACTGCATATATATAATTAATATTATTTATACATCATGAATATAATTCGGGTATAATTTATTTTGTACCACATGGACAAATTTTAATTATAAGAAGTTCATTTTTAACTAAAATTCTCAACATCAAAAAAATATCAGATTTGATCTCAAATAATTCACTAACTATTATTGAAAGGTAATAATTAATATAAATTTAATAATAAACATTAAAATGGTTATTAATATAGTATAAATGATTATCTTTTTATTATTTAGGAAGAACAAGGAACATACATGTCATGTCGGACACGAGGTAAGGGGTTTTTTATCTCACTTTTAATTCTATGAGATTTACATTCTTTAGCACTTATTTATTTCATGTGGTGTATTTTGTACTACAATTTGATATATATTATCATTATTTTATTGATATTCATGGTATTTTGTGATTCATTTGGTTGTTATTTACTTTTTCCCATATGACTCGACTGATTTCAACCTGGTATGGGTTTTTCCTCTAACTTTTTATTCGCGTGACATTCATGCTATATTTTCCACTATTTCCCTTTTTATGGTGGATGTAATTCCCATGATTTAATTATTTGTGTAATATACTTTAATTTATGGGTTTTTACATATTCATTGTGTGATTTTTATGTCATGGGGTATATGTATTGTTTGTGACCACATCAGTAAGGTAATCTTTCACCCTCCTCTTTTTAAAAGACTTCTTTTTATTATATCATTTAATTTAAATCATTTAATTTTAGGAAATTTTATTCAACATCCTT
Source organism: Viscum album (assembly GCA_963277665.1). NCBI lineage: Eukaryota > Viridiplantae > Streptophyta > Magnoliopsida > Santalales > Viscaceae > Viscum > Viscum album. The sequence continues at coordinate 142,033,599 of OY728126.1, read as the reverse complement.
ATTGATGTAAATTTAATGTCCAAATTATGAGATATCCATTTTTATCACATCAACATATTTTTTGAATTTTGATGTGATGTCGTTATGCTGTCAAATTTATATGCGAAATCTTCTTAACCCAATTTAAATTTTTGGGTTAAACGTCTTCTTCTTGATTATGTCATGCTATGAATATGTTTCAATAACATCGGATTGTTTTACAATTAATGTCCACTTATATTTGGTGTATTTATTTTTGTCATGCATACTTATGTAATTGATTTATCCTTAATCTAAGGATACAATCTTTGTTAGGGACTTCATCTCAATCTCCTTTCATTGAGGCATATTTTTTTATTCTAATAATTAATTTATATAGTTTATAAATACATTTTAATTTTAATTTCATTAAAAGGGAATCTTTTCTAATGAGTCGTTTTATTAAAATACAAACAAATTATTTCTTTTTAACTTATGTAATTACAACGACTTTTTTCTCCACTGTGAGAATTATTTGATCTCTGGATTCCATAATAAGCCATAATGTTTTCAAAAGGAAAATAAATACCATATACTCTATTTACATATTTTGGATTGAAAATCGTTGTGATAATGTATTTTTTATGTCAATATATTTAAATGATGTATTGTGATTAAAATATAGAAATGTTATCTTTCCTTTATTTTTGTTTTATGTGTATTGAATATGTTATGGTTCTTGGGAATGGTTTATGCATATGTGTTGTTACATGATAAACCTCAAGTGGGTGAGCCTGAGATAGCTCTCAAATGCATTAGGTAAAGTGACAGAGTTAAACATGATTTTTTCTCCTAAGATATTTATGGAATATATGGTGATGGGTATTCCAAATATGACTCCCCATGTAGCTGTGATAGCTAAAATATATGTTTGATATGGAATCCACAAGTTACCTTTCTGATTTATGATTTCTGGGTCTTATTCATATATTTAATGATTTCATGAGGTATGTTATGATTGAAATGTATGGTTTCATAATTTGTATTTATTAATGGGATAATGTTTTCATTCCTTATTTTTTATTCCTTACTGAGATTGTTATTCTCATCCCATGTTTTTGGAATAATTTCCACAGGACATAAAGAAGAATTAATGATAAGGATGTGATCAAGGAAAAGTCATTCTGTCTAAAACAAGGAACTAGACATGAACCTTTTTTCATGAGTTTTTTTATTTTATGAAATAAATGGATACTTGGTAGATTTTTTTTCATGTAATATTCATGTTGTTATGAAAATGTTATGACCTAAATCTCTTCAATTTTTAACCTGAATAGATCCTAAATTTGAATTATCCATTAAAATCACAATTATGTAATGATCAAGGATGAGTCCTTATTGTTGGTATCAGAGGTCGGTTTAGATAACTTTATAGGTTAGGTTGTTATTTAAAAATAATTGTCTTAACTGTAATGTTTATCATATTAAAAATATTAATGGCAATTTTACATAAATCAAATGAGCTTAAGTTAACATGAATATTTATATCTTAGTTTTAGCATCATTTATTGATAATGTATGACTATTTTAGGGATAAACTCACAGAGACCATGTATGTTTTAGTAATTGGTTAGATTTGGAAGGAACAAAATAACAATAGATGTGAAAGAAATTGTAGTATATTTCTTAATGAGATACTGAATGTAATGGTACCTCCAATGAGAACTCTTGTGGTTAAAGAAGGTTATGGTTATTTTTGAGGAATTTTTCTCATTTATGGGAATGATATAAAATTATATTTTTTTAGGAAAAATAAATCCTGCAGGAATGGTTACAACTCTTCACCTCTAGAAAGGCTGCGGGAATTGAACCCACTATCAAAGGGGGATAAGTGTGTATCACTTAACACTGGCCTACGTGAAGTACCTAGTTAGTATTACTAATTATTTAAGTTAAATGATTTCAGTGTGGAAGAATAATTTGATCTTATGTTTTATCAAATGGATATCCTTATTATAGAAATTATTTGGTAATTAAGTGATAAAGGTTATTTTTGAAGACATTCTCTCTTTTGGGGAACAATATATACATACGGAAAATGGAATACTATAGGATTTAAATTTTGGATAAATGGTTGAAATATTATTTTTGGAGAAGTATATTTAATATTTTGGAAATATGGATATTTGGGTAATTTATGGAAATGACTAACCTATCATAGAGAATATATGATTATGTTAATTACACTTCAGTATGAGACTTTAAGAGAAGTCAATGCTATTTGAAGATAAATGTTAAGATTTAATGTGGAAGACTATTGGATTAAATATTTCTGAGTTTTGGGTTTCAATATTAGTGTGTATTATATTGGATAATTTTAATGACAATTTTATATTGAATTGCCTTTCTTGAACTTTTGGTAATTTTTGTTTAATTTTCATGATTATGAGTAATATTTTATTTATGAAGGATTATCCTTTTGAGTATTATCTAATCTTGCACTATCCAATTTGGTTTTAGTTGATGTCTAAAGTTAAGGGAAATATATAGTTATTATTTGTGGATTTTTAGATTCTCTAGGATATCATTCTTATGCTTTTGATGTCACCACGTCTTTTTAATGTCTCATTTTTTGGAGAAAAGATTAGTTCATTGTAGAAAAATTTTAACGGATGAAACATTACCTGAATGTAAGTATATTTCATTATGTTTTTATTCTATGTAGTAAATAAAGTTCCCAAAATTATGAAAAGTAAAGTAAAACAAAAATTTGTTTGGTTTACGTTTCCTACTGGAATATCAAATACTATTTAACACATCATATGTTTGTGACTTTGTGGTGGATAACATTCTCTTAATCATGTTTTCTATCACTCTCCATCAGATATTGATGGTTTATTTTCACCTCCATATCTCGGTTATCATAGAATGTTTGGGTCTATTGTCTCAGGTAACCTTTGTATGCCCCTTCCTTTAATTTAAAGCTATAGTTTTATTATCTCCTTTTTTGATTGGGGACTTTCAATAATGTTTTTGAGCACAACTTTAATATTTTAGGATGTAATTACCAAAAGGGAGGAAGGATGTAATATCCGAAGTAATTAATGAACATGAAATTTTTTATATTTATTAATATTTGTGAATTAAATATTAATTCTACATTAAAAGGGATACTATGTTTGATGGCGTACATAATAAACAACAACATGTTTCTTTGGAATCTTACGTTGCTCACTTATAATATAATAATATTATTTTTAATGGTAGATAACACCTGGAAATTATATTGTAAGGAATGAATATGACATTATATAAAATGATTATACATGTTTGATGAATATTTTTACATTTATACAATAACATTTAGAGGCTTAAATAAGTAAATAATTCTAAATTATGCATAAATACTGTAATATTCACTAAATGGTCGATTATCCACCTTTTAAGGGAGGACCCTCTTTAAATATATATTTTTCACTTTTATATGTTATATTAGAAAAAATAAAATTCTACATTATAATCTGGACATCAAAATTCACTTTGGATTAAATTTTGGTATTTTTCTGATAATGTTCATTATTTAATGAATAGTAAAAAATACTGTATTTTAATTCAAATGTGCCTTTTAATCTAAAACATTTATATGTTTAGATTATATTATTAATAGGTTATAAAGTGTAATTAGAATATATTTTTACTAGTTAATCCATGGTTGGACATTGTAATTAATTTCACATTTAAATTGGACATAAACAAGTCTCATTCTTTTGATAGTTATTATTTCTTAAAAAGGCTCTTTATGTTTTGACAGCGAGAATTAATATTAAATTAATTTCATCCAAATTTGTGTTTTAAATTTGAAAAAATTTATCACATATCTGGAATCAGTAGGTACAAATTGTGTAAATAGGTAACTTTTATTTTTAGACATTTTAAATATTTACTTCAGTAAATATTTTATTTACCATGATTAAAGGATATATATAGTAAATAAGGGTAAAATATAATATTATAATAATATTAAATTACTCTAATATGTATCCTAGTTATATTTTACGATACATAGAGGACCATGGGTATCCGTGGGTCTAATTTTGATCCCCATGGAGCCACATGGGAGAAATAATGACACTTTATATTAATTAATTTAAAATAAAGAGAAAAATGAGATAAACAAATATCTTTTTGTAAATAAATTTTTACAAGGGGTTATTTGTGTTATCATTTCGACTATAAATATTATTTAGAAACTAAAAAGATTTCATACATCATGGCCTTTTATTTATAATTTTTAGACATCATATAAATTTTATTATTTATGACACAATAATGATAAAATATTTACCTCATTAATAAATTATTTAAATAAATATGATTATCAATATATAAAAAATATCCAAAACAAATCCAATTATTATTGTATGTTTTTATTGAAACTGTTATTCATCTTATCCTCGACTTCAACAATTATTAGACATTTTTGAAACTGAATATGACGTTATTCTAAAATTATTGATTCAAACTTTCCTATAGAGCCCCTCCTCTCCCTTATAAAAAGCCCTCACTTATAACCAATTCTTCACTACTATCAAGCCTTTTAGAACGTCCAGACATGGATTAATTATTATCCCTACATTCCTCTCCACTTCATGGAAGCCTTCCCTCTTGGAAAAGGCTCATCAAGAAGTCCTTTTGGTTGAAACCAAAGGAAGTAACATGAATTAAAGTTAACAGTTTCTCTTAAATTATTTTCTTTTATATTATTTCTCCAACCCCTAAAATCTTTTCATTAATTTAGTTTATAAAAAAATTAGTATCCTCAATATTTTATGATGTTTTTATGGGAAATATCCGACCTACACTGACACACACCATCATATAATTCGTAAAGAACATAATATTTCTATAGATGGAAAAGTAACGCCTCACGAAACGATGATTGTTCACTTAACATATACCCACTCTCATGGTAGAGATTATAATGTAACTATATTTATATATGATATATATTATGTTTATGTTTTAATTATTGTTCTTTATTTTTCATTTATATCATAACATTATGGTATCCATATTGGTTAAATGCGTTAATTTCATATTAGGATGTGCTGACTACCGCCCCATTTAAGTAATATGACTCGTTAATGCCTTATGTGGGATGTATAACGGATGGATTTAATGATATTATATATGATATAATACATTATTTTAATATAAATATATATAACTGTGTTTTAATTTCACTTAAATAATAAATAGAAATGGATGTAGCGTTCATTCGTACATGCGACTTACAGTCTCCATGAACGATGCATTTCATTTATTATCTTTTAATGTTATGTACTATGATAAATAAATGTATATAAAAGATATATATGATGTATATGATATCTAAATCATGGATATAATTCTTTCTATAATGGATTATTGACCACATGGACATATTTTAATTATAACATGTTCATTTTAAACTCAAATTCAGAACATCATCAAAATGTCTGATATGAACTCAAATAATTAACTAACTATTATTTCATGGAAATAGGTGATATAAAAGTAATAATAAACCTTTAAATGGTTATTAATCAAGTTTAAGTTAACTTAAGTTTATTATTTAGGAAGAACAAGGAACATACGAGTCAATTTGGGCACGAGCTAAGGGATTTCTTTTCTCAATTTTAATTCCGTGAGATTTACATATTTTAGCACATATTTATTTCATGTGGTGTATTGTGTACTAACGTTTGATATATATTATCATGATTATATTTATATTCATGGTATTATGTGATTTATTTGGTGGTCATTAACTTTTTCTCATATGACTCGATTGATTACAACGTGGTAACATTTTTTCATCTCACTTTTTATTCCCATGAGATTCATGCTATATTTTCCACTATTTACTTTTGTGTGGTGGATATACTACCCATGATTATATTTTTTGTGTAATATACTTTAATTTATTGATTTTTATATATTAATTGTGTTATCATTCTTTCATGGGGTTTATGTTTCTTCTGTTACCAAATAAGTAAGACGACCTTTCACCCACATCTTTTTAAAAGACTTCTTTTTGTTATGTATTTTACTTTACATCTTATTATGTTGGGATATGTTCTTATATTTACTTGTTGATGTATATTTTATGTCCAAGATATTAGATATTATTTTCTCTCCCATCAACTTATTTTATGAATTTTGAAGTGACGTCGTTAGGTTGTCGAATTTATATAAGAAAACATCTTAACCCAATTTCAATTTTTTGGATAAACATCTTCTTATTGATTATGTCGTGCTATGAATAAGTGTGAATAATATCTTATTGTTTCAAACATCATATCCAATTATATTGTGTGTACTTATTTTTTTCAAACATAATTATGTAATTGATTTATCCTTAATCTAATGATATTGTCTTTGTAAGGGACATCGTCTCAATCTCCTTCCATTGAGGCATATTTTTCATTATTCTCATCTATCTTTTATATGTTGTATAATTACCTTTGAATTTTCATTTCTTTCAAATGTAATCATTTCGTAGGAGGTGTTTTACTAAAAGAAAAAAATGAATTTTTCTTTTCAACATAAGCGGTGACAAAGACCTTTTCCGCCCTGTTGAGTATTATTTGATCTTTGGCTACCATATCAAGACGTAATGTTTTTAAAAGGAAAATAAATACCATATACTATTTTTACTATATTTTCATATTGAAAATGGTTTTGATAATGTATTTTTTATGTCAATATATTTAAATGATATATTCTGATTAAATTGTGGAAATGATATCATTCCTTTATTTTTTTATGTGTTATGAATATGTTATGGTTATTGGGCATTGTTTGTGCATACAGGTGGTTCTGTGATAAACCAAGGGAGGGTGAGCCTGAGATAGGTCTCCAATGTATTGGGTAACATGATATAGGTAAATGTGAATGTTTCTCCTAAGAGGTTTAGGGAATATACTATGATGGGTATTTCAAATGTGGATCCATATGTAGCTGTGATAACTAAAATGTAAGATTGATATGGATTCCACAAGTATACATTATGATTTATGATTTATGTGGTTTATTTTCAAATCATTTGATTTCATGAGGTATGTAAAGATTGAAATGTATGGTTTCATTGTTATTTATTTATTTATGGGATACTGTTTTGATTCCTTATTTTATATCCCATATCGTGCTTTTTATGCCCATCCTGTGTTATTGAAATATTTTCCAGAGGACGTAAAGATAAATAAATGGGAAGGAGGAGATCAAAGAAAATTCATGAGTTCTAAAACAAGGAATTAGGCATGACACTTTTTTTCAATTTTTTTTAGTTTATCAATGAAATTGATACTATGTATACTTGTCTACATGAAATTTTCATGTTGTTATGTAAATTTTATGATCTAATTATCTAAAACTCTAAACCAGAAAAGATTCTCAATGTGAATTATACATTTTATTCAATATTATGTAATGTTTAAGGACGGGTACTTATAGTGTGTATCAGAGGTTGGAATAGTTAACTTTAGAGGTTAGGGGGTTGTTTAAGCATAAGTTACATAACTATTATGTTTATCATATTAGAAAGAGTCATGGTTATTTTAGATAAATCAAATGAGTTTAAGAAAACATGAATAATTATATCATAGAGTTTACCCTGATTATATAAAAATATATGACTATTTTGTGGATAAAATCACACTAACCTTGTTGGTTTTAGTAAATGGTTTGATCATGAAGGAACCATTGTAACAATAGATGTGAATGAAACTATTGTTGTTTTCTTAATGAGATACTGAATGAAATAAGAGATGCAATGATAACTATTGTGGTTAAAATATGTAATGGTTATTTTTGAGGAATTTATTACATTCTGGGGAATGTTATAACATTATATTGTGTATGAAAAATTACAACCTGTAGGAATGGTGACAAAACATTGCATCTTGAATGGATGTGGGAATCGAACCCACAAATGAAGGGCGACAGGGACGTATCACATACCACTAGCCTACACGGATTACCTATTTAGTATGACTAATTATATAAGTTAAATGATTTAAGTGTCAATAATATTTTGATCTAATTTTTTTATCAAATGGATATCTTTATTATATAAATTAATTGGTAACAATGTGATAAAGATTATTTTGTAAGACGTTCCCTCTTTTGGGGAAAAATATTTACCTAAGGAAAATCAAATTCTATGGGATTTAAATTTTGGACTAATGGTTAAAATATTATCATTGGATGAATTTCTGTTATATTTTGGAACTATTTATATTTGGTTTATTGATGAAAATTACTAACCTATCATAGATAATATGTGATTAGGTTAATTACAAATCAAAATGGGGCTTTAAGAGTAGTCGATTCTATTTGGAGATAAATGTTATGATTTAATATGGAATACTATGGGATTAAATCGTTCTGAATTTTGGGTTCGAAACATATATTACAAAATCTTGATGAATTATAACGACAATTATGTATTGATTGGTATTTCATGAACATTGGGTACTTTTGTTGAATTTTGGAGATTAAGAGTAGAATGATTTTATAAAGGATTATACTTTTTGGTTATTGTTTGATCTCTCACTAACCATTTTTGTTTTAGTTGATGTCTAAAGACAAGAGAAATATATAGTTCTTCCTTGTGGATTATGTGATTCTCTATAATAAGATTTTTGTTCATTTGATGTGACCAAGTATTTTTGAATGCTCATTGTTTGGAGAAACGATTAGTTTTTGGTAGATACTTTTTAAAGGATGGAACTCTACTTGAATGTAATTATATTTCATTATGTTATTATTCTATGTAGTAAATTAATTTCTAAAAATTATGAAAAGGAACATAAATCAAAAATTTTGTTGTTTTATGTTTCCTACTGGGAAATCAAACACCATTTTCTCCTTACGTTATAAGCACTTTTATCACTGGTATTCTTTTGGTTGGTTATTGGATCATTTTTTTGATTCTATTTCATCATACAATCTTTTTTTCCTCTTACAATTTTTTCAGGTTTAGAGTCTTGGTCTCGAGCATGATAGAGGATTTATGATATTGATGAGAATCTGAAAAGGGATTGGTTAATTGAATATTGTCATGCTCTGGAATTTAAGATGATGTTCTTTTGATGAATTCTAATATTAATTCAATTCTCTAATGAAGAATGGTCAAAATCTGATTTCCAAAAATGTGTTCGTGGAGGTCAACATGCATTTGAGGTTATTTCGAAAGTAATCGATTAATGAATGATATTATAGGTCAAATATTTAAAGGAATCCAACTGTTTGGATATATTCTGACTACACGATGTTTATTTTAGAATAACACATTTCATGTACTAAAACATTTTCCATTCTATGGGTTTTAGTGGACAAAAACACCACAAATATGTGGGGATTCCAAACATTCCATGAATCCCCAGATGAATTTTGTAACATCCCAGGTAAATAAAAACATGGAATTATTCGTATTTATTAATATTTGTGAATTAAATATTAATTTTACTTTAAAGGGGATTCTCTGTTTGATGGTGTACACGATACACATCAATTGGTTTCATTGGAATCTTACGTTGCACCCTAATAATATAATATTATTATTTTAAATTGTATTTAATACCTAACCGTTGTATTTGCAATAATGAATAGAAATAACTAAAATATTATTATACATTTTTGTTGAATATTTTTATATTTATGAAATAAAATTTAGAGGCTTAAAATTATTAAATAATTTTATTTTAAGCACAAAGACTTCTATATTCATTAAAAGTCTAATTTTCCACCTTTTAATGGTGAACCCTCTATAAATCAAGTTTTTGTAAGTTTTATATGTTCTATTTGAAAAAATAAAATTCTTTTTTAGAATCAGGACACCAAAATTTATTTTGGATGAAATATTGGTATTTTTCTGATAATGTTTATTTTTTAATAAATAGTAGAAAATACTTTATTTTAATTCAAATGTTCCATTTAATTAAATTTATTTATAAGGGTAGATTAACATTTTAATTGAATATAATTTGTAACTATAATATTTTTTACCAGATAATCAGTGTTGGGACATTTTAATTAATTTCACTGTGAAATTGTACAAATACAAGTGCCAATCATTTGATAGTTAATATTTCGTAAAAACACGATTTTTGTTTTGACAGCGGGAATTAATATTAAATTAATTTAACCCACTTCTGTGTTTTGAATATGGAAAAATAGATTCCATATTTGGAATTAGTAGGTCCAAATTGTGTAAATAGATATCTCTTATTTTTATACATTTTAAATATTTACTTAAGTAAATATATTTTTTACCATGATTAAATGGTAAATAAAATAAATAAGGCTAAAATATAATATTTTAATTATATTAATTTACCCTAACATATGTCTTAATACTATTTGAGGATACATAGTGGACCACAGGAATCCATGGGTCAAATATAGGACCCAATGGAGCCACATGGGAGTAATAATTACACTTTATATTAATTAATTTAAAGTAAAGACAAAAATGACACAAACACGTATGATTTAGTAAATAAATTTTTAAATGGGGTAATATAAGTTATATTTTCAACTATAAATATTCTTTTTAATTCTAACATGATTTCCTACATCATTGTATTTTATTGATAATTTTTCATCATTAAATAAATTAAATTATTTATGACACAATAATGATGCATTATTTACCTCATTAATAAATGACTTAAATATATATGATTATAAATATTAAAAAAATATCGAAAACCTTCCAATTGTTATAAGATGATTTTATTTCGACCATGATTCATCTTAAATTTGAATTTAATAATTATTTGACCATTTTAAACTGATCACTAGGATGTAATAAAATAATTGTTTCAAACTTTACTAAAGTGTTCCTCCTCTCCCTTATAAAGGAAAACAATTACTCAAACCTCTCAAGAATTTTGGCTTGTATAAATTATTCCCAATTAATCTCCCCAAATCCCTCTACACCTCCTTGAATCATTAATTTAGTTATAAGGCTCTTTAAGAATTCCTTTTGGTTCAAACCAAAGGGAGTTACCTGAATTAAAGGTAAATGTTTCTCTTAAATTTATTTATTTTATTTTACTTCTCCAACCCCTACACACTTTTTATTCCTTTCTGCTATAACAACACCACAATACTCAATATATAAGATATTGTTATGAGAAGTATTTTAAATACACTACCACACACATCCAACTAATGGGTAAAGAACATAATGTTTCTGTGGACGGAAAATTAGCACCTCACGAAAAAATGATTATTCAATTAACACTTACCGCCTCTCATGGTGTTCATTATGATGGAACTATATTTATATATGATATATATTATATTTATTTTTTATTTAAACTTCTTTATTTTTCATTTATAGAATACCTTTTTGGGTTCCATAATGGGTAAACCCGATAATTTCATTTTAGGAAGTCCAGACTACCACCCCCTAAAAGTGATATGACTCGTTAATGCCTTATGTAAAATATATAAAAGATAGAGTTAATGATATATATATATATATTATGTTACTATAATAATAATATAACTTGGTATCATTATGTCTTAATTCCATTATAATAATAAGTAGTAATGGATGTAGTGTTCATGTGTATGTACCGCTTACCGTCTCCATGAACGATGCATTTCATTTCATATCTCAAAATATTAAGTACTGCTATAAATAAATCTATATACTAGATATATATTATTTATATGATATCTAAATAATGCATATCATTCATTATATAATTTATTATTGACCACGTGTAAAAATTTTAATCATAACAAGTTCATTTTAATCTCAAATTCCAAACATCGACGAAATGTACAATATGAAATAAAATAATTAACTAACTATTATTTTAATTTAATAAGTGATATAAAAGTAATAATATAATTTAATAAGGTTATGATGATAGTATAAATGGAAATATTTTTTTTATTCAGAAATAACAAGGAACATATGAGTCAAGATGGACACGAGGTAAGAGATTTCTTATCTCACTTTTAATTCTAGGAGACTTCAATTGTTTAGAACATACTAATTTCCTGTGGTGTATTTTGTACTACCATTTGATATATATTATCATGATTATATTTATATCCATGGTATTATGTGATTCATTTTTTGGTCATTTAATTTTCCTCATATGACTCGATTGATTACAATGTGGTATGTCTATTTCATCTCAATTTTTATTACACTGAGATTTATGTATATTAGAAACTATTTCCTTATTTGTTGGGGATGTACTTCCCATTTACATATTCATTGTGCGATCCTTCTTTCATGGGGTGTATGTTTCGTATGTTACAAAATCAGTAAGGGAACCATTCACCCTCCTCTTTTTAAAAGACTTCTTTTTGTTATTTCATTTATTTTAAATATTATTATTTAGGGATATGTACATATATATCCTTATTGATGTAAATTTTATGTACAGATGATGAGATATCCTTTTCTATTTTATCAAAGTATTTTTATAATTTTGATGTCAAGCTGTTAGGCTGTTGAATTTCTATAAGAAAACATCTTAACCAAATTATATTTTTTGGGTTTAAAATCTACTTCTTGATTATACAATGCTATGAATATGTGTGAATAACCATTCATTGTTTTACACTTGATATCCACTTATATTGGGTGTATTTATATTTTTCACACATAATTATGTAATTAATTTATCCTTAATCTAAGGATACTGCCATTGTAATGGACTTCATCACAATCTACTATTATTGAGGAATATTTTATTTTATTCTCATATTTCTTTTATACGGTGTATAAATACATTTGAATATTCATTTCATTCAAAGGGAATCTTTTCCTATGAAGTGTTTTACTAAATGTCAAAAAAATAATATTTCTTTTTAACATAAGTGGTGAAAATGGACTTTTCCACCACCAAAAGAATTATCTGATCATTGGCTTCCTTAAAAAGCCATAATTTTTTCAAAAGGTAATTAAATACCATATAATCTTTTTAGGTATTTTATTATTGGAAATGGTTTTGAAAATGGAATTGTTATGACAATATATTTAAATATAGTATTGTGATTAAAATGTGAATATGTTATCTTTCCATTATTTTTGTTTTATGTGTTATGAATATGTTATAGTTCTTGGTCATTGATTATGCATACAGGTGGTTCAGTGATAAAACTAGGGTGGATGAGCCCAATATATCTCTCCAATGCATTGTGTAACTTGACGGAGGCAATCATTAATGTCTATCCAATGAGATTTAGAAAATATTTTCTGATGGGTATTCCAAATGTGACTCCTTATATAGTTGTTATAGCTACAATAGATTTTTGATATAGATTCCACAAGTTACCTATATGATTTATGATTTCTGTGTGTTGTTCATAAATTTTATGATTTCATGAGATATGTTCTGATTGAAAATTATGGTTTAAATTTTTTGTATTTATTGATGGGATAATGTTTTCATTTACTATTTTATATCCATTAACGAGTTTTTTATGTTCATCCCATGTTATTGAAATATTTTACACATCAAATAAATATGAATAAAATTCAATGATGGGATCAAAGAAAAGTCATGATGTATAAAACATGGAACTGGACATGACTTTTTTCATGTGTTTTCGTATTTTATGAAAAAATGGATACAGTGTAGATTTTTCTATATGTAATATTCTTGTTGTTATGTAAATTTTGTGACATAATTCTCTAAAACTATAAACCAGAAAGCATTATCAATATGAATTATCCATTTAATTCAATACGATGTAATGTTTAAGAATGGGTCCTTAAAGTTGGTATCAGAGGTCAGTTTAGATAACATTAGATGTTAGGGTGTTATTTAAGTAGAAGTTACATTACCATATTGTTTATCATATTAGAAAGAGTCATGGATATTTTAGATATATAAAATGAGTTTAAGATAACACGAATTAGTATATCTTATTGTTTTCCCTCATTATAAGATAATATATGACTATTTTATGGATAAACTCACACTAAACTAGTTGGTTTTAGTAAATGGTTGGATCTAGCAGGATCCAACGTAACAATAGATGTGAAATAAACTATTGTATTTTTCATAATAAGATTCTTTATGAAATGTGAGCTCAAATGAAAACTCTTGTGGTTAAAATATGTAATTGTTATTTTCGAGTAATTTATCTCATTTTGGGAAATTTTATAAAATTTTATGTTTTTAGAAAATGGACAACCCACAGGAACGGTGAGAACCCATCGAATCTAACAAGGCTGTGGGAATCGATCACACAACAGAAAGGGGACAAGGGTTTATCACATACCACTAGCCTATGTGATGTCCTTGGATATTATGACTAATTATTTAAGATAAATGATTTTAGTGATCAAGTATAATTTAATCTAACATTTTATCAAATGGATTTCCTTATTATAGAAATGATTTGGTAATTAAGTGATAAAGGATATTTTTGAAGATGTTCTCTCTTTTGGGGAATAATATATATCGAAGGAAAATGGAATAATATGGGATTTAAATTGTGGAGTAATGGAAGAAATATTATTTTTGGAAGAATTTATATTTTATTTTGGAAATATGGATTGTTGGGTTATTTATGGAAATGACTAATCTATCATAGAGAATTTGTGATTAGGTTAATTAAACTTCAGTATGAGACGTTAAGAGTAGTGGATGCTATTTGGAGATAAATGTTAAAATTTATTGTGGAAGACTACGAGATTAAGTCCTTCTGAGTTTTGGGTTTCAATCCTAGTTTTTATTATATTGAATAATTTTAAGTACAATTATGTATTGATTGGTCTTTCTTGAACATTGGGTACTTTTTGTTGAATTTTGGAGCATAAGATTAGTATTTTTTATAAAGTATTATCCTTTATGAGTATTGTATAATCTCGTACAAACTATTTTGGTTTTGGTTGACGTCTAAAGAAAAGGAAAAAATATAGTTTGTCTTTGTGGATTATTTTTATCTCTAGAATATGATTCTTGTGCTTTTGATATGACCATGTCTTTTTGAATATTCATTGTTTGGAGAAAAGATTAGTTTTTTGTAGAAACTTGTTAACAGATGAAACTCTACCTGAAGGTAAGTATATTTCATTATGTTCTTATTCTATGTAGTAAATCAAATCCTTTTTTTTTGAAATTTAACGTAAAACAAAAATGTTTTTTGATTGAGTTTCCTTATGGGAAATCGAAGACTGTTTAACACATTATAAGTTTGTGACTTTGTGGTGGTTAACTATCTCCTAATCAGGTTTTATATCACTCTCCATCAGAACGTGACAGTTTTTTTCCTCCTCCATATGAAGGTTTTAATGGAATCCTAGTATCTATTGTCTCATGTACACTTTGAACTTATCTTCCAATATTTTAATGCGATAGTTTTATAGACACTTTTTCTGATTTGGGACTTTTAATTATGTTTTCGAGCCCAATGTTAAAATTAAGATGACACCATTTCAAAAAGGGGGGAGGGATGTAACATACCAATTGAAGAAAGAACATGAAATTTTTTATATTTATTGATATTTATGAATAAAATATTATTTATACATTAAAGGGGATTTTATGTTTGATGGAATACCTAATACACAAAAATGGGATTCTTTAGAATCTTACATTGCACACTAATAATATAATATTATTATTTTAAATGGTAGTTAACACCAAGACATTGTATTAGAAGGAATGAATAAAAGTAACTAAAATATGATTATACATGTTTTTTGAATATTTTTACATTTACCCAATAAAAGTTTGAGGTATAAAATAAGTATAGAAATTAATTTTTATCATAAATAGACTAATATTCACTAAATGGTCAATTTACCTACTTTTAATGGAGAACCCTATTTAATCTAGTTTTTTTTAATTTTATATGTACTATGTGACAAAATAAAAAAAAATTATTTTGAATCCGGACTTTAAATTTTACATTGGATGAAATTTTGGTATTTTTCGGATAATGGACATTTTTAATAAATAATGAAAAATACTGTATTTTAATTCAAAAGTTCCATTCAATATAATATATTTACATGCGTATATTATCTATTTAATTGGTTCTAAACTCTAATTAGAATATATTTTTACCATTTAATCCAATTTTGGACATTGGAATTAATTTCAATTGGAAATTGGATATAAACAAATATCAATCTTTTGATAGTTATTATTTCATAAAAAATGATTATTGTTTTGACAGCATGAATTATTTTTTAATTAATTTCTGCATCATAAGTGTACTGAATTTTTAAAAATAGATTCCATATTTCGAATCAGTAGGTCCATATTTTTTAAATAGGTACATTTTATTTTTAATCATTTTAAATATTTCCTTCAGTAAATATGTTATTTCCCATGATTAAAGGGTAAATATAATAAATAAGGCTTCAATTTATTATTTTAATTATATTAAATTAAAATAAAATGTGTCCTAATTATATTTATTGATACATAGTAGACCATGGGTATCCTTGGGTCTAATTTGGGAAACCATGGATCCCCATGGGATTAATAATGACACTTTATATTAATATATTTATTGTAAATACAGAAATGACATACCAATTATCCTTTAGAAAATAAATTTTTACATGATGTAATATAAGTTATCATTTAGAATATAAATATTTTTGGAAATCTAAAAAATTACCCAAATCATGGTAGTTTTTTATAATTTTTGGACATCAAAAAAATTAAATTATTTATGACACAATAATGATACAATATTTACCTCATTAATAAATGATTTAAATAGATACGGTTAAAAATATTAATATAATATCCAAAACCTTTCCAGTTATTATTGTATGATTTTATTTACTCCATGAGTAATATTAAATTCCAAATTAATGATTATTTGACCTTTTTAAACCGAAGATGAATTTATAATAAAATTATTGTTTCAAACATTCCTAAAGAGCCCCTCCTCTCCCTTATAAAAGTCTATAAATTCTACCCAATTCCACACTCCTCTCAAGGCTTTTTGATCATCAAATCTCTTACCAATTAATCTCTCTAAATCCCAATTATCTTCTTAGAAGGCTTACCTTATATATAATTCTCTTTAAGAGGACATTTTGGTTCAAACCAAAGGGAGTTACCTGAATTAAAGCTAACAATTTCTCTTAAGTTCATTTCTTTTATTTTACATCTACAACCCCTAAAATATTTTTATTGATTTATGTTATAAAAACACAAGTATAATAAATATAATAGGTTTTTTTATGAGAAGGATTATAACTACACTTACACACAACACCATCTGATGTGTAACGAACATAATATTTCCGTGGATGGAAAACTGACGCCTCACGAAACGATGACTGTTCAATTAACTCCTACAGCCTCTCATGGTGGCCATTATGATGGAACTGTATTTATATATGATATATATTATGTTTATGTTTTCTTTATTCTTCTTTATTTTCGATTTATTTCATATATTTATGGTTTCCATAATGGGTAAACACGATAATTTCATTCTAGGAAATGCAAACTATAGCCCCATCAAAGTGATATGACTCATTAATGCCTTATGTGGGATATATAAAGGATGAAGTTATTATATAATATATGATATTATACTATAATTATAATATAATTATGTAATATTATGTTTTAATTCCAATAAAATAATATATATAAATGGAGGTAGCGTTCATGAGTACGTACAGGTTATCGTCTACATGAACAGTGCATTTCATTTCATATCTCCAAATGTAATGTACTGTTATAAATACATAAATATACCAGATATATATTATTTATATTATATCTAAATTTGGATTATCATTCTGGATATAATGGTGTTTTGACCACATGGACAAAATTTAATTATAACAAGTTCATTTTTAACTCAAATTCTGAACATCGACAAAATGTCGTATATGAACTCAAATAATTAACTAACTATTATTTCAAGGTAAAAAGTTATATAAAATTAATAATAAACATTAAAAATATTGAAGTATAAATTAACTTATTTTTATTATTCAGGAAGAACAAGGAACATACGCGTCATGTTGGACACGAGGTAAGGGATTTTCTATCTCGCATTTAATTCCGTGAGATTTCAATTGTTTAACACCTATTTATTGAAAGTAGTGTATTGAGTACGTCCATTTGATTTATATTATAATAACTAAATTTATATTCATGGTATTATGTGATTCCTTTTGTGATTATTAACTTTTTCACATACGACTCGATTGATTACAACATGGTAAGGATTTTCCATCTCACTTTTTATTCCTGTGTGATTCATGCTATATTAGCCACTATTTCCATTATTAGGGTGGTTGTACTACCCATGATTGTATTCTTTATGTAAAATACTTTAATTTATGGGTATTTACATATTCATTGTGTGACCTTTATTTCATGGGGTCTTTGTTTCATAAGTTACCAAATCAGTAAGAAAACCATTCCCTCTCCTCTTTTTGAAAGACCTCTTTTTGTTATGTTTTATAATTTACCTCTTATTATATTGGGGTATATTCTTCTATATCCTTATTTATGTAAATTTAATGTCCAAGTGATGATATATAATTTTCTCTTTCATCAATATATTTTCTGAATTTTGAAATGACACTGTTAGGCTATAAAATTTCTCAATAAAAACTCCTTAACCCAATTTCAATTTTAGGGTTAAACATTTACATGTTTATTATGTCATGGTGTGAATTTTTGTTAATAACATCTGAATGTTTTACATTTAATATCCACTTATATTGGGTGTATTAATATTTTTCACACATAATTATTTAATTTATTTATCCTTAATCTAAGGATACCGTCATTATAAAGGACTTCATCTCAATATCCTTTCATTGACGCATATTTTGTTTTATTCTCATCGTTATTTTATATGGTGTATGCATGCCGTTTACTTTTAATTTCATTCAAAGTGAATCTTTTTCTATGAGGCATTTTACTAAAAGACAAAAAACATATGTTTTTTTAACGTAAGAGGTGACAACGACCTTTTCTGCCGCCGTGAGTAGTATTTGATCTTTGGCTTCCTTGACAAGACATAATGTTTTCAAAAGGAAAATAAATACCATATACTCTTTTAACATATTTTGGAATTAAAAATATTTTGACAATGAATTTTTTATGTCAATATATTTAAATGGTCTATTGTGATTAAAATTTGGAATTGTTATCTTTATTTTATTTTTCATTTATGTGATATGAATATGTTATGGTTCATGAAAATTTTTTAGTCATATTGGTGGTTCTGCGATAATCCTAGGGCGGGTGTGCCCGAGATAGCTCTCCAATGCATTGGGTAACATGACAAAGGTAAATATGAATGATTCCCCTTAGAGATTTAGGGAGTAAACTATGATGGGTATTCCAACTATGACTCCCTATGTATATGTGATATCTACAATGTAAGTTTGTTATAGATTCGACAAGTTACATTTATGATTTATGATTTATTTATGTTATTCATAAATCATTAGATTTCATGAGGTATGTTATCATTGAAAATCATGGTTTCATTGTTTTGTTTTTATTGATGGGGTAATGTTTTCATTACTTATTTTATATCCCTTACCATAATTTTTTTTCTCATCCCAAGTTTTTGAAATATTTTCCTCAGGACTTACAGATGAATTGAATTCAAGGATGGGATCAACAAAAAGTCATGTTGTCTAAAACATGGAACTAGATATGACATTTTTTTCAAGTGTTTTTTATTTTATGAAAAAATTGGATACTGAGTTGATTTGTCGACATGTAATATTCATGTTGTTATGTAAATGTTATGAACTAATTCAATAAAACTCTAAACCGAAAAAGATATTCATTGTGACTTATCCATTTAATTCAAGATTATGTAATTTTTAAGGATGTGTCCTTATAAATTTACTCAACAAGTATAGTGAGTACACACCGATGGATGATCAATTGTCCATCATGTCTTGTTGACTAATGCCAAACTCAATGTACCACTTAGAGGAAAACAACATAGGCAACAAAACATGTTGATCCACATCCCAACAACCTATATCACTTGACTAGAAAGTGTTTTCTTGATATTTTACATGGTTACTTTGGACACAGTGCACAAAATATTATTTGACTCTAGAGGACACAACATATACCACGTGTACACAGCTTGTACATCCATTTACTTAGAAAGGTCCATCACATAGATTCATCTATGTGGAT
The DNA here is from genome assembly GCA_963277665.1 of Viscum album. Lineage (NCBI taxonomy): Eukaryota > Viridiplantae > Streptophyta > Magnoliopsida > Santalales > Viscaceae > Viscum > Viscum album. The sequence continues at coordinate 142,013,452 of OY728126.1, read as the reverse complement.
TTCTACATTGAACAAGGAATAGAGTATCTGATTCAACTTAGATATGGTTAGTTATCCCATATTCTGATTATATCCTATTGTATCATTTCTATGTGCCATTCCAGAATTGGGAATGGTGTCCACTAGTCGGTATTGTGTTCATGATCCCATATTCCTTATTCCTTGGTAAGGTTACATATTACATTAATTACATCATGTCATGAGATCCCCACTATTGAGAATGTAGTTATGTATTTAGTTATCCCTCACATTTCCCAAAGTATGACCATTTATATGTTTATTAAACCAATTTCTATCAATTGTCTTCTAGCGAGGAATGATAAATATTTGTACACTTCTAAGAAGTCCAATAGTTTTACATCATGATGATACCTCATATCTATTGATTCATTTAATATATATGAAGAAGGTGTCTGAAATATATGTATTGAGTATCCCATATGAGGATAAATTGTACTATTTTATTTATAAACTTATTTATGGTTTTGAGATGACTCTCTATCCTTGATACATTACTAGTCGGTGATTTTGGGGTTCCCTGCTCCATATGAATATAATAGTTCCAATATGGGATCTACCATCATGTTTTTAATATTATACTGGTGAAAAGCTATACAATAGTGGTCTATGTGGTTCTATAGTGGGTGGTTCCTATCAACGATCACTGGTTGTTGTAGAAGGACTATGCTCAAATTTTGAAATTGTTGTACTAGGATAATACTTCTCTATTTATGAGGATGGAAATTATTTCTGGTGTTGGGCCTATATTTTTACAATTTTTACTTAATTATAAATTATTATACAATTTGGGGATATTAGAGGTTGTTCATGAATTTAGTTTTCTAGTGTCTTCCATTACTAATTACCGTTTGGTTGATGTGGAGATACAAGTGTCTCTGTATAAGAACATTAGCCTATGTCCCCCTCTATGATTATAAAATTCCTATTTGGAACCAGTCACCATCCCCATTAATATTGGAGGAGGGATTGGGGTTTCATAGTAAGCTTATCTCCATCCATGTAGGCCCTAATGGTTTGTGCATGCATTTAGTTCTCTATGAACACATATACTTGGGTGATATATTATTCTCTTTTTGTGGATAAATTTATAGAAGAGTATCCTATGTTTGAAACTCTATGTAGTGGTAACATAAGGGATGAGGCCTCAGTAGTAGTAGATCTAGAATGGGATTCATGACATAGTTTCATGAATCATTCTCAGGGAAAATCATAGTATGATGGATTAGTCACTCAGACTTCACTGTACAGATACAATTAGAAGGATGAAATGTGGTAACATAATTCACTCATGATTATATTAGTTTTGTTAATGAACCATGGAATTATAGTAATATTTTCTGGAAGCATTCCCAAAATTGGACAACAGTTTTACAAACCTTGCATGTTTCCCATAATTGATTTTGAAAAGTACTTAATATAATCCTACATGAATTTAACCCCATGAGTTTTTATCCCTTCCCTCATTTGACTCCCATGTGATAAAGTTTTCACCAACATTCTCCGAATAATATTATGATTTGTTGCCTTTGGAATTTATCACCTGAAATACAATATATTTTTCAGGTAATTTATTCATAACATCCAGTTATTTCATACTATTTCCTTCAGGAAGTTTCAGTTTCTCAACTATGGAAATAGTAGAATATGATTCAAAAATTTTATGGTAATAATGTGGGGATTATTAATTTTGGTTTATTATATTGTCATATATAGACACCTTTACATTTTATGGTGGAAAATAAAAATAAATGATGGATTTAATGTAAAAAAATTGGTGAATTGATTTCCTTATAGTTTTGAACCCCTAGAGAGAATGATAATAATAAAAAAAATCATTATTTTATTATTTTATAATATTTCATTGAAGATTGATAATTTCTCTATAATTGTATTCCAATACAGTCATTTATATATTGGTTATTAAAGGGTCCTTTAAATTATTTTGTCATATAATATTAGAGGATTCCCAGTATATGTTTGAAATAATATGTAACATGTTATCACATGTAATTAAATGAATTTATTAATTTATAATGTTTCTTTAATAAATTATATTTATGAAATGATTTTCAAAATAGAATTCATGGAGTTATATTTTTTTTATATGTGTATATTATCTTTGAATTGAACTGCAAAATTTTGAAAATATACACACTTAATAGAAACACCATGTACATAAGGGGGTCTAAGAAAAGTACCATGGTAGGTATTGGTTCATTTCCTCAAAATACACTATTAAATACATATTTATTTATGATCCCTCTCTAACTAGTATAACCATGAATACACATATACTAAAATATTACACTCTATATATTTGATATACCAGTAGGTATAGAATGGTACTTAGATGAGGACCATTTCATAGTTAAATGTCCTGAATAATTTTATACGAGCCTATGATATGAGGGAATCTTGACATTAGAACTATAAGGGTAATTCTAATTATTTTTTTTTCAATTTTGAGACATAAATTGTTTTTATTTATCCACTCCCATATTGAATACTTTTTTCCATTAAATTTATTAATGTTACTAGTTTCTTCTAGAAGGAAAAAATAATTTTATAGTATTATTTAGAACAAAATTACTATTTATTATTCAAAAACATATATATGGAACACTTGGGGGATCATAAAATGTTAGTGGTGATCATAACTTTCATATATCTATTATGTGTATATAAACCTTTTTGGTGAGATACATGTAATTTTGAGCCTTGAATATAATTTAGCGGTCACTCATGTTTTCTTGACATATGTTAAGAGGTAGTGACATGAATAGAGTGGACAATTATGAAACAATGTGATGGGATGATGATACATTAATTCGTGTTTTCTAGTTACAATTATTCTAAACCTTTTTAGAATTCCTTATCGACTTCCAAACCCATTCAAAATTTTTATTCATTAACACATGGTTCATGTGTATACTGATTTTGAAATTGTAACATAACATGAGACTGTTGATTTTGTTTTATCATAAAATTTAATTTTTTAGGAGATTCCATTTATATTATCACACATTGTTATTATATTTTTTTAGGAATTATTCATTGTATTGAATAACATGCCAACATATAATATGATCTTGTTGGTTTTATGGGACATAGTGTTTAATGATTTATAACATATACTAGTAAAAACATTCCCAATGCCGTAATCTTGGTGCCCTGAAACTAGTATCCATCCTTGGATGATCAAGAATGTACCTATGGAATTATATGATCCAGATTAGTAAATATTAAGAGGTGGACTATGTGGGTTAATTAAAAAATATATTTGAGACTCATAAAAAAATTCTAAGTAATTTAACCTCATCAATACATAGAATTTCATTTCAAAATCTTAGCGTACAATTGGTGAGATCTAATCATAAAAAATAATGGTCAAAGATTCCTAATGATACTCATAATACAATGATTATATAAATATATACTCTATAAACATTATAGAAATTGAATAAAAATTAAGTTGAAAAACATGATGTGTTGAGTCCATAAATTCAATCTGTGTATTCATCCCCCAAAATTGTTTCACAATGTATTTTATATAGAAATATATAGTACAAAACACTATTTTTGGAACATATTAATCTCACATTCTTAATATGAAGATAACAAAACCCAATATTCATCATTGAAAACCAACATGATCCCATTAATTTGTTTAAAAATTATAAACATATAATAATGGATATAAATTCATAATTTTAACTTTGTTTTTCCTATATTTATCAACATAAATGTATATGGAAATATTTTCCTTCAATGTAAAAAGATTCAATGAACTACATAACGAAAAACTTTTCTTAATAAATGAATTTGACTCAAAATCATTCAATAAATAATTCAATTCCCTTAGGATAGTTAGATCCATGTGGTGATGAGGTATAATGATATGCTTGGATATTGTAACCACGTCAATAATTAATTTTACCTTTTTATCTCATGGAATTCTTTCAAAATCCATAGCATACTTTTCTAAACACATATCCACCATTGAAAAGAGAAAATATCACTAGATACCTCGGTAGTTAAAATATCTATCTATGTTATTTGGAATGTGATCATCCTCCGCAATCCCAAATCATATCCAACCATACTAGAATGAAAATTAAAATCTTGAAAAAATATAGTATTTATACAAAGATAATAAAAGTCATATATATATGATTAAATTTATTATTTTTCCTAAAACCGGTTAATGAATATAACCAAATAATCATGTTCATTCTCTTCATATCAAAAAGAAAGATTCCATAACGATGTTCATATTCAAAAAATAAAAAAAAATGGGAATATTTTGATGAACTTTTTAAATGATATCAATATACTATTCATCTCGAAATATCTAGATAAAAATAAATCATTCAAATCCGAATTTTATACCAAAATAATCAAAAAAAAGGAATATCAAGAACATGAATTAAATTACATCCTATCCAAATTAAGGAAAATTATCATCAAAACAATACATATAAAATGTCTCGTGAATTGATTGACTGAATCATGGTCAATTTATAAAGAAATCAACAAATTCTAACTCCGCCTTTTCATTAGTTTGGATAACTCACATGTGCTATATCTCCCAAAATATCCAATCATTGATAAGACATTCCACCCTAAATATTAGTTTTCAAAGATAACACATCGATAATGATTTGTTATGGTGTGTAAATCCATGATTAATATACACCAGTAGATGAAAAACTCAAACATTGTTCATTTATGATTTCATAAAAACAATTTTAGATGTTATCTTATATTTTCATCAATGATTTTTTTAAAAATAATGGTTTCATGAATCTTGAATATAATAATGGAAATGCAATCCCTTTCCGACATAATCATAGAATAAATCTATAATAATCATTAATATTTATATTTTTTATACCTCTAGATCCAATATCAAACAATAAAACCCTCATTTATTCTTCCAAATATATCTCATCCATGATATATTCTTGAAGAAATTTATATTAAGGATCATAGAAAAGTCATGACCGCTCAAAAGAATAAAAATTTAATGAAATAATAAAAACTATGATCATTATAATACATATCACATCCTAAATTATATGAGAAACATAATAATTTCATACATCTTGAATAAAAATAATTGTAAAATTCGTTTTCCAATTTCAATTCCTTGAACTCTGAACCATTATTCATTCTAAATATTTTATGGATTTTATTCTGAATTTGAAAATCTGAAAATAATTCAATCAAAATACAGTGTTTTACATTTCTTAGACAAATATATCACTATATCCAAATTATAATACCTTAATAAATATTACAATGTGATTTAACTTCATTACCCATATTGTGTCAAATAGATCAAATATAATATCTATACACACTAGAAACACCTCAACAACATGATTCTCAATACATTTTTATGTTGTAAAAAAATCATTAATTACATCAATCACTATGCTCACCTGGTAAGATGGTTTACCCATTAATTTCTAAATAACATTATGTAGACTCACATTAATATTTCTCTGTACTAGATCCTAATGCACAACTATTAGCAGAACATGTTTTCCCACTAATTCTTTTTATCCATAATTAAATAGTTTATACTCTACCTATTTCCCAGGTGTCACATCTATATTCTCAATTTGAGCAATTATTTAATAAAAAATCAACAAACATTTCACCAAAAAAATGTCAAAATTATCATAAAACAAGACACACATACTTCACTTTTAAATGATGATAAAAAAGTAATAATTATAACTAAACTACTCAATATAAAATTTAAAAAATGTATATAATTTAAATAACTAGTTCATTATGAAAATGTAATTAAGGGAAATATTAAATAATTTATGAAAAATATACTTTTTTCAACTAAATTTATAAGTATTGAATTATCATATTAACAAGTTTCGACACACATATTATATTTATCGTCATTTTTAAATGATACATGTGTAGTCCAATACATAGTGTTAAATAGAGTGGGTATCATACAAAAAAAATTATGAATAGTGGAAACAAATATAATCTCATACTCCATTAGAAACATGGGATTCTACCCCGGTCATGCTATATAGCCACATAATCATTACATTATTAAAAATATCAAATATTTAATATAAATTCTAATGACACTCCACACATAACTACCTCATAAAAGAAACTTCCCTAATACCATATGTCAACCCAACACAAATATGTTTCTAAAATGAATCATCATTTTACCATTCATGCACACCTTATTCCCTAGAGGATGTTTACTAACTCTAATGGTTCATATAACCACATGGGGTAAAGTTTCCCTTTATTAGTCCGTTATAAAATAAATAATAATTTAAATAATATAATATTAATAATAAATAACCAAATATGATAATATGAATAATAGATTTAAGAAAATATCCCAAAATTTAAAAAATATATTACACATAAAAATTAGACATTAAAATAATACTGAAATATTATATCATGGGAAATATACTAATGTAAATAGAATATCAACCTATAAAAAACGAATCTATAAAGCATTAAATTTATATAAATCAACTCTAATATGTCTCCCGACATTATCTCCCATCTAATGTTACCTTTTTCCTTTACATGAATCATATATTATGTAATCTACATGAACATGAGGTTTGTACATATAGGTTGATATAAATAATTATGTACAAAAAAACCACAATAACACATAGTACCCCTTGATGTTTAATGTGAAAAAACATAAATCGAGTAAAGCTATTAAAAAATATAATTCAAATATTTATTAGAAGAAATTTAATGTATTATGTCAAACATGTAACTACTGAAGCAACATTCATGTATTAGAAAATGATATTGTATTATCTAATGAAAATAATATTAATAAAGTTGCTAAACACCTGAATCATGTAATAAGAAATGTTTATATTGTAATTATTATGTTAATTAATTTTGGATAAGTATATTTTCTTATAAGATTTGGGTTTTATATTTTATAATATCAATGTTTTCCCTTTTGTTATTGGTTTCTATATTTTATACATATGGTTAATCTAACCATACAACTGATCCCTCTATAACACTCATGAGGTGAAAAAATGGGGATAAAATCATGGAGAAATTGTGTGTGTTACCATTATATAGGGCCTTCTTAGTTTATTAATGAATATAAACTAATATTTTATATGAATAATTAATATAAAGGGGAGATGATGAAGCTCAAATTTTCATATATTTTATACCGTAAATAATTTTTTATAATCCCAAAATAGTGTTATTGTTGGGGTAATTGTCATGTTTTTAGGTTTTAGTGTTATTTTGAGCCAAAATGCACAAATGGCCTAATTCTACAATTTTAACAATTTTTTATCATAGGGGTATTTTTGTCATTTATCATAAAATATGAGTCAAAATTATGAGATTAATTTTTTTTTTTGAATAATGATTTTATTTCCTTCAACATTATCTTATGGACAAGGTGCTGATTCATACATATAAATGACATAACAAATCAATGAAGTTTATAATTTTTCCGAGTGGACAGAATGGGACCCACTGACGTAACAGATGAATAACGTTATTCAACCACCTCCCAATGAATTTCTTCCAGCATTAAATGATAAAAGGATTCAATAAAGTGTGTCAAAGAAGTATTTCAAGTCAAAATACCATCATTAATGTATTATTGGAACGTTAATAACATATGGAGGATGAAATATCTCACCATGTAGAAACAGTTCTATTGGTTAATAAATTCAAAAAATCAACAACAACAATAAAAAATTGATTATATTTTATGGAGATATGAGAAATGACATGTGGAAGTTATTTTATTAAGGGGAAAACTTGTGAATCGATGGTTTGGAGGGTAATAATTTCATGGGAAGTTGAAAAATTGAAAATTTGGAGGGAAAATAAACAGATTAAATAGATCTGATTAAATTGGCCATAACATCTACACCAGGAATGCAATAAAGCTCAAATTTTGAAGATGGATAGAGGAGATATTATGGAACAACATTGATTAAGACACATGTTACCAATGTAGAAAATTAATGGGGAATACATGTGGAGACATTTGGAGTATATTTTGTGAGTGAATTTTTCACCTCCTCTCCCTATAAATATATATCATCATGCCTTCTCAAAGCATTGACACTTATATGTGTCCAATATCCATTGTTTTTTAGTTTTTTTATTTTAATAGTATTATGAATTTTTAATATATTTTACTCTTATTCATATCATTCTAATTTATTTTATCTTTTGTTTTCCACCCCGTCCTTCTCCACCATGATCTCTCACACTCGTGATCATGAGTAACTAACCCGAGGAACTTCCTGGGGGGTCAATCCAGAGTTGAACCAAAGTCATTACACATTAATTATGATTTGTTCTTATTTTATTAGAGTTAGGTCAATGGGGATCTTAGTGGGTAAGGTGGCTTTGTGTCTCCACTTTCCACCCGAGACATAACTTTCTCTTCTATAATATTTTCCCTCGATCGAGGAGGTGGATGTGTGGTCTCTTATAAATCATTGAGTGTACTATATATTCATAACCAAATATAGAGGAGGATTATCACACATATGATGGAGTGGGTTTATTAATTAAATTTTAGAATTAATGATGATATGATGAAGGTTCAATCTGGGGGATTCTATAGGGAATATCTCATTTCTATTTTGTCAGCATTCTTTCTATCTCTATCAAGCATTGCTTGTTTACATTCCATTTTCATTCATTCTAATTTCCCAAACAACAATTTCATTTATTTTTGTCTTATAACTTATAAAAAAATAGTAAAAATGGGAATTATAAGTAGTGATTGAATGATCACAAAATCTCTTGAAGAGAATGATCTAGGTCTGCCCATGTTCTACACATATTTATAAATATTTTTGATAGCGTGCACATCAATGCATCATCAAAATTGGCACAGTTTCCAAGGATCCAAGTGGTTTTAATTAACTATTTTTATTCACATTATTTAAATAATATTCCTTTCATTTAAAAAACAACAACAAAAATCATAAATTTCAATAACTAAAAAAAACTCTTCTTCATTCTTGATGTATTCAAATTATGATTTTTATGCATGGATTGTCCAATATCAAGTGAAAGAAAATGTTTAAAATGAAATTGATGCTCAATTTCATAGGATTACACATAAAGTGTAAAACATTGAGATCCAAATAGAATTTATTGCTGAATATGTACGTGCATCCTAAGAACTACCTAAAACTGAGCCAGAACCTGAACCCGAAGAAGTGGTGGAAGTGAATTCACCCTTCATTTTTTATTCTAATGAACATCAAGTGGGTGATAAAGATCTTCTAAGGGAACTAATCACATCATCCCGTAATCAACCATTTCTTGAGAAGGTCCCAGAAGTACACATTCCAACTGATTCACTGATGGGAGGTCATCATTTTTTGGAAGAATCTTATAATATCATTGTCTAAGTTAACATGAAACATGATCTTCCCATCCTTGATAATGAAATATCAGAAACATTCTCCATATATCATTATTTGGAAGAAAATAATGATGATGCATCTGTAGATATTTCCTTCCCAATAGTCATGCATGAAGAGATCAATTTCCAAGCTGACTTACTTGAAATGGAAGATTTCTTTATTGATTCATCGTGTTTGAATATTATTCAAACTGAATTGTTTTCTAACTTCTCCTTTACTGAAATAATTGATATAGTACAAATGGACCAGACCATGGGTTATATAAAAGTGACTTCCAATGTGGTAATTATTGAAGAAGAAGAGGTGGAGAATATGTTAGTGGGACTACCTTATCAACAAATAGAGTCATACCATAGGGAGGAGGACACCAAAGAAATCAATAGGGTGCACCTATATTTTATATTCCCTCCCACTTAAATCCTCCAATTTATTCATTATTTATTCATGGGGGTTAGGAACATTCGTATCTACTTTTGGATTCTCTAATTACATGTTTTACTCATGGATATCAGGAAAACTCATTTCCGGTGGTTCATCTCAAAGAAACCACATCCGCTTTCTTATTGGGGATAATCCACTAAAACTACCTGACTAAGGGAAGTACAAACCTAGAACCTTCTTGGGGGGTCTAAACCATGCATTATCTCTTTTCTTTTCCTTTTCTAATTCTTTTTATTTATTTTACTTATGTATTTTAATTAATTTCAAGTAGTCTTAAAGTGGTAGCTTCTAAGAGCTCTACTCAAGGCATCCATTTCAAAAATAATGTCAGGTTGTATATTTCCATTCCTTCAATCATCTACCATTATATTTATACATTTTTGAGTTTAAATAAGGGGAATTAAAATTTATGTGTGGTGCAGTGTCAACATGTTTAGTTCTTCATGTGTGCTTTTCATATTTTTATCATATTTTTAGTATTTTTGAGCTTTAATGAATATTCGAATCATTTTTAACATATAAATTGATTTCTAAAGAGTTGAAATGATTTATGAAATAATGGATTTTATATGATTGTCGATATGAATTCTTTTCCCTTGAAATGTATTTTCAATAATTTTAATGAGTTTAACTGATTTTTGTAATCCGCGATCATGAATCACTGTATCAGAATTCTTTTTCATTCCTATGACTTATTCTAAACCACTTTTCATATTATTCCTAAAACCCACATTTTCTTGAGGGAAACATTAATTTTGTGTGAGAACCAAAATATGTGAATATTTCCTTTTGATGATTTGGAGTTCATGGAATGTATTTGATATTATTGAGGCATGTCTTTGGCTAGACACATTTTATCTTGAGACCCACCATTACATTTATCCTCTGTAAGCCCTTAGATTCTATGAATATTCTTATAGGATTAAGCCATATTACAAGCCAATTATTCCTTTCCTACCTTCACTTTTAGTATTTATGTTTTGATATTTCATGTTTGAGTGTGGGGGAAGGGCCTTTCATATGATTTCATTAGGATGTGTATTATTTAGGGGTGGTGTGATGTTTGTGTCAATATTATTGGTAGTGGACAGTAATAGAATTAGTCAAGTGTCGTTATTTAATTGTGAATTATTTTGTTATCCATTTATCCTTTAAAAAATAGATATGATCTTTAATTCATCATTTTACATTATTTGTATGACTCATATACCACTAAAAAATCAAGGGAATTAATTTTAAGTCATTCATTATATTCAAATTTCAGCACATCCTCCGTGAAAAAAATATAAATAATGATGTGCCTGTCTGGAGCTTTGAAAAAAAGTGGGAGAAAAAAGATGATATCATTCATTATAATAACTTAGAGGATAATGTACCATGTCATAAAAGGGGTTGGTATTGTTTTTCACATTTTCAAGTAGGATTGAGTGGGGAATTTCTTGTGTTTTCCCTTGATTTAATCATACATTGTACTTAGAAGTCAAACATCCTCTTTCTAGCATGAACATTTTCAATCAATTTTCCGCCAACCCTAAGCCACAAAATCATTTGAACCTTTAATTAAGTCCCTCATGATACATTAATTTTCTTGTTTCACAATTAGGAGAAATGATAATTTTCACAAACCTATGGTGATACGTGCAATTTTCAAGTATGAGTATAAATCTTGATTCAATTTCTCTTGAGTTAAGAGTGACATATTAATTCAATGTGTGGTAGGTTGTGATTGGGCCATGGATTTATTTATGACGTCGAAAAAATTTTAATGATTGAAATGAAGATGAGAGAAGATTTTTTTTTCTTATATGATACATTATGGACTTCTATTTTGGATATGATCATTGATATTTTCTCAATTTTGATTGTTGTTTGAAATTTGATTTGGATGTATGATGGTTTCCTAGGAGCGCAATGTTTAATTATCAGGGAGTGATAAAGTTCAAATTTTCATATATTTTATACTGTAAATCATTGTTTATAATCCCACCATAGTCTTATTGTATGTTTAATTGTAGCATTTTAAGGTTTTAGTTTTATTTTTGTGCCTAAAAGAAAAAATGGCCTAATTATTGAATTTTAACATATTTTTTTCATAAGGGTATTTTTTCATTTATCATAAAATATATCTCCAAATACTAATATTATATTTTTTTTAGAATTATGATTTGATTTCTCTCAACTTTGTCTTCTGGACCAGGAGCTGATTCGGCAATCTAAATAACTTATCAAATCAATGAAGTTTATGATTTTTCCAAGCGGACAGAATGGGACCCACCAAAGAAATGGAAACATAACAAATCACACACAACTTCTAAAGAATTGATTATAGATGGAAAGGAAATAGTATTCAATAAGGCACATCTATGATGAATTTCAAGTCAAAATACCCTTATTAAGGCATTATTGGAATATTAATAACTTATGAAAGCTGAAATGTATCACCAGGCATAAACGGTTCTATTTGGTAATAAATTTATAAAATCGAGGACATCAATCCAAAATGGAACATATATTATAGATAGATGTGATATTACATGTGGGACATATTTTATGAAATAGAAAACGTGTGAATCTATGTTTTGGTGGGTTATAATGTCATGGAAACTTGAAGAATTGAAAATTCAGCGGGTCAAAGAGACAGATTAAATAGCTCACCTTAAATTGGCCATAACTCCTACATCGAGAATGAAAAAATGCTCAAAATTTGAAGGTGTACATAGGATATATTATGGAATATCATTTATGTTGAAACCTGTTAAAAATTCATAAAATTAATTGGGAAGACATGCGGACACATTTGGAGTATATTTTTGTTGTGAATTCTTCACCTCCTCTCCCTATAAATATGAATCAACACACCTTCTCAAAGCATTGTCACTTCTAGGTGGACATTTCCCAGTTTTGTATGGTTTCTTTCCATTCTAATAGTATTATGAAATTTTTATATATTTTTATTTTATTCGTCTAATTCTAATTATTTTATCTCTTCTTTTCCACCCCGTCCTTCTCCACTATGATCTCTCATACTCGTGATCATGAGTAACTAACTCGAAGAACTTACCGGGGGATCAATCTAGTGTTGAACCCAAGTCATTTCACATTCATGTTAATTGTTTCTTATATTATTAGAGTTCTCTCAAGTTGTATCTTAGTTGGTAAGGTACCTTTTTGACTCCACTTGCCACCCGATACTTAACTTCTCTTCTGTAATATTTTCCCTCGATCTAGGAGGTGTATGTGTGGTCTCTCGATGATCGTTGAGTGTAATATATATTCACAACCAAATACATAATAGGATAATCACACATTCGATGGAGTGGGTTTATTAATTAAATTTGAAATTTATAATGAGATGATGAAGGTTCAATCTGGGTGATTCTCTTGGGAAAATCACTTTTCTATTTTGTCAGCATTCATTTTGTCTCCTTCATTCATTTCTTGTTTACATTACTTTTTCATTCATTATCACATCTCAAAACACAATTTCATTTACTTTTTTCTTATAAATAATAATAAAATATAAAAAAGTGAATTATATGTAAGGACTGATTGACCAAAAGAGCTCCTCAAGAGAACGACCTAGGTCAGCCAATGTGCTATACATAGTTATGAATATTTTTGAGAGCGTGCACAACAATGCTTCATCAGGAGATCATGTATGATTACCTTTCCTTGAATGTAATCTAGAAAATGATTTGGGAATGATTAAGAGAAATTCTGCTACCACATTACACTATACGAAAAGTATACATTTGAAATTGGTTATTTATATTTGATAGGAATTCATCACAAATAATCGAAAATAAGTTTATATTATTTGCTATATTAGTATCTATCACATAAAACATTATTTATTACAGGAAATTGTGACAGAAAACGTTATCCATCACAAAATGTTTTGAAATTATTTTATTTGATGGTTAACATGATATGTTGCAAAAGGTAAAAAAAATTAGTAGTGATGGGTAGTCCATAATTATTATTATATCACAAAACATTAATTAAATTCCCTAATCGCCAAATTCTGTTCTCTTCCATCATTCCTAATTCTTTTTTCATCATTGAAGTAGCCCCTCAGTGGTCCCCTTTAATGATATTATCCAAGAATTTGGTCGCCACACTAAATATTTTTCTGATTTAGGTTTGAATCACCTAGATTCAGAGTCCACTTAAATCCTCGTTCATTAAATATTATATTTCACCATTCCTCTAATTGATATTGGTTCAGTGAAACCCACTGTAAACAATTCCCTAATTTTTATGGTTTATTTGGAATGTTTGGTTTCTTGGATCTTTAATCTTGCATATTTGTTCATCCACCATTAAAAAGATGTGTTTTGGATTTACATGAGTTGATTGCAATGGATTAGAGGTAACGTTTTCATTGTCTGACCATAAGATTTATGATATTATTATATTAGGGTGTTCGTCTATAATTATTTGGATGTATCATGTTGCCCTACTAACTCTAGAAGCACTTGCACCGACTAATCACTGACACACTCCATGTATACATATATAATCATATATATATATATATAAACATATATATAAGATTAAATAATATTTATTTAAATATATATAATGAATTCTTTTAAACACACACACACAAATATATATACACATTGATTTTGTTTTTAGACCTACAAATTGATATATATCATTTGGTGATATATATATTTTTTTAAATATATAATATTGAATAAAAATATATGAAATGGAAAATAAATTGATTTGATTCTTGACTAATTAATGTATGTTGATTTTTGATAGTTGAAACATTATTTTTGGAATTAATATTATATATGTTAGTGATATTACTATTGATAATATAGGGGGGAATTATTATTGTTAGTTACATAAAAATAAATTTAAATTTTTTTAAAATGTGATTATTATGGAAACTATTTATATGGTTGAATGATATTTTAAAAAATATCTAAAAAATAATTATATATACTTTATTTGGTGAGTTATTGGTATTACATGAAATATAAACTATGTTATTTAATTTATGTAATGATGATTCTATTTAATTTTAATTTTTTGTGGAATAATAGTGGAGTATTTAATAAAATAATAAATAACTCTAAAAACATTAAATATATGATTTGAATAAGGAATTGAATAATATTTCATCCATATAAAAAAATATAAAAAATATAGTTATTAGAGTAAAAACTGTAAATATGTAGAATTTAATTCAAATATAGTGAATGTTGTGGAAATTGTCGAAATAGATTATTTAATGATATACCTTATTGTGATTTCATTAATTTCATGCTTTGGTGATATAATTTTTTATTAATTTCAATAATTTTTGGATTTCATTCATTAATTTAATCCACGATTGATTGTAATATTATGATTGGATTACATTTATTTTAAAATTTGGAATATAGTTTATCAATGGATTGTATATATATATATATATATTAACTTCTGAATATATATATATATATAATACTTTTAAGAAACATGTATGGATTTTTATATACATACATATATATATATATATATATATAAACGTAAATATATATAGATTAGATGTGAATATTTTCTTCACCAGATGTGTAATATTATATTTGATGTATATATATTTGATTAGGAAATAATGTAAGGAAAACCCACACATAATGTGTGAAATAAATAAGAAATCAGTACCTCATAAAAATAACTAGAAATTCAATTTAAAGAAAATGATTAATAAAATATTTTTTCAATGAAAAACTATTTTATAAAAGAGTTAAAAATGGTTTTAATTAAAAAATAACTATTAAAAATAAGTATAATTTATTAATAATTTATAAATTAGTAATTAGTAATAAATTTAAATAGATTAAAAAATATATAAAAAATAATAGTCATCATTCAATGTTAGATAAAATTAGTAAAAATGTAGTAGTAATTTAAATTAATAGTAATAATAATATATAATTTGTAATAATTAATAAATCATCAGTCAATATTTCTAATAATTAGTAAATTTTAGTATTAATTAATAAATATTTTTTTATAATCTATAAATATGAGAAAATTCTGATAATTTTTAATAAATTGTAATTGAAAATTAATAAAATTCTAATAAATATTAATTTTTATATTATTTATAGAAAATACTATAATAATTATTAGATAATTTGTTATATTTATTATATAATTGAACCAATTAGTAAAAATTAAAAAATATTATAAATTTTTAGTATATTTTTTATAATTATTTTTGAAATAATAAAAAAAATGAAATATAAAAAATTATCAATAATTAGTAAAAATGTAATGATAATGAATATAAATTTTAATAATCATTAAATAGTTTTTAATAATTAATAAATAATTTTATAATATTAAACAAAATAATTTAATTTAAGATTGCATTACAAAATATTAGTAATAAATTAAAAATAATATTAATTTTTGATCATTTGTAGTGAATTATTAAAAATATATTAAATAATAATGTATAATTAAATTAGTAATAATTATTAAAAACTGAATTATAATAAGTAAAAAAATTGAATTACTAAACAAATAATTCTATTAATTTGAAAAAGATAAAAAAAATTTAGTAATAATTATTAAACATTAATAATAATTCATTATAAGTAGTCATAATAAGACATAATTAGAATATAATAATAATTTTTAATTTTTCACAATGAGTAATAATTTTATTTTCTACTGTCTTTTATAAAATGACAAATTCATGTAGATGACATTAGTTTTTATAATATGATTATGATAGATTAAATCTCCATAAAAATCCCAAAAACTCTGGTATAAAAACAATCTATATTCAAACTGTGGAATAATTTAATTCTTTTTTATTTCAAAATTTAGAATTTATTTCTATATGAAAAATTAAAGGGCCATGTAAGAAATTTATCCTTTAGAGATTTCAAGTGTTTGAAAATGATTTACTTCTTATAATATGTTGTGTCTCTCTTAATGATTATATCATTTTTAATTAGAATGGAGAATTAAATTTAGATGAAAATAATTTTTTCTTGTTCAAGATCCATAATTTTATAATTTAGTATGTCAGGATTGTGTTTCATCTACTTAGGGAGAAAACCTAAAATGATATTCAAATCCTGAATTATAACCATCTTATTTTTTTAATTTTTTTAATTCTTCTAGGCCAACCACATATCTGTGATTCCCGGTAGGAAAACATAAAGCCATTATAAAATCATTGGATGTTAAATCAGATTTTAGAATTAAATATAGTTCTTTCAGTGAAATATTTTATTTTCATATCTCATTTGTTTTTAATAAAAATACATCACATTAATTTATCTATGAAATTAAGAGGTTGGACCACAATTTAGGTTGTAGTTATCAGAATATCCAGGCATGTTAAATTGACTACATCTAATATTTTGGTGATTATGAATCATTAGTTAATTTTCCTGCCTATAGAGAAATGAGAAATAAGGAGGAACATTAAGTAAAGTCCTAATTTAATGTAAAATATGTGTGTTATTTTAAAATTAAACCCTATTTTCAATGGCTATATAAGTCTCGCAACACAATTTCATTAATTAAATCACACAAAGGAAATAATTTTTTTATTGAATGATTATATAATTAATGGGATATCGATTCATGGAAATGCTTTGATCAGATGCTTCCTTTTTTTTCTTTATAACCTCATAAAATTTTGTTCACTCTTTCCACTAATGGATTTTTTCCATTTAGTGCTCATTTTAGTTTAGATTATTATTGGCATATTTTAATAACATTGTATAACAGACCTAAATCGATTATGATAAAATAGCCATATTTATATTAGATGATATTAATTCTAGGACATCCAAAGAAAAATATTAGTTTTTATTTAAACCCAATTATTTAGGAGTTATTTTCATTAGGAAATGAATGTTTAATTACATATAATATAAATGTTTATGAAAATGTTAAAATAATGGTTGCATTAATGTGGAAAATTATTGAATATCTAGAATATGGTATTCTATCTGGAAGGAGTACATAATGTATAACAACATGTCCATTCATCATGGATAATAACGAATAATTAATACTAGTAAATATAAAAAGCCTCCTTATTTTGACATTCATAAGAGATTTATCTTTGTGGATCACTATTTTCAATGAAATCAAAATAATATACTAAATCGTGTAATTTAAAGAGAAAAATGTCCAATAATGATTTCATGTATTCACATAAAATATATAATATCTTCATTACATTGGGACCAACATTAAAAAAAGGTTTTGGGGTGAGATCATTATTGGAAAAATTGTTGTATTTTTTGGGACATGAAACTTAGGTCATATTTTTTGGACTGTGACATCATAGATCTATTTAATGTTGAGAATAGTTTTTTTAACGAACATATTTTACAAGTTTCCAGAAAAACCTGGTGAAAACAAAGATAATATAATGTCATAGTTAGATTCTTCTGAATTTTATCGTAATCATGAACCTGTTTTTTTGTTTTGAAAATAAAATATAAAGAAATATTAAGTAACAAAAAATTGGATTATAAACATTATAAATAATGTGGTTTATTATTATATAAATGGATTATATATTTGGGGTTACCAGATGGTTATTCTTTTAAATTACCTCATTGTGTCAGAAATAGCCATATTACATTGTAAAAAGTCATAATTTCGAGGTCATGATATAAATACTATTACTTATTAGTCTTATAGAGGGTTTAAATTATTAAATATTGAATTTTATTGCTGAAATATAATAATTAATTAGAGATATTTATATGTAATAATTATATTATGATTCATTGAGTACTTTTTAAAAATATACTTTTATAATTTTATTTAAATTTGTGAAAATATTTACACCGACCATTTTTTACTCCAAGGAACAATTACTATAATATTTGTTATATAATTTTTAATGTATAGGATTGGTAAAATATTGAGGGATATACCTATTTAATATATGTAAAATAAAATAAATAATAAAGTACATAATAAAAGATAGATTGGATGGGAAACTGTAGAAGCATACATACAAGAAGAAATTTAAATTTTTTACAATTTTAGTTTCAATATAAATATACTTCAAAACATAATTTCAAGGGGTGTGATGAGAAAAATGATGATTATGTCATTGAACATTAATTTTTTAAATTTAATCATATCGAACTAGGTTCATGTGTTTATTCTGAATAGTATTTCAGATAAATAATTATATTGATCTCCTACATTTTTATGATCAATTTTGAACAAAAACATGAATTGTTTACTATATATAATTATTATTATAATTTATTAAATTTATATTATTCATAAATTTATTTAAATTTCTTGTTTTTTAATATATATAAAAAATAAGAAAAAAGTATTTATATAAATTAACAATACTTCTATTGAAGAATGTCACCCAAAATATTTTTTATATTGTTTTTAAATGAATGTAATTTTAACTGTTCATGATAGAATATTAAATGACTTTTTAATGATATATATTTGTTAATAATTTGTATAATATGATGAAAACAAGACATTAAATGAAAAAACATAGATGATTATCTGTGCTAAAAAATACTCAATTGAAATTGGAAAAATCTTATAATGGAAATTTGGATAACGAGTTTTGATTTTATTTTCACATCCTAGGAGAATCTCTGAAATAAATGAATATATGGGTTTTATTTGATTAATTATAAACTAGTTGATGTTTAAATTTATGGTATAGATGATGAAATGATTGAGTTATGTTATATGGGATCAATTGTTGTAAAAATGTATAAATTTTAATAGTTTGATTCTAATCAAGGGTTATGATTTCATCCATGACAAGGAGTCATTAACCTTAAATATAAGAATATTCCTACATTAAATAAAACATTTATATTTTCAATATAACACATCATGTATATTATGATAATTAATATTCTATTTCGAGAGACGTAAATGATTGATGGAGTTTAATTTTAATGAAATAACATGAAAATCTGTTTCCTGAAAATTAAAATGGGTTTTCAAATGTTAAACATATTGATTTTTTTAAAAAATATCCCTAATTTTATCTCACACCCATATAGATTTATATATATATTTTGAAACCCCCCCCCCAATTAAGGGAGATAAATATTGATAATATTGATTACATAATAAGGATTGATGAAATTGAATTTCATACAGATGTTGATGATCATGAAAATGAATATTGGGATATTATCATGGATGAATATGAGGATGGAAAAGATGAATGTTTTATTATATTAACATTTTTATATGTTTTTTATATTTTATATCTATATTTACAATTATTGTGATTTGTTAATGTTTTTGTAAAATTTTCAGAGATATTCATGATGGTCTATTACATTCCCTTGTTGATTCATGTATATATATTATTTTAAATGTCATATTTGTATTTAAATTTATTTACATGTGATAATATTATATTCTGTATGGTACCAACTACATTTTATAATTTATATCTATATTACCAAATATTTTTATTTAAGAATATTATATTCTAATATTTATTTTTAGGTAATTATTATATTCGTGTATTTTTTAGTTTTTTATATTGTATATCAATAATATAATATTTAAATGTATGATTACTTTTTTTAGATGGTAATATATTCTTCCAGTGATCTTTTTTTCTCACATATGTTTTTCTTCCCGATTATGTGTGTTATTCATCTGACTCACATGATGAAAATGTATCACTGCATATTAGAGGTGATACCTAGCATGATTGATGATTCCAGACCCTGTTATAGAAATATTTCCTACTCTTGAATTCGATCTTATTTTATAGAGGTGTTTTTAATTATTTAACATACTTAATTTATATAATTGTTTTCTTAATTTTGGTAACAATACTCATATATTTTTTTCTCTTTCCATATATTATTGATTTTATCTATTAGAAAAATAGTTTCTTCTATTAAACTGTTTTTCTCTGATGTGGGTGACAATGGATCATGTTCTTATTTATGTTCAACATTTGATGTTTCACCACTAGATTGTATGTTAATAAATAATATATTCAATATTTCCTTTATATAATTAGTAATTTTTTTAATTATCATGAAGAATTGGTTTTCGAAAAAAAAAATTATCTTTAGGGGTCCTACCTTGGAGTCAGGAGGTATTTTTATTCCAGAACATTTTCTTCATCTTTTACAAAATTTAGGAAATGGATATTTAGATTGATATTCCATTACTATTTTAATCCAGTGATTACTCTATCATTGACCAGACTATATCTCAGACTGTTTTTGTGATTTATTTTGATCATACTATAATGTAAAATCATTTAGGATCAGGACATCATCTTGGAGACAAAATTGATGGAGGCATGGTGTCACACAAATAGTTGAGAGTCAAAAAAATTATATAAATAAATGTAATATGGTATTTAATATTATTTGTTATGGTATATATTTAAAAAATATTTTTTAATATTATTAATGATTCTATTTATCCCTCTATTATAATTATTAAATTTTACAGGAAGATGTATACTTATCCTCGTAAAAGATAACATATCTGTGACAGACAGTGCCAAAAAATTGTTAGTATTTGTTTAAAACACGAATGTAGTTATTTTTATTATTATATTAATTTATAATTATAATTGAATGAAATTTTTGATACCATGACTTCTATTTCATGATAAAATCAAGTATATAGTTAAACAAATACCACATGCGCGTATGGTTTTGATGAGGGGGATTAGATACATGTGAATTTTCATGGTTTCAAGAATGGTTGGGTGATTGATATTGGTTTCTGATTAAAACCTAGTAGATAATTTTTTAATTCTTTGATGTCATCAATCAGCTCGAGGGGACCACATGTAGATTATCAATTATCATCTATTGCATAATATAAAGAGTGGTTATGAGCTCTAGATAAGATGATACAATGGATGAAGAGAGAGAGGTCGACGGAGCATGGCCAACAATATTAGCAGGAAGAGTAGATATTAGTGAAAATGTGATCACATAGTTGTGATGTTTATTTAGTGTTCCCCCACCAAACCCGTTTTGTGATCCTCAGCCCCATGATACTTTTTGATGTTATTGTGACTGTTATGTATTTTGGTTTTATAAATACATTATGTGTGAAATAGTGTAATAATGTTATGTATGTTTTTATTATATGTGATTTTTATTCATTTTTTAATTTTTTATTTAAATAAAATAAAAATAATTAAAACATATAACCAAATCCATTGCATTAATATTTTTCTGTTTTTTGATAAAATACATATGATAGAGTACTATTCCTTTTACAAATAATAAGTAAAAATAATGACCCATTACAGTTTGTTTATTATAAACATTTTAATGAATTTTCAATGAGAATGATAGATCATCTCAATTAAAAATTATATTGGATGGGTCATAAAATATAATCAAATTTACAATTCCATTATTATGCTGTTTATTTGATGGATTTATATTGAATGTGGATTTTAGTGATAGGAACCTATAACAAAAAATCATTCACAAATTTATTGAAATACGATTGTTTTGAAATTAATTCTACAATCTTAAAATATTCATTCATTATAGTATGTGATATATTTTGAAAACCTTTTGGTAATTGTGGGAGCTATATAGTTTTATAAAAATGTGAGTTTCTATGTTTTACTTTATTCAGATTTCTGGGATTTCAACCCCATATTATCTTCCTCTTATTTGAATCATCCTGGTCATGTTCCAAAAGAGTTCCTCCTCCCTTAAAATTGTGATTTCATGCATTTTTTCCATTTTTATATTTGAAACCCCCTAGGTAGGATCCAAATTTATCATCATTTTCCCCCTTTTCCTTTATAATTTGGTTTCACCTCCTCCCAAAAACCCAATGTGATGTTGCGTCTAAATTTAGGTTTTGGGATTCCTTACTCTTGTGGGTTTTATTTTTTTGGGCTTTAGAAGGACAAAATTATTATGGTTATAGAATTATCCATTGAAGGAAATAGATTCCCACATGATTTTCATTGTACTGAGGCAAGTGTGTTTGTGAACATCCATAACACTATGTTACATTCTTTTCTAAATGTTTTAAAGTTTAATTTTATCAAATGTGACTAACATATGATATACAAAAAGGATTTTTGTAATTGGATGAATTCGTTCTTAACATTGACTAATGGGAATTATCATGGGGATTTTATTTCAAAATGGTATTCTTAATTGCAGTTTTATTTAAAATGGTTTCAATTATTTTATTTGAATGAAATTGGAATTCTAATAGTTTTTTACCAAATTGTGTTATGATTTGAAAAATTGTAAGGTTTTAGTCCATACTTTTTTAGAGAAACATGTATATATTTTGAAATAGTATAATTTTAGAGTTGTACGGAACGTGTTTTTAATGAAATTGTTTGATATAGAGCTTACATTATTGAGAATGGACATGGTACCCACATCAAGGTTTTATGTGGGGTCGGTTTTTCAGATTAATTTATCTTAGTATGGTATGTGTATGAGACTATCTTGAATCTCTATGATTATTTTTATATATTGTTTTTTTTCAAGCGTAATACCTTATATATTTTTATCTTATGGATGAAATGTGAAAGGGGATTTTTCATGAATGTTTTTAGAATATGACATGAAACTTATTTATTATATTTTATAGATTCATTTTATTACACACATCATTTGGTTTGACTTTCATGGGGATCATAAGTTTCTTACTGTGCGATTGGGTCGTAGTTCCCATCAAGTCCTAATTAGATAAAATACAATCCATATATAATTAATGAACACAATGGAGTGCCATAAGTAATTATAAATTTTAGAAATCGAATGGTTATTATAATAGAAATGCACATATAGGATGAACAGTGGTTTGAAATGAAGTATATATAGGGATTCCATGGGAGATGTTTCAGAATTTCACATGAAATTTGGTGATTCTAAATAGGGAAATTTATTTCCCTTATCTTCCATATTTTAATTTTCATATATTACACCATGATGGATATTTATTATTTGGAAATTAAGTTCCATAGTTTTTTTATATTTTTACAATCTAAATTTTATTATTTTATTAAATTGATTCTAATTATACAAAAAATGGGTGTGTTTACAATGTGAATTGAAAAATTAATATAAAATTCGATTTTTTGATAAAATATTCATGGGTAGAGGAAATGTTTTCTTTGAGTTATATTATTTTTAAATGAAAAATTAAAATGAATTTTTAAATGATAATGTATTTAATGAGTATGTATATGTACATAAGTATGGAAAAACAGTTTTTATAAAAACTGATTAAAACTATCATAAATGAACGTTATTTTGAGAGAAATGACACAAAAGCTTTAGTAATATCCTATTGATCTTAGTTTCATTCACACCCCACACACACCATTTGGGGTTTTCTGATTGTAAGTCTTATTTCTAGTGATTTTCCCTCAACATATTCAACATGATTAGGTT
Source organism: Viscum album (assembly GCA_963277665.1). NCBI lineage: Eukaryota > Viridiplantae > Streptophyta > Magnoliopsida > Santalales > Viscaceae > Viscum > Viscum album. The sequence goes on along the minus strand of OY728126.1, from coordinate 141,989,127 downwards.
TTTGGTGATCGTTTTGTTGGGATATTGAGAGTGACCATGGGTCACATAGAGTCAAATTCTAGTGTCTTGGGTTTTTATTTATCGTTATAATATGATTCTTATTTATTAGCATTTAGGGATCTCTTTTCCTTTGATTAATATGGTGATGCTAAATTTTTCATCTTTCAGATTCTTTGTCACCTTATTTACATGGAGGAATGTGATTTGATTATTGATATTGGAGAATTTTTTGGGGGTGAAATTTTACTTCTAGTTATGTTATTAAAAAAACCCTCATTGTATAATGGTTTTGATAAGGAACAAACCTAGGGTATGTCACATGTCATCTTAGTTGCCTAGTTTAGGGAAGGGATAAGTTTATTCATAGTAAATAATATGGATATTATTCCAATAGCATGACATATATCTAAAACCCATAGATCATATAATATAATTCCATTGGTGAAAATCAATTCTCCATGAAATATCATAAGTTTAAATCAATTTTTTATATAATAATATAAAATTTGTCTAAAACAATTGTGCTATTAAATTCCCCATTATAATCACATATACTATCAATTTCCATTTAATCCTTGAACATCCATGTATTACGCCTCTCTATAATAACCATACATGTGCTGGTAGCCTCAGTTTGTGACAACATTGGGTCATGGTGGAAGGTTCATGGATTCATGGTTTATTATGTATTATTCCTAGTATTGTAGATTGTCCTATTTTGATGTTTGTTCTGGGGATTGGTTTTTTGGGATCTATAGATGCATCTAGAGGTTCCTAGTGTATTCATGAAGATTCATTGGTGATGATTATTATCTATGGATGTCAGATCGATAACACAAAATCATATTTTTTGATTGATTAGGATAAAATTTTATCTCAAATATCATGGGACCTTAAATGAAATTATATATATCAATATGATGATTGATGGTTTGGATAGATATTTATTTATAAAAATAAATTAAAATGAAATGTGGTAATTGAAAATAGTTATATGGAATTTATATCCCAAATAAATAATTATTGTTTATATAAATTCATTCTTTGTAAATTGTTATTATTTATCAATACATTTTGTTCATCACAACCATTAGATACAACATTTGTAAAAAATTAATATATAATAACTCAAATAGATGATATGAAATGAGAAATACCACTTAATACATCATGAGTTGATAAATTAGGAAAATAGTAAAGTATTATGTCATCCTATAACATTAGAAAATAATTATTTTACCAAACATGGAGGATATATTAAAATAAGAGTTTTATAAAACCGACTTCATAGAAATAGATAGGAATTTAAAAGAACATTCCATTATGAACACAATTCTAATGATTGATCATATTTTTTCTTATTTAAAAGGATTAAAATCCCAATTAATTTTGAGTGATAATGGGTGATATTTTAGAAAATAATTATTGTAATAATAAACATATGGTATGGGAAGATAAAGAATTTAATCCAAAATTTATCATTATTAAATAAATAATTAAACCTAACATATACTTTTTTTATAATTAGGAACTCTATGTATCGAAATAATCCATTTTAAAAAATAACCCAAATATCATAGAAATATATTATTTATATGGTTTCTTAATTCTGAAAACATATTACTTAAATAATAAATAGCTAGTATTAATTGTCGATATGATAAAACATTAAACATTATAAATTTCATGGACAAGAAATTTAAATTATAAAAAACATATTAATTTTATGTTGATTAAATTGTTAAATTCAAATTACAGAAGTAATAATTAAAATAGTCCTTCAGTAAATATCATTGACATAAAATACCATAAATCAATAATTCATCAGACTTTATATAATCCATAATTAATCTTTCCAGAAATTCTATAAATAGTTATTGTTTATCATAAAAAGTATTAATTTTCAAAATAAGAAAAAATAAAAACAATGATTCCGAATTTTACATTGATAATTAATTAATTTGAATATTTAAAAATCATATAATTTTTTTCCAATTTCAAAATACTGTAAAAAATATAATTCATTTTATTCTATTAATAATTTTTGTAAAGAGTTCAGTATTTTATTTCCAAAGTTATATTCCATTTGAAATACACACCACCACATGTTTATAATAACCAACATGTGAGAGAACACCACTACCAAAATTTGGGATGTATCAGTGGGTATTGGAAAAAAACTCTAAAAAATTTCATTTTTTATTAGTTCATAAGATCTTGAATGTGACCAAAATATAATATGCCATAGGCAGGGATATAATTATAATTTAGTAATATTTTTTCAAAATGGCCATACACTTTTATTATCATGTTCTTAATCCTTAGTGCACAATGCTTGTGACCTCATTTGTCACATTATTATCATCTTTTTAATATGGTTAAAGAATTGATCAGGAATATGATCATGTAGTCAATGTAAAAAATTGTTATTTATGAGTATGAAAATGATAATCAATCCTCTATATCATTCCTAACGTGTCTCTAATATGGGATCATGTTTACACCTTAATTATTATCCTCAAAATCAACCCAAACCTCTCTAGAATGAACTCTCGATGTTTTTTTTAAATAAACCGGTCCTTCACAATAACCAATCTACATAAAATAACATTTTTTAATACAAACCATCATTCATGATGTTATAATGTGAAATAGTAATATATTAAATTATTAAAAGATAATTTTTTAGAGAATATTTTAATTTGACTTGATTATGAGAAAGGGGAGTTCTGAATTGGTTATTTAGAAATTTTTACTAAAACATGATTTTGGAATTATGGTTTTTTCAATATGGGTTTTGAAGATAAAAGCAGTAATGAAGTTGTGGGGTTGGGCTAGGGTAGTCTTGCTATAAAAACCTTTTATCAGGGAGCCACCTTATACTCTTTGAATGGAAATGATTACAAGGATATTTTTTTGGGGGGAATTTATCAACATTTTACAAGACTAGTTAGTTACATTATAAACTGTGGTCAGTGAGTAATTGGGTACCCATTCTAGGTATATTAGTTATGTATTAAGAATAATCCAATTTTTTATAGAGAAAAAAATATAAATGTTTTCATTAACTCTATTTTATTTTAAATGGATAAGGGTCCTAGAGAATGATAAATTCAATAAAATTTCTCCATCACTACTTCACCCATAACCCCACCTATGAAGTTTGTACTAAATGTCTTATAAAAATATTCATGCCATGTTTCTTCCCTCAATCATACTAATCTATTTATTCTATCCATTTAGTCATATTTAATTATTTCATGGTTAGTTTTCCGTATTATATTTCACCAAGGAATGTTGAAATATATACAATATAAACATTGTTTATTGAGAAATTTAAAAATGATATAAAAAATCGGAGGAATTGATTTCTCAAAACATCATTAAAGGTATGATACTGGGAGTTTGTTCTTTATGATCATTCAAAATTGGTTTCAAATTGGAAATTTATTTGGTACCAATTCATGAGTCTTTTTATTGAATGGTTGTCAATGCTACGACATAGAAATTTCATATTCCATTGAACATTGGTTAAACAACATGGTGTGTATTGGTTATTTATTTCTTATTAATCATCATATATTAAATTCCAACAATAATTGTAAATGTTTACCTTAAATTTTTAGAGGTTTTAGATATAATATATGGAAATAATATATTCTCAGGGTTTTGTTTGAACATATATTATTAATGGATGGTGAAACTAATGGAGTGGTATGTTTAATATGATTTAGGTGATCCCAGTAATGTTTATTAGTTTTTTACATATTAATTTTTATTTGTGTGAATTAAATGAGGTTGTGAACTCATGAAATCTGATTATGAAATTTTTTTGACATATTATATAAGGGCTACCATACATACCAAAAATAGTGGAATATTTATTTCAAAAACAGTTTGGGATCTTGTGAGGCACCATTTTGATATACATCCAAGATGAATTGTTTTTATTTTTTTGATGAACATATATATTTTATTATATTGTGTAAAAATAACATATGACTTTTTAGGGGACAAAATGGTGTGGTTGAAGGAATCCAATGTGTTTAAGTCCTTGGGTTGTGGTTTTGGTTATTATAATACCCTATGAATTTATTTGAAATGGGTTTAGTGTGTAGGACATAGACTAATGAAACACTAATAATAATTTAGATATGTTGGAATTGGTTCAATATACCATGACTATACTATTAGTATTGTGGTGTTTGTATGATATTGGGTTGCCTATAGAGGATTAAGGTTATAATGACATATTTCAAAAGAACCAATTTTTCGAAGATAATAAATTCAAAAAATTATTTCCCATGGTCATTACACATTCATAGAGTAAGGACATGGGATATGTTAAAATTTTAACCCTTATTGGGAATACTTTTATAGAGTGTATAGTAGGGGGTATATGTTGCATTATTATAATTGGTGCAGTTGTCTTAATTATAATAATCAAACAGAAAATAAGATTATGTTATTTATGGATGATGTTATATCAACATGTATTATATTAATATAATTATGTGATTCATCATACATTTTTAGAGTATTAGGGTAGATACATTAATTAAAGATAAAGATATTTTCGATTCTTATACGTGGTTGTTTTATGTAATGGTTATACGATGTATTTGGGATTAGGTGAGACAAGTGAGGATAAATATTCATTTTGTTATACTCCAGTGGAGTGAACAGTATGTAGGGGTTTCCAGATATTTGATTGGACTTGATATATGTTTACCAAACCTTTCTTGGTTACTATGATTTTGAGGTAGGAGTTTCGATAAAATTAGTTAATTTGATGAATATTATATTATTATTGACGAATTGTTTTTGGGTTTTTCATTAATTATAAGTGATAAATGATTTTAAATTATTTCACGGAGTGGGATATGATTTCATGAAAGTGTTTTTTCTTTGAAAAATAATTTTCTTGTTTTTGAAATGGTTTTTCATACTCCAAATATAGTCATCTTCAATTTGATAACTTTTTATGAATCATTGTTCATTGTTTTGAATGATTATTAAAAAATTTCACATTGTCAACCATGGGGTAATTTGGATTGGGACACAAGATGAATTAGTTTTGGTTCTATAACAAAGAGGAATTTTTTTTATATTGAATTTGAGAACTATATATATTTTATTTGCAACGTTTGCGTATTTAGGCTTATGAGTGTACTGTACAGATTAAACCATATTCTAGATCCCAATACATTGTGATTTTTAATTTTTTGTTTAATGGTTATTTATTGCATGATATGTTTTATCATGGATTACTACTAATAGGATATTATATTTGATGATGTATCAAATAGCTTCCATTGATATGTTGACATAAGGATATGTGTTTTAAACTATACAAATGGATGAATGTATATTATTTCTTATTCTTATCCCATATAATTTTCATATTTATAGATTGAAAATATGAATGGATTTTATTAAAATCAATGGAAGAAAGATTAAAACTGTATTCTAAAGTGTAGAGATTTATGATAATTCTTCGTGAAACTATATCTCTTTAAGTGAAAGGATTGTTTCATTGTTGATATTTTAAATTGTATAGAAAGTATGGTGGTATCACACTTGGAGTTGGCTCACACACAACTTGTTCCTTTGTTCAAATATTGTTTTTTTACAGAATTCTGGTAAAGGGGAAAGAATCTTATAATTTATGGTTTTCTCTTCTTCTTATTATTGTTTTTTCCATCATCGGTCTTTCATAAGGATACTTTTAGTTACATGTTATCTTGACTTATATTTTGGTTTATCCAACTTTTTTGTATTTTTTTTATTTTTGGTATCATTTCTATTTCCTCTTCGTACTCTATATTTTCAACCTATTTGGATTATATTCCATACTCATTTCAATTTTCCTATGTTACTGATGTCATGTGACGGGTAAATTTGTATTTCTAATCATGTTGACCTGGGTTGGTTCATTAGAATTTTATATCAATTGGATGTTATGAATAATGTGTATTATCAATTCATGTGTTTGGTTTTAGGTCATGGGTATATCGGAGTTCGGACATCCAGTATTCATATAGAATGTGCAGAAAATGGCCTTGCAACCTCACATTGATCACTGAAATTGAGTTACCATGTATAGTAATAAATTTTTACCTGGTATGACACATGAAGTTGAGTTACATAGAATGAATTATATGGTATGATTATTTACACTGGCATTTTTTTAGTTATGTTTTTTTGAGGCTGCATTAAATTATTAATGTTTTAATGCAATATAATCAATACAAAATCTTATTCCAATAAATTTTTACTATTATTTTGACTGATTTTTTTTAAATTTTGTTAGATAATGGCTCAGTGAAGAGATCATCCAAATCCATGTGATGAAATTTTGAGACATATTCTATAGGAAAATCCTAATGTGGACACAACTCTCCTAGCAGTTGTTATCTCAACTAATTATACTCTATGTAAAGTTGTTGTTGGGAACCCTATAAGTGTATTGGATCATGGATCAAAATATACGAAGAATCATCCAACCCACATTTTTGGTGAAAATAGACTCCTAGAATCTGAGGAGTTTCTAGAGTGTATTGAAAAAATATTCTACATCTTCAAGATAGTTAAATACTCTACGGTCGGTGTTTCCACAAATATACTCGAGGGACCAGGAAACAGATTATGGGACTCTGTTGATAACATTCTGTTTCATTATGATCGCACATGGGATTCCTTCAATAAAATCATTAACATGTATCATTATCATGACACATTGTGTTCTGAACCGATTTGGGAGTTTCTAGCCTTAGAGAATTGTGGGCCTATCGTTATGGTATATTCTAACCATTTTTTTGAGTTAGTGAATCTGTTACCATAGCATGAAATAATGACATCCTAAAGGATCAGAGAGTTTATTTAGTATTGAGGGTGGATATTTGGTCAATGTTGAAACTCATATAAATTCCTATCATTATTGAGATAGTTGAAAATGCAGCACTGGAGAAGACATACATAACTGGGATTCTAGGTTTGGGTAGATATTCTGTAGGTTTGGGGGTTATCTTTGGTGTACCTTATGGCTAGAAAAGGAAGAGTAAGGGTGGTATGTCTTCCTCGATACCTATAACCTGGGAAATGATTGGGAAATAATATCTTTTCTTCATCTGAAGATGACGGCTAGGTCAAACCAATACAAAGAGAGCAGTGGATCCTAAAACATTTCATTTTTTATAATGATATGGACATGTATATCAATTTTATGGAATGATATATAATGGAAGTAGGGCCGGTTCCAAACACTCTTTGGGTTCATATTTTTTTGATTATTCTTCCAGGGGTGGTGGTTATAGTTCATAGGGATAGAGAAATGTTCTATTGGTCACTACCTGATAAAATTATGTAGTATTGTATGTGGAAATGGAATATGAGGATAGTCTAAAAACTATTATAGGCATGGATTTTTATCTCATCATATATTTTTCATCATTTTGGTGACATTATTTTCTGACATTTGATTATATCATTAATGTTTTTTGATGTGTTGGGTTTGTCTTTGAATCTAAAAGATTTATTATTAGATCGTTCCATGAATTTGGAATAGAGGCCCATGAAAGGATAGAAATGTCTAAATGATGGGTGAAGATAGAAATCGTTTTGGTGGAGTTGGACTTCATATTGAATGATCTATACATGATTGAATTTATTATCAACATGGATTGGATGATTACTTATAAGTCCTTGATAGATTTTTATCATCATTTAGTTTAGTTTTTATATTCTAATTGAGTCAGTCATGTTTTACTGAATGAGTGTGAATCATTATTTGGAAGGGCAAGGACTATTGATATATATGATGCGGTAAAATCAGGCCATTTGTTAGATATTTTACTTCATACTGTTGATTATTGATTGGGTAGTCTACTTCCTATAGTTGTGTGTGAGAACACTGTGTTATTTCAATATGAATTTTCAATATCTACTATAATAATTGAGGATTATTTTACTATTTTTCTACTCCATGGTATTCTTATAATTTTCTTTCCATAAGACCATATAGTTCATGATGAATTGGTATAACTGAATATCATGATTGAGGACCTAGTGGCTAAAGGATTTATTCATCCATGAATGTAACGGTATGATTATACGATCCAATCCATAGTACATAGCAAAATTTTGAGTTTAAAACAATAAAATACATTCTTACGCATTGAAGATCTTTTTAGATTTATTGTATCAGAGAAATCATGACATATAACACATATAACATCATATAACCATACATGAGGATACTACTAAAATAGTATGCACATTTTCCAAATTATAAAACATAAATAAATAATTATTTTCATTAAAATTCATTATAAAATTTAAATTGTCATTCTTATCTACCATATAAATCATTATAACATATGAAAAAAATTTAAAAACATAGTATGTGCAAAAAAGAACACAGTATGGGATATAAGGAAATAAATCCTTAGTCAAGTGATAACATATAATCAAATAAAAAATTCATAAAAACTCATTATCATGAATGGAAACATCAAGTAGTTTCCATGGGATGTATTTACCATGTCACTCTTACTATCACCCTTAAAAATGGAATTACCATTAGGTAAAATTCCATCTCTAGAGTACCCAATGCATCAGAGAGCTATAATGGGAATCACCCATCATATCTAGAGGTATAATGGTCTGACCTGAACATATATTGAGCTATAATGGGATCAAAACAACATAATTACGTCCAAGTAAAATATCATGGTAATAAAGTTTCATTAAATTGGGATAAAACACTAATTCCATATATATATATAATAGTCATTATGAATTTTATTTAAGAGTCTTTTAAAACTATTTTAGAAGGAAATTCCCTTACAAATAAAATTGGTGTGAGCATTACTAAAAACGAATGGATATATATATGAACTATAAATACACATAGTAAAACATAATATAAATAAAAATTCATCACACAAATAATATTAATACCACATAATGAATAATATATAAGGTTATCCCATAGAATAGATATTGGGTTATGAATTCCCTTACCTTAGCTTTTTCTTACTTCAAACTTGATTAAAGCTCCTATAACAATACTCAGAAGGCACCCTAAAAAACCCCAAAATGAAAGACAGAAACTGAAAAGAAATAGTCCACTCATCCAAACTAGAGGGAACATAGACAAGAGAGAAACTCCATCATGGGACCATCCTCGGCTGAACACAACTAGTCAGCTCAATCCAAGTGTATCCCCACATATACACATAGAACATCCAGATATACCCGGCTCCGGCACCAAACCACATGAGCTTCCAAACTCATCACCAGCAATGATTCACAAAAAAGAGTGCACGCTCCATGATCACTATCATCCAAGATGACACTCGTATGAGAGATACACTCCACCGAGTCCAACAGAAACCTCTCAGACGCTCACCCGAGAGATCACACTCGACTGATATTATGACTGAGGAAACCTCGCTAAAACAACAAAAACACCAAACTCCTCGAATAGGGGATCACTCCCAGGGTCTGCTAGGGAATACCAAAACCCAATCCTATAAACGCAAATCTCATAGATAGGGCATAACTCCAGGTGTCCGCTGGGGGATACCACAACTCGATCTAGCATTCATAGATCTCACAGATAGGGGATCACTACCAGGAGCCGCTGGGGGATACCACAACCCGATCTGGCGCTCTACCGAAACACGTCACTCAGATTGAGAATTTTCACTACTGTCATGATGGTCACGATGATTCCAAAAACCCTATCTATTACATCTCACGCTATAGGGGATTGAATTGATGATGTCGTAACCCTATAGAAACCAACCGCTGAGTAGGGGATCGTATAACCAAAGATGTTGCAACCCCACTATAATCCTCATGCTGAGTAGGGGATCATATACCTAACGATGCCTCAACACTACTGAGCACGGACCATTAAGTAGGAGATCATATTCCCAATGATTCCAAAAACCCTACGGGGTTATCTTTCTAAATAGTGGATCTCCGCATGTGGATATGCGGTCACAACAATACCATGATCTTGAACTAGGGAAACGATACAAGAGGACCCCGCTCTGGGCCCACCAAAGTGATGCCACAACTCTAATAGAATAAACATCCCATAGAGAGAATCAAAAACCTATAATAAGGTTCTGATGTCGCATGAACCCTCATAGGAACAAACCAAGGGAGTACATTCAACCACTGCTGGTCCAAACGTCGCTGCCCCAAGTGACCCGCCACAACGCCACATCTCAAACCTCCAAGGCCAATACTGAGGCCAGCATCGTGATACATGTGAAAAAACAAGCAGGATTGGCTGTTTACTCAACCGTAATGGAAAACCAGTGGAAAATGCAGTATTCACTATTACTAGCCCGTGTGGGGCCCACACTACAATCCTGAAACTCATTAAGAGGATCAAACGACTGTGATCCCCATGGAAAACCACACGAGATCGACTACTCGATCGTCCCAAACAGACAACCAGTGAAAAAGGTACTATTCACCAAAGCTAGATCGGGTGGGTCCCAGACCAAACACTCAAAACTTGTCAAGAAGATCGCACCAATATGATCCCCTTGAAAAATCACATGGGATCTACTACTCATTCGTCAAAAACAGACACCCGGCAGAAAATTCACGTTTCCCCGTAAATGCCAGAACCTGGCCTCATGGGTTCCACACCCTGTTCTCGGTCTCAACACCCAAAAACTATCTTGAAAATTCTACCATACCATCAGGGTCTCAACGCCATAAACATCACGTCATTTGGACACTCCGTGCAGGAGTTATGGCAGATCAACGTTGGAAATAATAAAATATAATTATTATTTTCAATGATTCATGGCCCCGGACAAAAAAAATCCTCTCACAAAATTCCCAAAGTTAGTTCTTTAGGTTTTTTTGACGCAAGGAACATGTTTCCACAAATGGCCCACAAATCGGAGTTACAGTTTGCGTGTTATGGGGGTTTAAAGAACCCTCGAAAAATTCTATCTCGACCACCGTAGGGTCACCGGAAACCACCGTCGTCCTGACTGGACCGCTACCACCGATCGAAATATGCCACCACCGGACCACCACAGGAGCTACCGAACTACCGATGGAGTCACCAGAAAACCACAAGAACCACCAAAAATCTACCAGAATGATTTTCCGGGACACCACAGTAACTCCGGTGGTCCAAAACGAGATCTGAGACCAGATCCGGAATCCATTGGACAACGCCTTGACAGTTATTGCCTCCGCTCAATGATTTTTCATCCTTTCAACATCACAAAAAGTAAACACCACTACTTCTCACTGTTGCACTTCCTCTGGCACCCGAAACTCAAACGCAAGCACATATCAGGACTCTTCAAGTCTAGATATTCACAAATATATGCATTGCTCCTCGATTCGTTGATGACTTGGCGAGGAGAAAAGTTAATGGATGAAGAACGGGAAGAACAGACGAAAAACATGAAGTCTGTGCAATAAAAAACTCAATATGAAGATATTTGTTGTTGGTTTGTCCATTGGGAGAGACAACCAAAGTAGTAGAAGCAGAAACAAATCCAAAACGGCAACAAAACATTAATCACGGAGATGAATAATCTGAAAGAAGTCGCCTACCTAGAATCCGGATCCTCTATTGCGTTCCTTGTGCCCTAATCTACCAACGTCTGAAGATTCATCATGATCCAATATCGTTTGGACATAGAATCATCATTGGAAATAGCTTTTCCATCCGAGAGGGGAAATGAGATGACCCTGCACATTTCCTTAAATCCCAATATATAGAAAACTGCCGGCTGAAGCAAAATCTGAATCTCTCACACCCTCTCAACTAAAGTAACCCATTTGGTAAACTCAAAGCTAGGAACTCAACTATGGTCTCATATTTCGGATCCAAAATTCCATTGTGAAGTTATTAGAGCTGATTATCATAAATAAACTTTTCCATTTGTTTACAAAAACACCCATGGTGGCTTTTCTCATAGCAGGCTCGCGCCTGCAAAGTTTACTTCTCGCCTATGGTAAACAGCACACTCCAAACGCAATAGTGACCTATGATTCCCATTTTGAGCTACTGTTTAGAAGAAAACACACCCTACAACATTCATAGTATAAAAATACATAATATTTTTATAAAATTATTTCAGGGAACACCGGGCCTCAGAATTGCACACCGTCTTTGCGCCAAGTTGTGGAAATATTCATAGGATGATTCCAAATTTTGACAGTGCAGAAAACCCAAGTCTCTACATCCTCACCACCATAGAACATTTCATCCCCGAAATAAACAAGCTCATGGAATGCAACTTGACTCTCAAATGGGTCTCCCACGCTGGAGAGTTCACAAACAAACACCCCTGTCTGAACATATAAGTCAGAGGGACTCTTCCACCACACCTCAACACTATCTGCTTTGGGAGGCACTGAATCGCCTGTGTGGTTCTGATCATGTCACAAAAACATGTCTCTGTGGGGGAAAGATCCCTCTTCCTCACGCATTCGAAAAACGCCGAACAACACCCACACATGGTCTTACCAACTCTTTAAACCAAACTCGATCAAGCAACGGAATGGAAAGAGTACTGCTACATAGTTTCTATCAAAGCTACTGCAGAATGCAGAAAAGTCATTAGGCGTACCACTATCCATCCGTGGAGCCTCTAGGTCAATAGCCTCTAGGAAATTCCATTGTCCTAGCCCTCTGGCTCTAGCTCCATGAGCTTGGTGTGGACCACTTGGGGGTGGTGATAGTAGCATCTAATACCACCTACCACTTCCCACTGCTGCACCAGCTCGATCTCCACGTCCACCACCCTATGGACCACAAAACTCGAGACATTTTTGCTTCCATGGAGTCTTACTGACTGGCTCCCTCTAAGAATTTTGACGGGTCAGACAATATCTAGGAAGATGTCTCTATCATTCACAAGCGTAACATCGCCTCTACTGCGGCAATCCAAAATAAGCATGCAAGCCCTATGAGCCCTGAGCCTTAGATCCACCATCCTAAGGTCGCCTCCTAAAACATCAGCCACGTCTAGATCCCTGTTCCTCTCACTGGCTACCAGTTTCTGATGTCTTATCTCCCAAGTTCCCAACACTGACGGGATAAATCTACTTGGCCAGAAAGCTATCCACCACCAAGGCTTAGTCCAGCACTCCAACATAGGTGAGAAGACATTAGGAAACCACTCATGTCTGGATGTCTCTGAGTTGGCCCTTCTTGAATGTATGAGCCCTAAAGAATGGATCTCGAACCATATTAATCTAGTAGGAAGATATTTCTTGTAAACCTCGATGAGAACACCAACAAAGTCATGCCCTCATGCCGAAGCTGTATATGCTCGTAACTCCGTACTGACCTCATCGTCACCAGATAGAACTCTTCCCAGAAGACCAACTCAAACTCTACCCATGTGAGCATCTACTCATCGTGGGACTGCATCACTAGGATCCACCATCGCATGGTAGAACCATGAAGAAGGATCTCCAATAGGACCACCATCTGATTTGGTGGTGTCCTCACTAGGTGGAAAACGTGGGTGACAGCTTTGACCCACTCATCACCTTCATGGGGGTCTGGATCACCCTAGAACATCAGAGATCAATGCCTCTGGAACACGTGCATCGCACTCAGCCTATACGCACCCTCATCTTGCACTACCGGCAAAACCAGCTGCTTGATAGGTAGTGGCTCAACTGGCGGTCCACTGGGAGGTGTAGCCTCAGAACCTGCGCCCTGGTCTACAACCTCTATATGGGGCAGATCGTCACCACAATCACGCTGCTGAAACCTCAACGGTTTTCGTCATGGATGAATCCTGAAATACTATCATTACACACCATAGTTAAAGAGTATATCTGGAGAGATGACTCAAGAAGAACAAGGGATACCAAAAAGCCCAGTCCTATATGATGGATGTACCATTATTTCCCTACGACTACTGTCCAAACGTCCCATGTTGAATGTCAGGTTATTAGAGTCCTAGTGAATCGATTCGTCGGCCGGCACACCAACACTTGAATCCCTGGCCTGAAAGCTAAACATGAAACATCTTGACACTGCCGCTATGCAACTCAATACACACTCATAGCTAGACTAGCTACGCACTATGATCCCAAAGATGGAACTTCCTCTGATACCACTCTGTCATGACCCAACCCAACGGGGCTCGATCCGTGACTACCCAAGCCCGCCTCCAATAGTCCAGGGGATGATGAATACCACCGAGTAGGCAATCCCAAACAGGGGAGGCATTAGCCTAAGGTACCTGTACACATGCACCCACAAACACCTCCATGAAACAGTGTAGAGTTATATAAAACTGAATAGTAAATGCATGCATACAACTATCCCTAACCAGAGTGCTACAGCAGCACAAAAATGAAAAAACATGGCCCACCAAAAGAAAACTATAAAGGCATCATACCTGCTCGGAATAAGGGGTACACTGCCAAAAGAACTATCGAAAATATACTCACCCCATCTCCAGTAAGACCCCACGGTCAGTCACTCTCACTCTACTCCGACTGCTCTGGGTCCTCCTAGGATTCCATCGAAAGGCATGTGGACTTTAAAAAACATAAACATTTGCAGGAAAACCAGTGCAAGGTTGAGTATAACAATAATCAGTAGGCACCCCAAAAACCCGAAATGAAAGAGAGCAACTGAATGGAAACTGTACGCTCCTCCAATCCAGAGGGAACCTAGACAAGAGAGAAACTACATATCGTGACCATCATTTGATAAACAGACTAGTTAGCTCAATCCAGGTGTATCCCCATACATATACCTTGAACATCCAAATATAATCAACTCATGCACCAAGCCTCATGTGGTATCGACCTCATCACCAGCAACAGTTCACAACCAGGAGAGCACGCTACATGATAACTATCATCCCAGATGACACTCATCTGAGAGATACACTCCATTGGGTCCCACATAAACTTCCCTGATGCACACTCGAGAGATATCCCTCGTCACATATCATCACAGAGGAAGCTTCACTGAAACAACATAAACACCAAACTACTCAAATAGGGGATCGCTCCTAGGGTCTACAAGGGGATACCCGAACCAACACCGGTATAAAAATATCTCAAAGATAGGGGATCACTCCCAAGGTCTTCTAGGGGATACCACAACCCGATCTGACATTCGTAGATATCATATATAGGGGATCACTCCCAGGATCCACTATAGGATAACACAACCCTATCTGGCGCTTGACAGAAACACGTCACTCAAATAGAGGATCGTCAACCATGTCACGATGGTCATGATGATACTAAAACCCTATCTAGTACATCTCATGTTGTAGGGGATCAAACTGATGATGCCACATCCCTAAAGAAACCACACGCAGAGTAGGGGATCATATAACCAACGATATGAAAACCTACTATAATCCTCTTACTGAGTAGGGTATCGTATATTAGATGATGCCACAACCCTACTGAGAACAACCCAATACGTAGGAGATCATATTCCTTATGATTCCATAAATCCTACAGGGTTAACCTACTAGATAGGGGATCATCACCCATGGATAAGTGGTAACATCGATACCAAGAACCCGATATAGTGAAACGATGCTAGAGGATCCCTCTTCGGGACCCACAGAGGGATGCCTCACCTCTAATAGATTAAACATCCCATTGAGAGGTTCACAAACATATAATAAGGTTGTGATGTTGTGAGAACCCTCATAGGAAAAATCCAAGGGAGTACCCTCAACCACTGCTGGTCCAAACGTCGCTAACCCGAGCGACCCGCAACAACACAACACCACGCACCGCCAAGGCCAATTCTGAGGCCACCATCAAGATCCATGCGGACAAACACTGAGGATAGGGTATTTAGTCACCCAAAATGGACAGCCGATGGAAAATTAACTATTCACTGTAGGTAGCCCATGTGGGGCGCACACTACAATCCCAATACTCGTCAAGAAGATCATACGACTTTGATCCCATTGGAAAACCACACGGGATCGACTACTTGATCGTCCTGAATGGACACCCACAAAAAAAGGTACTATTCACCAAAGCCATCTCGGGAGGGGCCCACACCACACTCTCGATACTTTTCAAGTAGATCACACCATTGCAATCCCCTGGAAAAAACACATGGGATTGAATACTCGTTCTTCCAAAACAGAAACTCAGCAGAAAAGTCACATTTCCCTGTAAACGCTAGAACCCACCCTCATGGGGACCACACCATGTTCTAGGTTCCAACTCTTGAAATTAATCTTGAATAACTCCACCATACCATTAGGGTCTCAACGCCACTGACTGCAATTCATTTGGACACTCCGTTCCGGAGTTATGGCTGATCGATGTTGAAAATAATAAAATATAATTATTATTTTCAACGTTTAATGGACCTAGGCCTAAAAACCCGACTCAAAAAACCATAAAGTTAGTTCGAAACGTTTTCCTCGACCTAAGGAATGCATTTACGAAAACGGATTGTAAATAGGATTTACAGTTTTCGAGTTATGGAGGATTAAAGATCTCCCGAAAAAATATGCTCGGACCACCACAAGGTTGCCGGAAACCACCATCTGCCTGACCAAACCACCGCCACCTGCCAGAATCCGCTGTCATCTGACCACCAAAGGAGATACCAGACCACCACCGGAATCACCGGAAAATCATTGGAACCACCTAATATCCACCATAAAACTTTAGTGGGCCACCACGGTCACTCTGGTGGTCCAAAACGCGATCCGAGAACAGATTTGGAATCCTTGGGATGACACCTTTACAACGCTTGCCTCTGCACAACATTATGTCTTTGTTTCAGTGTCACAAAAATGAACCACTGCTTCTACTCATAGTTGCACATCCTCCATCGCCCGAATCTCGAACCTGAGCACAGATCGGGACTCCTCGAGATGAGAGCTTCACAAAAATATGCCTAGCTCCTAGATTCGTTGATGATTTGAAAAGGTGAAATGTTAATGGATGATAAACACGAAGAAAATATTTCGAACACTATGAACGCGCAATAAAAAACTCAATCTGATGATGGCTATTGTTGTTTTGGTCATCGAGAGAGACAACCAAAGTAGCAGAAGTTGAAACAAATAAAAAACAGCAACAAAACCTCAATTGGGGAGATGCATAATCAGAAAGAAGTCACCTACCACGAATCTGGACCTGCCGTTGAATTCCCTCTTTCATAATCTACCAGCATCTGATGTTTTGTTGTGATCCAATATAGTTTGGACATCGAATCATCATCAGACAGAGCTTCACCATCCTAGAGGAGAAATGAGCTAACCCTACACATTTCCATAACTCCCTATTTATCAGAAATTGCCAGAAAAAGTGAAACCTGAATCTCCCGCACTCTCTTAACATAGGTCAACCTTAGTGTAAACTCAAAAATACGAACTCAACGACAGTCTCAGATTTTCGATCTGAGATTCTGTTCAGAAATCATTCGAACTGACGCTCATAAATAAACATTTCAATTTATTTATGAAAATGCCCATATTGTCTTTTCTCATAGTAGGCCCGCGGCCGCATTGTTTACACCTTTCCTAGGTTAAACGGAAAGCTCCGGATGCAAGTGTGCCCTCATATTCCAATTATGAACTACCAATTAGGAGATAACACGCCCCTTCCACATGAATATTATAAAAATACTTAATATTTTTGTTAAATTATTTTCAGGCACACCGGGCCTCAGAATCACACGACGTCTTCGCGACTAGCTCTGAAATTATTCATAGGAATATTCCAATATATGATAGGTCCAAACCTAATGTCGCTAAATATATCATATATTAATATAGTGTCATCTTAATGGACACCATGATAAGAGGTAGGAGGTAATCGAACCATCATCATTTCGTGTGGCGACAGTTTTCTATCCACATAAATAGTATGTTCTGCACCCATCAGATGGAGGTGTGTGTAAATGTAGTTAGAATACATCTCATAAAAACATCCTAGTATGTTGAGGATACTGGTGTTGTTATAAAATAAAGGAACAAAGAGAGTGTATGGGGTTGGATAATTAAAATAAAACAAAATAAAATAAAATACTTTAAGAGAAACTATTACCTTTAATTCAAGTAACTCACTTTAGTATGAACCAAAAGGATTTCTTCAAGTTCCTTCATCCAAATTTAAGGCTCCAAGAAGGAGGAGAGGGATTTAAGGAGCTTAATTGGGTAGAGGTTCAATGATTCAAAAGGATTGAGATGTGTGAGGAATTGGTTAGAAGTGGGGGATTTTTATAAGGGGGAGGAGGGGCTCTTTAGGAAAGATTGATAATATTATTTTATTATATAATGATATTCAGTTTCTAAAGGTATAAAACTCATTGAGGAAGAATATAAGATGACTCCTAGCCAAAATAAATACTTCCAATAAAAATTGGAAAGGTTATGGATGTTATTTTAATATTTATAATCTTATTTATTTAAGTCATTTATTAACGAGGTAAACACAACATCATTATTGTGTCATAAATTATTTAATTTATTCGAAGTTTAAAAATTATAAAAATAATACAATGATGTCGGAAATATTTTATCTTCCCAATGAATATTTATAGTCAAATAGATAACTTATATAAAACCATGTAAAACTTTATTTACAATGAGATATTTTTTTATATCATTTTTGCAGTTACTTTATGTTATTAAAATAAAGTATCATTATCTTTCATAAGTGCCACCAAGGGGTCCCAAAATCGACCCAATGAATTACATGATCAACCATCACTCGTCCAATAAGGTTAGGAAAAGTATTAAGGTAATTTTGAATTATTATAATATTCTTTGACCTTCAATTACCGTATTTACATTTAACCGCGGTAAATAAAATTAAAAAGTTACTATTCACCAAAAATATTATCATCTTATTAAACCACATTTTAATTTCTAATAACAACCACGTATGTCAGATTTTTGAAATTCAATCCACAAAAGCAGTAAAATTTCATTTAAATGAAAATGTAAGTTTTTAACTAATACTTAGTCGTTTCACTATTAATCAACAATTTATGTTTTTTAAGAAAAACACAAATAATACATCCTAATCTATATTTGATATTCAGAATTCAAAAATGATTTATATTTTACCAAATTCATAAAATAGAAGATTAATTAATTAATTTAAAATTAATTCCCACTATCAAAACAAATAGCTTGTATTTATGAAACAATAGATATCAAACGATTGATATTGTTTTGTCCAATTTCATAGTTAAATTAATTCCAATAACCATCATTGGATTAAATTGTACAAATATATTCTTGTTAAAATTTAAAACAAATTTAAAAAATAATCTAACCATACAAATAAATTATATTAAAAGGAACTTTTGAATTAAATTACAGTATTTTCACTATTCATAAAAATTGAATTTCATTAGAAAAATAACAAAAATATAACAATAAAAATTATTATGTCCCAATTCAAATGAATAATTTTATTTTTTCCAATTGATCATATAAAAGTGACCAAAATATATTTAATGAGGGTTCACTTTTAAAATGCGGTAAATCTATCTTTTAGAGTATTTATACATATAATTATATTCATTCACATTTTAAGACACTAAAATTAATTGAAAAAAAAGTGAAAACATTTAAAAAACATGTATAATCATATTCTAGTTAGTTATATTAATTCTTTCCAATAATATATCTAGGCATTAACTACCATTTAAAATAATAATATTATATTATTAGTGTGCAACGAAAGATTTCAACGAAACCTGTCATTGCGTATCGGGTAAGCCATCAATCATAACATCCCCTTTAATGTAAAATATATAATTAATTTACAAATATTAATAAATATGAAATTGTATTATTCTTTATTTACCTGGTATGTTACATCATTCCCCCCCTTTTGGGAATAAATTCCCAATGATTTTATAATCGGGCTCGGAAGCATCATTGAATGTCCCACATCGGAAAAGAGTCAATAAAACAATCACTTTAAAATAAATGAACAGAATTAAAAAGGTAACCTGAGATAACCCATACTATGATCCCATTCTAAATACATGGATATATAATGGAGAAAAAATGGGCAGGTTCTGATGAAGTGTGATAAAAAACATGATTAGGAGAAAGTTAACCACCAAAAAATCACAAACTTGTGATGGGTTCAACGATCCTTCATTCCCCAGTAGGTAATGCTAACAGACAATTTTTTAATTTTACTTCTCATGATGTTGTCGAATTTATTGATGAGATTAAATAAAAACATAAGGAAACATACATACTTGTTAGGTAAACTTTCATCCTTTACTAAATTCCTACCACAAACTCATATTTTTTTCAAACTATGAGTATTCGACCTGACTTTGTCACATTAAAAGATCTAGAATAAACATCTAGAGTATCACATATTACAAAAAATATGAAGTACATATTTCCCCTATATTTAGATATCAAACAAAATCAAAACATTTATACAAGATGATATAATCCCCCAAAGGATTATCTTTTATAGAAAGAAAAACTACTCTTAATCTACAAATATTTTCAAACACTACCCAAAGATCAATAAAAACCATTAAATAAACAACAGTCCATAAATTATTCAAAGAAACCCAATCTATGATTGAAATCCAAAATTTCAAATGGATTTGAACACATAGTCTTCCACAAAAATCATAACAATTTTCTCCCAAAACATCGACTACTCTTAAAGTCTCATACTTAAGTGTAATTAACAAAATCACATATTCTCTATGATTGGTTAATCATTTCCATTGATAACCCAATATCAAAATAATCTTGATTCCTAAAATCATTTAACTAGAGTGATTTAGTCATACTAACTAGGGACATCAAGTAGTCTAGTTGTAGGTAATAAATCCCAGTCTCACTTTTGTTGTGGGTTCAATTCATGATGCAATGTCCGACATGAAGGGTTGTCAAATGGTATGCGTGTTGTCCAAATTCGAAAACTATATAATTTTATAAAATTCCCAAAAAATAGATAAATTCATAAAAAATAACCATAACATATTTTAACCATAATGGTTTTCTAAAAACATTCATTTTGAATCCCAAAATGTGTTAACCTGTAATTGCCTCAAATTCATGGATCATTTAAATCCAAATGGTTCTTTAAAACTATATCCAACAAATAAATTATAATTATTCCTTGAATAAAATATTCATATATCAATCTTAAATGTAACACATACTATAAAAATTCCTCCAATTTAATTCCATCATCAAAAGAACTATAATACTTTTAAGAATTTCACCATCCTAAAATCTACCATAAATTGTGAATCCCTTACATATTTACTTCTTACCCATTAAACGTTCATCATGATCCACTATAAATTCCTTTCCAATTTTTTTCAGAAATAATTATTTCCTACAAATAAAATTAGGAATCATATACTTTGATTTACAAAATTTCAAAACATCAGTTAAAAAATAATCCACACCATAGTTTGGTCATTGTCTGTTTGTTCATCCTTAATCAGAATGGAATTAGGTATTGGTAAAAATATATTTTTATGATATACATGATCCCATTCCCAGAACTTCTTTATAGTACATCTATTTGTATAATGACCATGTACACCACATTTAAATCATTCAATTGATCCATCAAAAGGAAATTATTTCACTTTCTAGAAGTCAACGGCATGCATTCTTTTTCCATTGTAGGTTCTTGATTTATGACCATCATTCAACATCTGTATAATCTTCCCATAATTTTGAATCATTTTACTAAGTGTTACTTTCCCCATCCTTGAAACATAGCCTTTCCATCATTCTTACCTATATGATTATTACATGAACTTCCGTAGGGATTTTTTTCTCGCATATACGATGCCTTATAAAAATCCTTGAGGTTCTGGAGGTCAATCATGACTCCCGATAGTTGGTTGAGAATAACCAAAAGAGTTCTAATTGTAGATCCCATTTCATTCAGTTTCTCATTCAGAAAACCGTCACTCTTTTCTTTGCATCCAATGTTAATTTGGTGCCTTCTAGATCCAACGATTTACTAAAACCAAAAATGTATGTTTGAGTATATTAGTAAAATCTTCATATAATATCACATAAGGAGGTAAAATACTAAGATATACATATTCATGTTATAATAAACTCATTCACATTATCTAAAATAACTATGACTCTTTCTAAAATCCTAACAATTATGGTTATGTCACTTATACTTAGAGAACACCCTAACCACTAAAGTTATCTAAATCGACCTCTAATAACAACTGTATGGACCCGACCATAAACATTTCATAGTCTTGAATTAAAAGAATAATTAAAAATGAGTATCTTTTCAGTTTTAGTACTTAGAGAATTAGGACATAACTATTATATAACCACATCTATATTACAAGTAGACAGTACTACCCAGAACCCATTTTTCATAAAATTAAACCTATTAAAAATGTGAATTGTCTAGTCCCATGTTTTAGAAAGCATGACATTTCCTTGATCTCATCATTGACCCAATTCATCTTTATGTCATGTGAAAAAAATTTCAAAAACATTTGATGATCATAAAAATATCAGTAAGGGATATAAAATAAGGAAGGAAAACATTATCCCATCAATAAATATAAATCAATGAAACCATAATTTTATATCATAACATACCTAATGAACTCAAAAGATTTATGAATAATATAGAAAAGTCATAAATCATAATGGTAAATTATGAAATTCATAACATACTTACATAATAGATATCACAACAATATAGGGAGTCTCATTTGGAATACCTATCATAGTATATAACTTAAATATCGTCGTAGAAACATTAACGTTTACCTCTGTCACGTTACCCAATTCATTAGAGAGCTTCTCAAACACACCCACCCTAGGATTATCCTGGAACCACCTGTATACATAAACTATGACCAATATCTATAACATAATCATAACACATTACACTAGCATTAAGGAAAGATAACATTTCCACATTCCAATAACAATATACCAAATCAAGATATTGTAATAAACAATGATTTATCAAATCATTTTCAAAACCATTTAAAACATTTAATAAATACATTTTTAATCCAAGTGTCCCAAACCACTTTGAAGATTATAAAATAATTATATTTTTAAAACAATAATGTAATTATAAATATATCATTATTAACATTTTTAAAACATGTATATTAATTATATATATTTATATGAATAAATCATTGAAACATTTAAAATTATATTTTAGTCAAAGAGTTTTTATCAAAATGAAATAATTGTGAATAAAAATAATTGAAGATTAATATTGAATCAAAAATTTGTATTATTTTTAGAATAAATTTATTCATGATATAATTTTCCAAAGGATAGTATATATATAACATAATAGTGAATTGGTTCATAATATCAATGATGTCTCAATGGATTATAAATTGAGACGAAATTCCTTATAAAAACAAAATCCTTAGATTAATGATAAATAAATTACATAATATTCTGTGACAAATATAAATACACTCAATATGATTGGATATTCAGTGAAAATAAATCATAGGAAATTCACACAAGTTCTTTTTTAGACCAAACCAATGACATGGATGATTAACTCAACGAATAAAAATTGAGTTAAAATTACTCTTATCAAGTTCATATCGATGACTTGAGAATATATCAATGGAGTGATTATGTGTATAAAAAGTATATCCAATTAAAGGGGAGTGTAAATTACTACACAGATAATAATATTGATTCCACACATAATCCTCCAGTAAAATAATCAATAAACTATGCATAAAGCCCAATGAGTTGAAATTGAAAATTTAAATTTACTTACCAGTTTGGTAACTTATGAAACATACACCCCATGAACAATGTATCATAAAATTAATATTTAACTACCCATAAATTAACTTTTATTAAAAAAATATTACAATCATGGACAATACATACTCCACACAAATGGAAATAGTGTTCAATATTACATGAATCTCACGAGAATAAAAGTGAGATTAAAAACTCTTACTGCGTTGTAATCTATCGAGTCGTATGAACAATAGTTAATAACCACCAAATGAATCACAGAATACCATGAATATAAAGATAATCATGATAATATATATAATATACAAGTACACAATACACCACATGCAATAAATACCTCGCGAATAATGGGAATCTCACCGAATTAAAAGTGAGATAAGAAACCCCTTACCTCATGTCTGAATTGATTGGTTTGATCCTTGTTATTCCTGAATAATAATAATCAGATAATTTATAATTTATTAATAACCATTTTTCATGTTTATTATTCCTTTTATATCACTTATTACAATGTTATAAACAATATGAAATCATTTAAGTTAATAATGGTCGTTTTGTCGATATTTGGTACATGAGTAAATAATGAACACATTATAATCACATGTTGTACATGTGGTCAATAATCCATTAACTCAAGAATGATATTAATTATTTCGATATCATATATATAATATATATTCAGTATATATATGTATTTATAATAGTATATAACATTTGGAGATAAGAAAGGAAATGCACCGTTAATGGAGACTGTAAGTCGTACGTACGCATGAATGCAACTTTCATTTCTATATTTTTATTTTAATTGAATGATAACATAATGATAAATAGTTATATTATAATTATAGTTTAATATCCTATATAATTACAAGAACTCCATCCTTTATATGTCCCGCATATGGTATGAACGAGTCATATCACTTTGATGTGGTGGTTGTCCGCACTTCCTCAAATGATATTATCACGTTTACTCATAATGGAAACCATAAAGGTATCCTATAATTTAAAAATACAGAAGCATAAATAAAAAAATAATATATATATTATATAAATAGTGTTCCATATTAATGGCCACTGTGATAGGTGGTAGGAGATAATCAAACTATCAGCGTTTCATGAGGCGTTAGTTTTCCATCCACAGAAATAGTATGTTCATCACGCATTAGATGGAAGTGTCTGTAAGTGTAGTTCAAATACATCTCATAAAAACATCCTAGTATATTAAGGATACTGGTGTTGTTTTAAAATAATGTATCAAAAAGTGTTTATGGTGTTGTATAAGTAAAAGAAATCAAAATAAAACAATACAATTTAAGAGAAACTATTACCTTTAATTTGGGAAACTCCCTTTGGTATGAACCAAAAGGGTTTCTTATAGTGCCTTATAACTAAGGTAAGGCTTATAAGAGTAGTAGATAGATGTAGGGAGATTAAGTGGGAAGAGGATGGATGATACAAATGGTTTGAGTGGTGTGATGAATCGGTGATAATTGAGGGCTATTTATATGGGAGAGGAGGGGCTCTTTAAGAAAGTTTGATAATATTATTTTATTATATAATGATATTTGGTTTCAAAAAATACATCACTCAATAAGGAGAAACATAAGATGACTCAAGGTCAAAATAAATTCAACCAATAATAACTGGACAGGTTTTGTGTCTTATTTTAATATTTATAATCTTATTTACTTAAATCAATTATTAATGAGGTAAACACAGCATCATTATTGTATCATAATAATATAATTTATTAGATGCCTAAAAATTAATAAAAAAATACCATGATGTAGGATATATTTTTATCTTTTAAATGAATATTTATTGTTTGAATTATAACTTATATAACACCATGTAAAGATTAATTTACAATGAGATATTTGTTTATGTCATTTTTGCCTTTACATTATGTTCATTAAAATAAAGTGTCATTATCATTCATAAGTGGATCCATGGGATCCCAAAATCAACCCAAGTATTCCCATTGTCTTAAATTACTCATACAATAAGGTTAGGAAAAGTTTTGAGTTAATTTTGAATTATTATAATATATTTTTACCTTAAATTAACCTATTTTCCTTTATCTGCAGTAAATAAAAGACAAATGTTACTATTTATCAAATATTATTTTCATATTATTGTAAAAAATTTTACATACCAATAATAACCATGTATGTCTTATTTTATAAATTCAATCCATAGAAGCTGTAAAATTTCATATAAATGAAAATGTCAGTTTTTAACTACTATATTGTAGTTTCACTATTTATCAAAAATAGATGTTTTTCAGAAAAAACAGCAAAACATCGGCCTAAGCTATATTTGATATTCTGAATTAAAAAATTATGACTATTTTACCAAATTCAAAACCATGAATTTTCATTAATTTCATTAAAATTAATTTCCGTTATCAAAACAAATAGTGTGTTTTTAAGAAACAATAACTATCAAAAGATTGATACTTGTTTATGCCAAATTTCAAAGTATAATTAAATAAATAACCCACATTTGATTAAATGGTAAACATTTATTCTTATTAAACATTAAAAGCAATTTATATGAAAATATAAACATATAAATAAATTATATTAGAAGGAACTTTTGAAGCAAATTATAGTATTTTTCACTATTCATAAAATAATGATTTTTATTAGCAAAATACCAAAAATTTACTCATAGTAAATTTTGATTTCTCAATTATAATGAAGAATTCTATTTTGTAAAATGGAACATATAAAAGTCACTGAATGAATATTTAATGAGGGTTCTCCATTAAAAGGTGGTAAATCGACTTTTTAGAGTATTTATGCTTAAAATGGATTCATTCAAATTTTAAGCCACTAACATTTATTGGATAAAAGTAAAATAATTTTGCAAACATATATAATCATATTGTAGTTAGTTCTATTCATTTACTCCAATACAACGTCTCTGATTAAATTACCATTTAAAATAATAATATTATATTATTAGTGTGCAACATCAGATTTTAAAGAAACCTGTTGTTGCGTATTAGGTAAGCCATCGAAAATAGAATCCCCTTTAAAGTAAAATTAATAATTAATTTAAAAATATTAATAAATATTAAAATTTCATATTATTAATTTTCCTGGGATGTTACATCACCCAAAAATGATGGATATTGACGCCACTTCACACATAATGCCTTAGAAGATGTCATCTGTAAACTGGAATGAAAACTGTTATAATAAGGACACTCAAATAATTATAGATGATAATATTAACATTAGTAGTCTTCCAATAATAATGCTCAAAGAATATCCTACAATGTTTGAATCTTTAGTTCTGACCAGCCATCTAACTGATAAAGAAATGTTGTACTAAAATTTAATTTTGATCCTATTGACTTCTGAAGGCCTTTCCAAAAGTTTTAAGTGAACCTGGGATCAATATGTGATACAATGGAAAATGTAACATCGTGTAACTAGAAAATCACATTGAGGTACAATCGATAATTCTTATCCCAATACAATGTATCTTGAATAGGAAGTAATAGACTATATTTTGGTAGACGATCAACAATAATCCATATTTCATTATTACCTCGAGAATTCTTTGGTTGTCCCACCATGAAATCCATCAATAAATTTTCGCATTTCCACTTTTCTATTGGAAAGGTCTAAAGCATCAACTTCAGTAACTTCCACTATATATTATCCTTTTGACAGGTCCAAACATTTCGTAGTAAAATCTACAATATATCATTTCATCTCAATCCACCATTAATACTCTTGAAAATATCTGAACATCTTTGTGCTACTTGTTTGCATGAAAAACGGTGCACCATGTCCTTCGTAAGACAATTCATTATTCAATAGTGAATCTTCATGAACAAATAATAGCTTCCCAAACCATAAAATACAATCATTTTCATGGACAAATTCTGTTAACATAACCATTTTTTCTAGATTTTACTTTTTGTAACCCATCATCTCTTTTTTGCACTTTCTTTATCATGTTTGACAGAGAATACTGCACTAAAAACTAAAATAAAATAGAGCAATTTCCAAAACCAATATCTCCATAAAAAACGAATCATTACTCGAGGGTTTATGTTCGAAACATAACATGTTTACTAATGTATGTTGTTTTTTACTCAAGGAATCCTCCACATTGTTTTATTTTTCATTATGAAATTTGATTGGGAAATCATAATCTTTTATAAATTCAAAAAATATTTTGTGCATCATTTTAATTACATCTGAGTGAATATTTATTTCAGAAATTTAATGTTACTATATATTTAACATTTTTATCCATAAAAATGTGGTCACCAAATTTTCAATGCAAAAACAAGGGCTACAATTTCAAAATAATGTGTGGGATAATTGAAACCATGAATGTTTTAGTTTTATTTAGCATAATATATTTCTTGATCATTCTAAATAAGAACACAACCATGTACCTTAAAGAAGAATCTCATTAGATAAAAACATCACCACCTCATTATGGTAGGATTAAGATTATATCATTCCCCAATCATCTTTTCTATTCGTGAAAACTATAATCAAGTTCTTTTTTTTAGAAGAAAATAACTCAATTTCAAGTTAGCACAATCACATGACTAGTTAATCGCGCAATGATTAAAACTATCCTCTTGTACCAGCCTGATAACCAAGAAAACTATATATCATAGTTATATTATAGGAACATGTACATTCATCAAAAACCTTATTTTTAAAAGGGTCTATAGTTATGATGTCATTAAAAAACAATGTTACCAAGGAATTATATTTTTTATATCCTAAATTCCCACATTTTGAATTTTCACTACAGTTTATTTTTTCTATCGGATTACTAAAAAACCCATATATTTTTTATGATCCTATTTTCTTATAAAATATTCCAGAATTAAATTCATAAACCAAAAAAAAATCTTAACCATGAACTCATAAAATATTATATTTATAAGATCCAATAATACAATTGTTGCATTTTTAATCCACAAGGAATAACTACGAATTCATAATGACTATATATAGTACGGAACATAGTCTTCTAGATGTATGCATCTATTAATATCAACTGATGGTGCCCCGACCATAGGTTATCAATCGAAAAATACTTTTCTCCATGGAGATGATAAAATAAATGATCAATATTAGGAAATGGATACTTGTTTTGATCAGAAATGTTATTCAAGTCTCTATAATGAATGAAATGTCTCACTGAACCATATATCTTTTTAACACACTAGACAGTAGCACCCCATGGTGATGTTCTATGTTAGGAGAAGCATTTATCTTAAAATTCCTGCAACTGCTTTTTTAATTCCATAATTTTCGATAATTTCAATAAGGGGGATTAAAATTTTTCATAGAATCACAAACTATGTAAATAGTAAAATAAACCTCTCGATTAGGCATGAAAATAGGAAAATCATTTAAAAAAACATACATCTATTCATTTACCACTGGTATACCATTCATCTGGATAGTTCATTAATCATTAAAAATTAATGGAATATAGCATTAATTTCCATATGTTATCAGTTTCATAGATTACAGATATGTTTTCAATGGTATGGGTTCTTTATTGTACAAACATTAATACTCATTCTGATAAATAACATATATTTCCCTACAATCTATCTTAGCATTTTAAAAAATCCAGTCCATGCCTAGAATAAAATCAAACTCTACATAAGGTAACACAATGGTGTTTTCAAGTAAACTGTTTCCATAGAAAAGGATAGGTAAATTCTTGTAATTTCTTCTTTCAACAATATTTCCTCCATTTGTTTTTACTATAAGTTTTGATTTCATTTTATGAGGTGAAATTCCATATTTTTCATAAAAAATCTATGAAATGAAGGAATGCATAGACCCCGAATCAAATAAAATTATGAAATCTATAAGATCAAGAATCATACCAGATACCTCCTTATATGATAGCTCAATATTTTCTGATGTGGTGGAAAATGATTTTTCCATATCCTTCTGGATCTAATCATGAGGATCGCCTCCCTGAGTGACTAACATCAAACAATCACTAGAAAAATGACATAATTCCTTATAGTTAAAGAATCTCACCATTATCTTCTAAAACATTTATAGACCATTTTCCATTCACCCTTTAGATATATGTCCAAACACCCCACATCAATATAATTTCCCAATATTTAAATGAAATTCACTAGGATTCGTTTTACCACACTTTATACAAGAATAATAATTGATTTTCTTACTTCATGATTTCTTTCCCGAATTTTCCCCTATGAATGCCTACATGACTGCTTCTTATTAGTTTCATCACAAGGCATATACATTCCAGAAAAATCCATATCATCTTTTTCATCACAATAAATCTGTTACTCATATCTTATAAACCCTCTTGAATACAATGCTCTTCATAAAAATGTTTTCAAAACATATTAAAATCAATTAATGTTATATTCAAAATTAAGAGTAAAATCTGGTATGTACATGGAATTAATTATAAAATTGGATTCATATACTTCAAAAAAATCTTCATAATTATTATTTAGTTGAAATAATTGTTTCTCGGTTATGATTTGTACAATTTTATGAAAATATATTCCCATAAAAAGACACTTAAGTCATCACATTACATACTGTAAGGTCATCACATTTTCTTGTATTCATAAACATAGACCATCATTGATAGAATTCTCCATCCATACAATGCATGGATGGTATTTCAATTTGATGTTATGAACATCCCATGACATCAAATATATTTTCTAGATCCTTGATATGTCCTTCAGCAATCACTAGATCTATGGTTCCACTGAAGGGTGGAGGATGTTGCCTCATAAAATTCTCAAATAAATTTACATTTCTTCATGGTAGATAATTTTCCACTCTAGAATAGATACCACCACCATATATGTCTTGAGTCCACTAAGAAACTACTGTCACAAAATGCATGGTTCTGATTCCCACCATTCCATGCTCACAATCGAACAAACATCGGCCACCTGGTCCCTTCCTACTTCAACATCCATATTTCAACTACAGAAACCCATTCTAAATAAGAATATCATAGATTAAGATACAATTTATTCTTTCAATGCTATAAAATTTCTAATTTTGAGATAGTAAAAATTATTTTAGGTATTACTTTAAGATCATCCTTACCCATTTATTTATCTAGACCATCCTTTGATACCAAATACAAGGACCCAACGATAAAAAATTACACAATTTGGAGTTTTATTCAGTAAAATTCATTTTTATATAATGAGGATATTTTTCGGTATCTATTTTTATATAATTCATGACATAAAACTTTCATAACATCTCATTACCATACATGTCAATAGTACTAAAACAGAATCCACTTTTTCCAAAATTAATAAAAAAAAATAAAAACATATGTTCATTGAAAAATATTCATAATATTTAAATTGTATTAATTATTTCTCTATCACATCACAATAACCTATAAATAACTTTTATAATCTTTGTATGATCACCAAAAGCATAGTATGGGATATACGGAATGAAATCGTTAGTCACGTGATAAAATAACAACCACTAAAACCCATTTTATAATAACACATTAATATTCATGGAAACATCATGTACATTCCTTGTGACATATTTACTGTATCACTCTTAAAATAAACCATTCACATGGAATATCCATTTGGTCAATTTCCATTTCAGGATTACCCAATGCATTAGAGATATATAATGGGGCTCACTCTTCATATATTGAGCTATAATGGGATCACAACATCATATCCTGAGTATAATGGGATCCAAAAAACATAAAAGTGTCCAAGTAACATATCATGGTAACAATGTATCATTATATTTGGATAATTCAATCATTCAATTTATATATATATATATATATATATCAATCTTTATGAATTTTAAAAATGTCACTTTGAAAAGCAGTATAAGTGGAAATTCCATTACAAAAATAAATGGAGTAGGAATTAATGGAAAGTAATGGATATTTGTATGAAATTTAAATAAAAATTATTAAACATAATGTAAAAATATAATCACACAAATAATCATTACACCATATAATGAATAAAGTATAAGGTTAACCAAATGATTGGAAATTGGGGTAAGAATTACCTTACTTCAGTATTTTCTTACTTCAGACTTGTTTAAAAATATTGTATAAAGGTTTAATGTGTATTATTAATATCATAAATAATCATATTCGTGTTTATAACACCTTATATTACCATTTCTTTACATTGTTTTACCCTTTATTTATTTGTATTTTCTTCCTTCTATTGTTTCAGGTGTGTTCTTTAAATGATTTCCTTTGCTGGTTTGTAACTGATTTTCATCTCATATGGGAATGAAATATCAGAAGTGGAAAGAAATTCTATTCATGTGATTCAATAATATTAAATGATTACATAATAAATTTTGGTTATATGGTATGAGGATGAATCATTAGATAAATTATTAGTGATGTTGGTTTAGATCAGTTATGAGGTTCTTTGATAACCACAAAATACTTTCATTATATAAAATAATGTTACGTAGATATAATAAAAAATAACATGAATGAGGATATAAAATTAAAATAAAATTATGCTTCAACCATTAAATTTTTTTTCTAACTAGTATCACCTATGCAATATAAATTGCAATCACATTGTCCACGATATTGGTAAATCAGCACATCAGAGATGATGTTTTTATTTTTATGATAAGAGGAATATGATATGAATGATGATGATGAATTTTAACATAACCATGATAATAATAATGAATACATATCATAATATATATTTCATTCATATTGGATAATTGAAGGTCAATAGTGCATTAGAATATAAATGAATTGAATATAAAACACATGAAAATGAAAGAGGTTTCTTACATATTGATCTCTTCTCCATGATATAATCCTTAAGACCATTGGTTTTGGACTTTTGGTGAGACCAATAAGTCTTGGACGTGGGGTAGAGACTTGTTAAGGATATTGGGTAAGATATAGTCAATTTTAATTGCTTGAGATGTTTGAGAGGAAGACAAGAATCAGGGCGGTATTTATAGTGGAGGAGAGGGGGGATTTTACATTATTCAAATCATTATTTTAATATTTTTGTCCCCGGATAGAAATATTCATCATTCATGTGATAGAATCATTAAATAGATAATTTTAGTTCAAAAAAAGTTGGCTTAAATTACCTGGAATTACCTATATTATATTAAAACATGTATTTTGTATTTATCATAATTTATCGTCTTTTAATATTCTTTAAATTTTTTGGATTTTTTGAAAAATACGATAAATTCCACCTAACCATTTATTTTTAAATGTACAATTCAAAAGTGAACACAATTATTTTAAAATAATTTTTGATATATTCTTAATTAACTTTTTTAAATAAATCATACTTTATTAAAAATGTAACAATTTTAAAACTATAACAAAATTATTGACACCTTGAAAAAAATTATCAAGATATAATTAGATTATAACCTTAAGAAAATGAAATAATATTATTATATAATATTCAGGAGGGCCATAATAATAATCATATTACCGTTCACTCGGGAATGATACTATTCAACAAAAAAAAAGAAGTCGGTACTATCAGACTTCAAATAA
This sequence comes from Viscum album, assembly GCA_963277665.1. Taxonomy (NCBI): domain Eukaryota; kingdom Viridiplantae; phylum Streptophyta; class Magnoliopsida; order Santalales; family Viscaceae; genus Viscum; species Viscum album. Next base: position 141,955,786 of record OY728126.1, on the reverse strand, counting down.
AATTACATATCAGAATCTTAGAAAACAAATTTTTTAAATTATAATCATAGAAGAAGAAAAATTGTGTTTCCAGGATAGTAATGAATATCAATTAAAAAAATATTCATGAATTCCAATTTATTTTTCAAACCTTGGACCGTTAAAAGGATTCAACATTACTCATTGTAATGAAGGGTGGCAGGAGCCTAGGACATTTTACTGATTATCCAATGCTATATCATGTTACCTTAAAGTAGAAATATCATTTCCTAATGACTAATGATCTTTTTGATCTACTAAAAGGGGCTTTATGGTTTTATAACATATACATGTGGCAAGGTAATCACTAGTCATGAATATGATCATAGGATACACCTAATACAAAATTAAAGTGTCAATATGATAATTTTTAGTGTTTAGGAATACTATTTAGTATTACTAATTATCATATGGTGTTTATGGAATTTATGAAAAGTAATTTTCATAACTTCATGAATTCATTTGTTCTAGTGTTTTTGGAATAATGTTTTAGTTTACTCCATGTCATTGATTGAGAACATGAAAAATTTAGATATCATTTGATGAACCTTGAAGGAACATCGTCTATATGGTATGCTTTAAAAGTGTCAGTTTTGCATCAATGAAGTGAATATTATTGGAAATATGATATATGATGCGGTATTCTTAGTAAATCATGAAAATTTACAAGTAGTTATGTCCTAAGAGAAGCCTGAAATATTATTAGTGATTTAGATCATATAGGGTTCTCCCGGTTACTATAAACTGAATGTTTGTGACTTCCCCTATATCTCTTATTTGATGATACCATTAACATTTAAGGGTGTAATGTTTTAATTTTATGGAAGGTGTTAGGATTATTTTTAGGAGGTGATGTTGTGGTTGAATTCGGCACCATTTTTAAATTTTCTGAAACCGAGGTAAGGTTACTGTGTTTTTATGATTCTTCTGGTAAAAATTTTGTATTTTTATTTTTTAAGGTTAAATAGGTTATGGGTTATGGATAACACCATTAATTCCATCCAGAGAAGATCTAACCAACCCATTTTCATTATTTTTTATCATTATCCATGCACTCAAAATGATTACTCACTATATCATTTGGTATATTATTTTAGTATATTCTGATCATAAGAGTAGGAAATATATCATTACTAAAATGGACTTGAATTTGGGACATCCAAACTGTGTGGACAATCTTTAGAGATTTTATTTCAAAATATCTTATACCCTAGGGATATTAAATGTGGTTTTTAATGCATTTAGAGGAAAATTACTAATAAAATCAATGAAATGATTGGTTGGGGATTGGTCTCTACTGATTTTATTTGATGAGATGAGTTTTGAAATGTAAGATGTTGGTAGAATGGTGTTATTGTATTTGATGAAATTTGACATGTATATTGGGATGTTAGTTTTACTTGAGTAGGTGGATGAAACTAAGTGTAAAATCTTGAGTGAAATCCTTTATTGCGATGATACCATGCATTATTGGTATCAGTATCCATCTGGTGATTTATGATTCCTAGAATGTTACATGATCCATTTTGCCTAATGTTTGAGATTATGGTTGTTGAACACAATTATTATTAGTCTGTGATTCCTATGGATACCAAGATGTATCCCTATTTTTGTCATTACTGTTGGTGGAAAGGGATGATATTGTCTATAACAATTTTGTTTTGTGGTGTCCAACTTTTCAGTGAGTTGAGGTGGATCACTAGAGATAAGAAGTTTATTTAAAAAATTTATTTATTCATGTGTTGATGTTGGATGGTATTTACATGGATATTTGATTATATTTAAAAGGAATCATTGTGGGAATAATGTATTTTGGGTTATCATTGATCGAATCAAAAAATCTATACATTTCATATGAATCAATGAGATAAAGAAAGTGGAAAATCTTAGGGACATTTATGTTTGAGAGATTTTGATACATCATGGGGTTCCCTATATAGTTTTTTATAATAGGGATCCAAGGATATAATACAGGCTTTGTAATGATTTAAAGGAGGTGATGTGTTCATATATTAAATTAATAATAGTTTACACTCTATAGAGAGATGGATAGATGGATAGGGCTATCTAGATTTTCGAGGATATGATCTGGGGTAGTGTTTTTGATTTCATAGGATATTTGGAAAATATTTATTCTCAATATTAGTTTTCATATAATAGTAGTTACCATGATTTGATAAATATGGAAGCCTTAATGGTTTTTTATTTGTGTCCATGTAGATTAACCATGTACAAGGAATATTTAGAACAAAATCCATGCTTGATCTAAGTGTTGTTCAAGAGATGAAAACGATGGTACAACTGACCCAATGGAATTTTTTCATGACATAGATTCATTGGAATTCCCATGTAGATCGTCGAAATCAGGCAATAGAATTTTTGGTCAGTGATCTGTCTATTCTAAATGATTTGCCTCAGTTGATACATCACATGCCAAGTAATTAGGGTAATAATGCACTATGGTTTATAAACCGTTTGATATAATAGCATGATTGGGGGATGGTGGCCTAATGGTTTCACTGGTTATTTTGTTTTACAGTTTTCCATGACATGTGTAATTATTTACAAATATGGAGGTATCAACCATATCCTTCCCAAAAGATTATATGGTAGGATGTTGATCTTCTGTCTGATACCACATTGGGTGAGTAGCTAGTTCAGATTATGGATCTCTTGGCTAATTTACTGCACTATAAAACATTCCCCCTAATATGGGTACCATTGCAATATAGAGAAAATAGCCACAAGACGTGACAGTCAAATTCATTAATGAGGTAACATTTTCCTTACCATTTTGGGTCTAGGAAACAAAGGGCTTTCTGGAAGTAGAAATAATATTTGGTATGGAGCTTATAACACCCCATTATCATTTAACCAGATATTTTTTAATCATTATTGTGGTTTTCTTGATTTGTTAGTCGTATAATTTCATGAAGGAATTTGGAGGATACTAGTAATGGTGATGTCAGGGATTTCATGGATTCTGAGTATTAAACCTGTTATATATTTCAGTATCCTTGGTATTTTCATGTAATCTAATTATCACTATGAAAATTTTGTGAACTGGGTGTATATCATGCAAGACACACACCTTGTACTGCTTAAAATACATGTACCAGAAAAAATCTGTTTTTTCATAGAAATGGTACCTTTTTTTGTATATGATCTATAGGTAATACATAAAATGAAATGGTGTCACATTTATGTATATTTATGGTGTTTGGTATTTTTGGTTGTAATCAGATGAATTTCCATTTCATCCTTTCACCTCGCAAATACATTTTGAGCTAAAATATCACATGGATGATTTTGGATACTTGCAATACTTCCAGATCATTTTGTTCAATGTTTGATTACTATTGTGGTTGCGTTGTTTTTCTCCATGTAAGAATTCATTTTTGTTCTTCTTTGGTTTTGGTTTCAGTTGTGTTTTAGCTTCAATTTTGTGATTTTTTTGTGTTTTTTATCCATACATTTTCGTTTCTTTCTATACCATGTCTTTCAAAGGACATTATTTTGGAGTCCAATATCTCTTTCCAAAATATATCAAGGTTTATGAATTGTTGAGCTAGGTGTTTCTACACATTGGATAAATTGATGAAATACATGTCATTATTGATAATTTTCATTGGTTCATTCATTGATTGGAAGTGATAAATTTTTCAAATGATTTCATGGAATGGAAAATTATTTCAAAAAGGGGGGTTTTGGTTGAAAATGTTTTTTATTAATTTTGTACTGGTTTTTCAAAATCAAAAGTGAATCAACATTGATATGAAAACATTTTATGAAATTGTGATCATGGGATTGAAAATAAATAATATAATATCCCATTATAAAGCTTTAATATATCATGATTGAGACAAAATTATCCAAAATGTATGTTATACAACATGGAGGTAACTTGTTATGTTATTTAATGGGGTGGAATGATAATTTTGGTATCCAACAGTTGCCTATTTAGTCTTTTCAGTGTCGAGTAGTAATCAAAAAATAGTTTAATACTTAATATGAGGTTGTTCATCAATTTTAATTAATTTTTATTATCACATGATTTTTTTTCATTAATGGTTTCTTATACTGTTTTATATATTTGGTTGTATCGCATATCATAGCAAGATAGGTAGATTAATTTATATTTGATTACCTAAATACCTCTTGATGAATTTATATGAATTTATATTTTTATTACTTCAACTTTTAATATTTATTTATTCAGAATGTGGAAGTATTTTATAAATATGTAGGTAAGAAAAAGATAAATTGTTATATAAATGGTTTGGATTTATTAAACTACTTTATAAATATGTTTTTTATGATCTAGAATTGTTGTATTCCGAATTTTAGACTATGTATAGAATCTGTGGAGGTATCTACTAATATTTTACACACACCCTACTTTTGAATTTGGGAATTTGTGAATATATTTTTCGTGGATTTAGGAAAATGGAATATTATCTTATATTAAGTTTACTTTTCATGATAATATTGGATTATTTATGGTTTGTTTTGGAAATTACTTTTGGTCATATGGGATTTTGTATTACATTCTAGTTTATTATATTTTGGTGTGGGATTGAATGTCCTTATGGTATCTTGTTTATTTCCATAAAAAATGTAGATAATTTTCTTAATTTTCTTATAATTAGGATATGATATTGTTTTCCCATTTTACACATACAATGTGAATGGCACATTTGTGTGGCTTGTCATTTCGTCATGGGTAGATTAATTATAAAAAGGGTTTAGAGTAGTGGAGGGAGTTGATAGATCTAACAGCATAATACTCATTGGAATAACTAACAAAATAGTATTTGTAGTGTAAAGGTATGGTTTTTTTATAATATTACAATCAATTAATTATCAAGCACCATTCTCTATATCTCAAATAAAACAATCCATTTTTCAATTAATATATCCCAATCAACATTTAACACATTATAATTCTCAAATATTGAAATAAAATCCTACGTCAAGGGTAGAATGTTTAGATCCATGGAAACAGTTCGGAAAATGACCTTTATTCTAAATTAGTAAATATATTACTTTGGGTAAAATCAATTGAATTTTAATGGTTTATCATTCTTTTCTAGCATGTTGTACATAGTTTATAATAACTACTAATGTTTTGGAAGCATGAGTTGAAAATCCATAAAAAACAAACTCTATGGATTGTCTAAACTTATCAAACATTACCTTCAACTCATCCCTTATTTTTTTCCTTATATTCTATTCCAAAAAATCTTTCTAAATAAGAGGAAAATGAGGATGCACAATTTTATGACATGACTAAAATAGATGATTTATTAATCTATAATATGATTTCTACACCATATCAAAAAAATATGCTTAAAATGCACATGACTATTCATTTATATCTTCAATATCATTATATTGTATATTCATATCAATATAAAACATAGGTTGAAGATGATAAATCATAGAGAAAACAATCCTTATAATTACTTCCTATTGATTAGGCTCTACAAATCTCCAAAACCATGAAATGATTATCTAAAAAACCCCATATGATTATATTTTAATTTATTGAAATAATTATTTGAGGTGTATTATGTATAAGGGATATTGGTAGATTGGTCATAAAAATGTTTCCAACTATCTAATTTAGCAAATTCCTCTATTGATCAGTCATTTTCAAATTGATCATCACTTCTAACATCAGCAAAAAAATTTCCTCCTGAATAACATGTTCAGTGTACTCAAAACTTCCTCAATATCATCATGATGATCATCTTTTTAACCATAATTTTTATGAGAAGGATGAAATATGTGTTAGAGAGTTTGGCCAATCAATTCTCTCATTTGACAAACATTACTCATTTATTGAGAATCTATTGAAGAAATGGGAGTTCCCTCCAATGGTCTCTATGAGAAGGGGATATAAGGTCCACCATATCATGTTGAATTTATCCATAATCATCAAAATATGAATGTGAATACTCTAAGACCAAAATAATAGATACAAGGTACTTCTCCCCCTTATTAGGTGTATTAGTAATAAGTGATCTGGGAGTACCCCCAAGAACAATAGATCTCTCATAAGTTTCTAATTATTTTTCCAAGTCCTTAAACACATCCCACTCTAGGATAAGTCAATAGTTAGACTCCTCAGAAAAAATATCCTCAACATAGGTTCTCTATCATGTTATGACAATCATAATAGAGATTCAGGTCATCTATATGATGTTATAAGTGTAATGATCCTTTCATCTTCAAGATCCTCTCTAGCTTCCTCATAGAAATTATAAATCCTATATTTTACTTCTCAATATTTTCATTGTTATATTTTAATTTTTTCTATACCAAAAACTACATCATTATCAGAATAGACATAAATCCCCTTAGGTTTGAGACATTTATTCAACAAAATACATTGGTATAATAAGGTACTTAACTGGATCAGCCTATCAAGCCCTTCTTTATTCCTTGGGTTCTAGTTTCCCTTCATTTCCGTTCAAATGTATTGTGCACAGAAATGTCCATAAGATGAGTTAATTATTTTCCCCCTATATAAATAAGAATTTTTTACTCCAATAAGGATGAAATGATAAATATAAACGGTAAATAACTAATCATTGAATTAGGATTACATAACTCAAATATACGCGTAATGAAAAATCATTGTTGATTAATTTGAAATCCATTTTTTAAAGGAATAAAAATATATCATGGCATCTTAGGATACCCCATATAATATTCATAGATAGATCGGGTTCTATATAAACATGACCAACACCTAAAATCTATATTCATCTCAACAAAAGTCAATCACATGAGGGTTATATTCACATAAATATCATTTAATATACATTTAAATTTAAAATATACATTATTAATATGAAATGATATTCGATAATCATAAAATTATCATTTATGTTGCAAACTAAAACAAATTACCCATTATGTTAATGAGAACTCATGAACTTCTCCATGAATAGCTGTCTTAATGATTTAAATGTCCACTACATGAATTTATTCTATGAGAGCACAAATTAATTTAACAAGAATCAGTTATATTGGATTACCTTTATCATTAAAATAATCAACATATCGTTATTTCTTAATCATTTTCCAAACTAATTACTTACAATATTGCAATGACTATGTATCACGTTCCATTTCTAGAATATATTATATAGTCTAAAAGATTACTTTTTTGTATTTTATATACAATTAAAGCTCTATTTTATTTTATTTAATTTCATTTCAAGAGAATATCCAATAGGAGGCGTGGTAAAAACATGACACTTCATCCTTGGAATTCTAAATTTGATTTGGTACATTTCAATGCTTTTAATTTTACATAGAGATGAGTTTTGAGATAGTATTGTCCATGTTTAATATAGGTTTTTAGGAAGCTATATTTTGATATGTATGATATTTTTTAAAAAGAAATAAGAGATCATTTGGAATTGATATCATTCCAGATGGATTATTATTCTATATTCATTTCATGGTTTTTGAGAACAAATTTATAATAAACATATATACATTCAACCAAAACCTTTTTTCAAGAAAATCATTGTATATAACATACATTTCTTGCATATTGTTTGGTGATCCATGATATATATGGAATAGTATATATAATCACTATGACCTCATGGAAGTTATAATAACTATTTGAATTAAATATTCATGTTAGGTCGGAAGTGAAATTGTGAGTAAACACTCATGGTATGTATTGTGACCGTGTGAGTAATTATTCATTGTAGGTATAATAACTCAATGAATATCTATACATAGTAGATAGACTGACTTTATTAAAAAAACACACCATTAGTATACAGATCATGTGAACCATACTTCCTTGTTACTACATGAAAATAAATGAAAATTAATCAAATGAAAAAAAAATCAAACAATTAGTCATAATTTATCAATCCCAATTCATGTCTCACATAATTTACTCTCTAAATAGTAAAAGGATTTTTAAATATGCCTATAAGATGAAATTTAGTAGAAATTGATGCATTAGTTATATCTTTTTTTTATAATGTATCTCTCAACATGTGATTTCTTATATCAATGTGTTCTATTTTTGAAAGTCATATGAGATTCATAGATATAATTAAGGAACATTAATTATCACGGTCTATAGGTTCTTGTGGAAATTGATATCCATAGTCTAATAATGATTATTTCATCCATATAATCCATGCACAAAAAATACATATAACTATGTAATCAGTTTTAGTAGTGGGTAATGCAACATTTTCGTCATTTTTACTACACCAAATAACCAAATAACATCCAAATAAGTGACATATTCGAGAAGATATTTTTTATCTAATGTATGAAAACTAAAATTAAAATCTAAGATATTTTAAATATAAAATTCATTTACTTTAGGATAAAATATACCTATGTTGGTTGTAATTTAGTTGAAATCTATTTTGTACTTTGTAAAAAAATTTATTTTGGATTTTATTGAAATAGGGAACATATTCACATAAAAAATTATTAATTTTTATAGTAGTGATATATACTGATTTTGTAATCGTATATCTACAAGTGTTTTAATCAACTGGTTTCCCTATTTCATGAAGGTCTAGTTTACCACTCACACCGAGGGAGTATCATTACCGTCTGTATTATCCTATCCAAAAAAATTATCAAATCAATAAATTTCGTTGACTGAAAATCAAAAATTATTCATTTTGAAAAATTATAAATCCAATATAGATTTTAAGTACACCAATACAATTCATTTAAAATACATTTTCAATCATTTTTAATAATTTAGTGAAAAATTAATTTTTGGATGATAAAAAAATAATATCTTCATAATAAATTTTTAATACTAAAACATATATTTAACTATTTTTTTTAAAATATTTAGCATCATATATTAGTTTTTTAAACTTTATAAAAAATTAAATAGATTAATACTATCATACCACGATATAGGTGCCTGTTTTAGACCACATATATCATTTTTTACTATACTAACATTATTTGAAATGACAGGGTTTATGAAATAATGGGGGTTGTTCCACAAAAAACATCCCATATTATATTACTATTTATGAATTCTCTATTGACATCCATTTGATATAAATTTAAATACAAATATGCCACATCAGAATTAAAAATTCTGATCGATTCAATTATCCATAATAGTGAAAATGTTTCCTCATAGATAATACATTTTAGTTGACTACACCATTATGGAAAAAAAAATATTTCACTATTTCCCATTATATTGTCTGACTCATCAAATTTATTCAAAAACACAAATTTTGGCCCAGTAATTAGGTAGTCCTTGTATCATTTAACTATGTATTAGAAACTATTTAATTAAAACAAATTTATCTATTATATACTTTCTATTACCCAAAACTCATCATGAATTTTGCCTATGATTTTATTATGTTCATGTTGTGAAAATAATTCCTCATATTGAACTTGTATCCAAAGATTATCTCTAGTTTGGATTCATTTATTTTCGTTTATTATAACAACATATATGGTATGATATCTATGAGTCATAAAAAATCAAGGAATACTAATATTTGAAATATCATTCTCATCTGTAGGTTTGGATTCAAATACTTCATTAGAACTAAAGGATTATATATATATATATTATATATATATAATTATAATTTATTTTAGCAATGATATCACTATTTGAAATGCCATACTTGATATTTTCTATGCGGGTCTTAGGCTCATGTGCATCAATCTCATTGAATTTGACATGTTAAAACTTCTACACAATTATCCCATTTTATAAAATAACATGTATGATTTATTGGATGATTATTATATATGAAAAATTCATTCACCACTCTTGGATAAAAAATTGTTGAAATTTTCTATCTTACTGTGTATAAACACATTAGGAAAAAGACACTAACTTAATTAACTTTCTGTTTTCTAACATTCCATAAGTTATATAGAATTTTATTTAAATGTGGTCCACTATAACTCAATAATTAATATAAAAGGATTTATTTATGTATTCATTGCAAAAATAATAGGCATATCATAATCATTTGGAATTTTCTATGACAATTTTTTGAGGGGTTTCATTTCTCCCCTCGCCAACATAATTCTACTTTGGGGTTATAGAATAAATATATTTAAGATTATACCCAGACTTTGAGTATAATGATTCAAAATATTTATTTTTAAAATCATTTCCATGATTAGTTCATAAGGTATTGATTATAATCCTACATAGATTTTATACATATGTTAAATAATCCCAATATAAGAATAAGATTCCCTTATATGAGGTAAAAATAATGCCTAGGTGTATCTAGAGATGTCTAATATATAAAAAACATAGTGTTTTATATCAAAAATATAAACACTATTGGATCCAAATAATTCCATGTGAACCCACTCTAGGGTTCGCGAAGTTGAATCTTTAGACATTCGTTTGAAAATGATCTTATGTTGATTCGATTTTTTCATAAACATTAGGGTTCTAGTATAGGTAAATCATTGAATCAACAAATCCTAAATACATATCTAAATGATTTTATATTTTAATTCCCTAGTCTCTTATTCTAACTCCATGATTATTTTTTAAATGAATAGAAAAAAAATATTCTGAACAAATAATAAATTCAAATCTAGAGTACATTCAGTATCTTTTCAAATAGTATTAAATAAAAAAACATGATTCTATATTACATCAATTATTAAAAAACATTCATGGTATACATCATCACATATCAATTATTTTCTATGTAGATTGTACACAAATATATCTACAAATAATACAATAGAAATTAGAAACATACAGAGATACCAATATGTCTAAGTATAATTAATTTTTATAACGGAATTTTCACCAAAACTCATATGTAAAACAAAAATTTTGATATTTTTTTGTGAACCAGGTTTTGTTCCCAATCATATGAGTTGAACATAGACTATCTAGATACCATATATTATTACTGGAATATTTCATTATTGTTTCATACAATAATTAATTAAAAAATAGATTATTTTTGTACCCAAAATTTTTAGGGTCCAAAATTAATTGTAATAAGATATTTGTTGTAATATACTACTATTTAAGTAGTTTCTAACAGTAATATCAGAGTTTCTTATAAATAAAATATTTATTATTTCTATTCTAATATTAATTATTGAAAGAACGATTGGAACTGTAACATTAGAAGAATAAGTTCTTATAGATTTTCCTCTATCTAGCTTGGTAACCAATTAAAGTTTTCTACTCATGAGTGGTTTCCATAAAAAGAAACTGGGAATTATTTTTGATATTATTTTTCTATAATTATATATCCATCTTAATTTCTTTTTATATTAAATGTATTAATTTTTCTTATTTTAATAGTTTATCTTTTTTAAGTGTCTCTATAGAAAAATAAATTTTAATGTGAGTAGATAAATATTATGGCCCCATTAAAATTATATATATATATATATATATCCATTAAAAGTTTTTTCTAGTACATTAAAATATTAGAATAAATTATCACTACAGTTTTTCATATCAATATTTAGATTTTTTGATGGTTTAGAAATATATACAAGAGATACAAGAACAACATTAGATAACTCACATGTATTTGTCATGAAAAAAATATTAGTAATGTAATTTATATATTTTCTAATAATGTATTAATCACATGAGATTTAATTTGAGGCATTGTAGTTGGATTTATAAACTTTTTTATATTTTTTCATTTTTTTCACATTCTTATTCTTATATTCTATCATTGTAATGTCTTCTTTGTTGTGTACTTTTCATTCAGACTCATTGAAGGTTACTTTGTTTTTTAAATCATCATTTTCAATTTTTTTAAATAATTCACATTGTTATCATATTTTTCTATTTTAGTTTTATTTCATAATGAATTTCAATTACTTATAAAATTTCTTGAACCCTCTCGCTGGATGAGTTATTTTTTCATCACTAAACGATGGTTATTCCTCATAACTTGAACTTATAGCTCTGATGTTTTTTAATTTTCATAGATCCAAAATAATGGAATGTTAATGACTTCGTTTATTTTTTATCATATTCATCCTTATTTAGTTTATGTTCCTCCTCATAGATAATTCATTTTTCAATAATTTCCATCAATAACTGGGTAATAATATAACATCATTCTCTGATGGAGACCAATATTCTACTCTACCTACACATAAAACGTCATATCAATAACATTACTTGTTATAATATAGTAATTTATTTTCCATGTTCTTTTTTAGTGTTGAATATTTCATTATTCTTAATATGAATGTCAGAAATTGTTTCACAAGATTCATTTTGAAGTTATCATATTTTAAATTATAAGTATTTCATAACATTTATTTAAAATTATATGTTTCATCTTGAGAATCAAAAATACTATCCAAAAGTAAAAATTAGGTAATACAATAAGATATTATTTAATAGTTTTCCTCTCCTAAATTAAAATACTAATCATTATTTTATTAATATTTAAAATCATAGAAATTTGTTATAGTAGTGTCCCATGTGTTTCTTCTAGATCTGGGATTTCATATTTTTCTACAATAGATGTCCATATTTCAAATCACATGCATTCCATATGATTCTTTGTATTTATTTTCCAATTAACATAATTTTTTCCATTAAAATTATGAGGTCTATTAGTGCAATACCCCTCAAGATTAGTATAATCAATATAGATATTAATTTATATCGAACATAAATTGATGATCATTTAAATTACAATCAATCCTAGTGAAAACTATTTTGATGTTTCCTATAAAACCAAATTATGGTCCATGTGGATAAATTAAGGGGGTTAATTTAAATCCCAGTATAATTTCTATGATAAATATTGAAACACAAAAACCCCACAATTTAATAGAAATGTCTAGTTGATTAGATATGTAAAATTATATAATAATTTTTCTCTATAATTCATTCAATGGTTTTATAAATACATAATCAATATTATCTTACAAAATATATACTATCTTTTGAGAAACGTATGTAGAAATAGACACAAAATATTAAAAATATGTCAAATAAAATAATCAAATTATAGTTTTGTTATTTTTTATTAAAAAGAGAATGTGTTTTTATTTTTAAATAGATAATAAAAAACAAATATAATAGTGGAAAATAATTGAGAGGTTGAATAATAATCCATGTCCTAATCCCCTTCACTTGGAAATAAACCAATTACCATGATGTATATTATTTAAAAAAATGATCCAAAACGTGGATAATATTTTTTACAAAAAACTAATCAAAAGGATGTCAAATCACATGAATTATTCCATATATATGTGAGGGATAACCGTTATAGAGATCACACAAGACCTCTTAAATAGTTATTTTTAGTAAAAAATTAAAACTATTTAAAGTTAATATCAATCACTCTAATGTTTACTCTACACAATTGTATATATAGATGAACATAGTAATAAATAACATAAATCAGATGTAATGTGTAAAAATAGTAATATATAAGTTATATGAAAAAATGGTTTAGATGAATTTGAATATCTTCAGACATTTTAGAGACTCCGTATTTTTTATTTAAAGAATATCAAACAAGTTTATTTACTAATTAAAAATAACTGAGTGTCACGAAGAGTTATAAAAATTAATATTTGTATAAAAGGATCGGCCACGTATTTATCTATTATTAAATATATCACTATGTTAAAGTCACATATATTTCATAATCAAACATAATTCTTCATTAAAAATATCTCCATAGAATATAAGTCAATAGAGAAAAAACAAATTAATCCTTAATTGTACCGATGTTAAAATTAATGCATTGAAAACCGACTTTTGGATAATTAAAAACACCCAATTATAAATATAGAAACAATTATCATTATTCAATTAAGAATAGGTCGGTCGACTTTATGATCATTTGAAAAGATCAATTAATTTGAACACATGCCACACTCTCATCATTTCTTTATATTGTAGTTTATTATCTTTATACATTCATTTGAATTTGTTTAATGTTAGCTTCATTGCATCACATAACCCCAAAATTTATAATCCAGACCATTTTTAATTTTTACATTTACTACATCTACATATAGAAATGGATTTTATAATAATTAATTAAATATTGTGTACCAACTATAGGGTTGGCTGGTTGTTCTTGCATCCATGTGTTATACAACACATGGTAGATTATTCAATACGTAGAGTGTTCATCATCAATGAATAGTCAGTTCATGACATAGATATAATCTTTTCTTCTAGAACATGTTATTAAATTTGGATAATTTTTCAGGTGGATAATAATTTGAGGTAATATTATCATTATAACATGACCTTCAATGTTTGTACAAATTCCACATACAGTAAGTACATTACACTTATGGTTTGTTGTCACAGTAAGTTCCAGAATAACAATTTTTTTCTTTTTTTATATAAAATATTATTACTAATTGAAATCATGATATTAATAAATAAAATTATAAATGTTAGTTGTGTTAATTAAAATAAATAGGTGATGGTATAATTCAATAGTAATTAGGATATTCTTAAATGCATGCTTTATATCTGGATTACATTATCAGCTTGAGGATAAATGACATACGATATCCATGGTATGGGCCTTATAATACATTGAGACTTTTATCATGAACATTACCGATGTTAATATCTGAGAGAGGATATTGTATGAAAAACACATCAATATTAATTTCAGATGTTGTATGTTTTATGGGATACTCATATCCATGAACATGTGTATTGGTTACTAGATTTGAAATTATTTTTAATTCAAATGATGAGGGGTATAATTTTATGTATTGATGAAATCCATAATGAAATATTCTCATAGTAAAGTATGATAAATTGTTCAATTCTCGGATGGTATGGTTTTAATGAATACATCATGAAACTATTGCCTTTTTTACGTTTAATGGATGTTAATTTCACATGCACCGTAATGGAAATAAAATCATATAATATGTTAATTTCAATGGTATTTTACAATTTTTTCATTTCATAAATGTAAATGAATGATATTTTGTAATATATAGGAATAATAACTGTGATGTATCTTAAATCCTGAAATTATTTATATAATGTTATTAAATTTTATGGTAAAAAATCATAGGATTTAGTCATCATTTTGACTCATTCTTGTCTTTTTGGTATACATGATGTGTTTCAAGATACAACTCTTGATATGTGAGTTGGAACCAGGGATATTAATATGGGGTCCTAGAGGGTCACACATAATGTATATTAATAGGATCAACTAATTTAGGTGAATTAGGCTTTAGGAAGAAGTGGGACTCATGTGTGGGGATAATTCTATGTCTAGGTGAATGATTGAATGTATATTTATTCAATTGTTTTGTTTTGGTTTTGAATAAAAATATTTAAATTTATATTTCAGTGGTATTTAAAAGATATTTAATTAAAAATTATTTAATATTATCTAGTATTTAATGTCAAATAAATGTTACATGATCAAGGTTGATTAATTATAAATGGGAGGAATGGTCCATATTAATGGATCTTCGTTCTATCATGTGATAGTAAACTAACTCAATAGCAATGTAACGCTATAAAAAATATAATACATTAAATTAATGATATACTATTATACCAAAAAATGTAAATTAACTATGTAGTAATTAAAAATCTATTATTTTAATATAGAAGTTGATTATCCATTATAAATATATGTTAATATTTTATTAAAAAAATTAAGAAAATAATAAATAAATGGTATGAAGTTGTAAATTTCATCTTTATTAAGGTAATTTTACTAATCATGGATTGGGGATAACTTCAATAGGTTTTTCCCTATACCATTACCAATAAAAATCAAACAATGTTCTTTTTAGAGTAATAATTTCCCGTAGAATTTCAATATCATGAATATCGTTATGAGATATATGCTAGTTGAATCATTTCTCATGACTACTATTACTTGATATCTTATCCTTATATATTATATAGAGTTGTTGTTAGGTTTTTTGTAGACATCGGTATGATATTAACATATAATTATCAATGTAATAATATATAGATATATATATATCACATTTATTTTTATAATTTTTACATGTATACTTTAAAAGAGGAAAACCTAATTTTTAATACAAATGTATATAAATAAATAATAATATCATTTATGAAAAAGTTATTTTAATGAAAATTTCATTTTTTATTCTATGAATACATATTAAAAAATAATTATTTTATGGTTAAATTATTATCTTAATAAAATAAATTTTTTCTCTGAATAATCGATTAATGCATATTTAATAAGTAATTGAGAGAAAAAACAATATGGATAGTTTTCATTTGAAGAATATTTTTCTAAAAAAAGTTTATCAATATACATTATGATCTAATTTAAAAGTTTATTTTCACATATTTAGGAAAATAATTGTATTAAATAGAGTGTTGATTTATAATAATCACATTGAAATTTAGCTATAATTGTTATTTTATTTTTTTAAAAAAAATAATTACAGGGATAACCTTTTAAAAGTGGTCAATAAGAGTAAAAAGGATGTAATAATATTTGAATTGAATTTTTCTAAATTAATATGAATAATATTTTAATGTATTAGATCAATTTTACTCTATTTTAACAATAATGGACCACCATGTGACCTCAGTCATACCTCCCAATACACTAAAGATGATGACAATCAACAACTGTTTACGGAGTTACTACGTGGTGACAACGCCCCAATAATTGAGTGTATGATAACACAACAAAAAATAATACAAAATAATTAATGAGTGTAGAAATAATTAAAATATAATATATATTCTATATTGAATGAATATTTAGCTAGAATAAGTTTTATAGACACATGGTTATGCCTCCATACAACGACAGATCACCAACTAGGAAGATTAATATACAATAAATGAAATAAATAACATGTATTATGGATATTAAGGATCCTTCAGCCATAAAAAATCCATATATATAGTCTTTTAAACATAACAATTTGAATGATCTTATCGTACATCTTTTCACAACATAGACCAATGTATAGTTATGTATGCTTGTGTACACATGTTCCATGGCCGCCTATTTCAGGTGTGAGTATAACTCTGTATGGAACCACTATTGTGGTCCCATAAATTATTAATAAATATATATTATATTAATTTAAAATTATTAATTTAATTAATAATAATGTGTATATGTGTAAATAAAACAATCACCATCGATCCTCTAATTTTTGACACAACACCTATGATCGAACCAATCAAAAATTGGATAGTGGTGGAGTATCCCATATCAAATCTTGTAACTGTACCAACCAATATTAGGAATATGGATGATTCATAAAATAAAGTCCAAGGAAATCCTAGTCAAGGGACTTGAGATGAATCCTTAGTGAGTTTCCATGGAATTCCTACCAAAATAACCCCGATCAAAATCATAGGACCATATCCAATGCATTCCAATCGAATTCCCATGAGTTGAATCCAAGGTGTTCATATAAATAATTCCACCCCAAATAATAGTGATCAAAATCCATATATCATATCCCTGTAATTAAAACTCAAATACCAATGAAAAAAACTGTAGATAGGTTCAATGGATTCTAATAAAATATCTAAGGGAAAAATGAGAGGTCCATATCCAAAATCCTCAGTTCTATGTACCAGGTCCATAGATATTCAAACAAATAGTATCAAGAATCCATGGAACTCAATAAATAAAATCAAATCCAAAATATGGCATGGAGTCGTCTTCCAAGGAGAATTTTTGTTGGATCCCAGGTTTTTAAATACATCGCAGTGGGAAGAGCATCCCACAACAACATCACATATATAATATCTCAACATGGTATTCCTTCATTCTAAACACATCCCACCATTCTAACATTTAACTCTAAAGTGCACAGAATAACCCCATCAAATTATAATATAAATCTCACAATGTTTATTCGTGTTATAAGATTAATCCTATAATCATCACAACCCATATTCCATACAAACCCATGATAGGATCCACATATCACTAGGTACCCATCAGAGTTCTCTCGATTTCATCATACCCATGACACCACAATTATGTTCCACTACTACATTCTCATATATATGAAAATATTATGACCCTATGGATGAATAACAAACCTCAACATCATCATAGTCACACCACAACCTCATTGTCCTCATAATTATTATTGTATTGATAATTGATAAGGTAAATAAATGCATGCCCTTCCACATCCCAAGTAACCCTTGTCGAGTCCTCACACCCAACATGTCCATCAACCTCATATAAAATACCATCCTACGTAATCACAAAGTAATGTGATATTAACTCTCACCATGAGGTCATTTAAAATTATATTCAGGTCCAAGTCATCTATAGGATCCAATATGGATTACAAGGCACATTCATTCTCATCCCTTCACATCTCTCAACATAGAGGTCAATAAGGCATAGGTACTAAGATCCATTATTGTTACCAAATACCATTACAATCCAAAGTGGTTTCATGTGCCTCAATGAATTGAAAAATAAGAAAACACTCTACCATCGATGGTCGCGGAATGAAGTAAACACTCAAGGGTACAACCTGGCCAATCAAAAATCAATCCATCAATCCATATAAATTAAACTTATTACAAAAGTATAAATAATTTATATATATCAAGAACCATTAGTTGTGAGACCTCATATCATATGATACAAAACTAAAATATATACATTCTATATCAAAATTAATAGGGACCACCTACCTCAATCCATAAATTATTTCATTTAAAACACCAACCGAAAGTTATCACACAAGCTCATCCAAGTCAAATTGGAAATTATCCATAACGTGAAGGACATATATCACTCCATGAAACAAAATATTATTAATTATAATATTTAATAATTGTTTAATTTCCCATGCAATTCTAAAAAAACCCTATAAAGAATACATATCTATCATAAACAATAATTTATTAAACTGACTTAATTTAAGTGAAGACACTAAATATATTCATTCAATGAAATAACTTCATAAAAATGAAATGAAATGTTGTATAGATACTCTATCAACACATCCTCTAACAAATATATATGAATTAAAAAATATTATAAATAATTTACAGCATGATTATTTATAATTGATTTTGAAACCCTAATATTGTTGACAAAAATTAGTAGAAACCACGGTGGAATACAAAAGGGGAAGTAAGATGAGGAAATTCACTATAAAACAACCATGGAAAAAAATAAAATCCACCCCATTTCATGGTTAATTGAAAGAAAATATAGTAGGGATGTTTGTCATCCCGTGTGCTGACATGGGAGAAAGAAAAGGGAACAAAAACCATAAATAATAAAGGGTAATAATGAAAACCACTACCAATTTAATAATAATTCAAGACAAGGCCAAATGAACCCTGACATTCTATACACTATTATGTATCCAAGCCAG
The DNA here is from genome assembly GCA_963277665.1 of Viscum album. Classification (NCBI taxonomy): domain Eukaryota; kingdom Viridiplantae; phylum Streptophyta; class Magnoliopsida; order Santalales; family Viscaceae; genus Viscum; species Viscum album. Next base: position 141,936,382 of record OY728126.1, on the reverse strand, counting down.
ACCTTAATGATCCTGACACGCCATGACAAATGGAAGGGACCTCATATTCTCTAATTGTTCTATATTAGAAACACATTAAATTATGTAGGCCAAAACAACCAATACCATATTACAACCCACATTATACTCAATATTTTATACTTTAAAACATCCCAACATAAAATTTTATTATTCGGGGTCAATGACATTACTATTCAATATTTATATATTCCTCTGGCCTCCACCATGGTCTCCCAGTTATCCAGAACTCATGTACCATGAATTGGGGGTTCCATAGTAATCATGCCAGTCCAAGGACTCTATGCCTTAGTACTTGGTGATTAATTATCCACCACTATGATCCCTATAATATGGTGCTTCTGGTTTCATATAGGTACAAATTTAATACAACCCACTCACTATAACATTCCCAAATTTCCACTCATGTAACCAAATAAACCATTTGGCCTCGTTCCACACCCAAAACTTCTCCTTGGTATTTCCAAAATCTCGAAACATTGTTTAAATAATTATTTTTTAAATTAACCCCATTTACCAGAAAAAAAAATTCCAAAGTAGTTTTGAATTTAAAAACATATAAAAAGGATTGGTTTCTAAATCTAACCCAATAACACTTATCATCCTAAAGAATCCTCAATAAATATAAAACCACGAAATCAAAAAAAATTGGTATATCAATTCATAATTAACTCACCAGAATAAATGTAAAAACTACCATAGAACATGATAATCACAACTCCATACAATTGGTGCACTATTTATAAAAAATTGATACACAACTAATACCCTTCCCCAAAATACCAAGATAATGTGTACCCAAATCCATCTATCTGAAGTCATGAAGTTGTCATCTATCAATTTATCATCTTGCTTATTGTGATTACCACATTATTCAATTTCCATCTCACCACACCCAGTCATGCATGAAAAACAATTCATTTCATTGAATGAATGTTTTAAAATATATTGGATTCACAAAATTGTGAAATAATTATATCTTTATCACCAATAAAAACATATGGATTCATCTTGATATTTTATAAGAACACACATTGAATTTAGTATCTAACTTATGGTGTAATTCCATACTTTTATCTTCACGACACCAAATTCTCCATCATACTTGTCTCATGAGTACCATCATGTATCTGATCAACATAACTTTTTGATCCCACCAAAAAATTACTAACATAGGATTTAATTCATGTACTCTAACCAATATTATTAATTGTTTTCAAATCAATTATTTCCTAATGTACTAGAAATATGAAGGTCTTATCACACACCCACATCCCATTGTTATACCAACTATTTAATAACTAGTATCATCACATCCCTGAATCTACCCATGTGGGTTCATGTTTCCTTTACCCACCCTCTATTATATATCATATATAACGACTAGATGAAATCCTCAAGTAATACCTTTGGATTTAGGGAATTACTTGTTTCGAAATAATTTTATATTTTTGAAAATTTTCATTTCATGTAACATTGAAAATAATTTATCATATATTAATGAACAAATTTTGAATTACATTATACACAAGTTCAAGTTTTCATGTACTTCAAATAACCTAATGCGTAACATTCTATACATGAAACATCGAGGTTATCATACAATACATAAAATATTGACATTCCTTGGTGGTTTGTTTAACACGCTATTCTGAGTTTTAAGAAAGAAGAATAAATTAATTTTAGACACTAATAGATATAAAATTTTATAAAATAAAATTTATTTTTGAATTAATAGAGTCTAAACATTATTGGTGTGAAATTTTGTTTTTCCCCGTGAAACATTATTTTTTGTGAATAGTAAAAATAAAAATAATTTCCTTACAAATAACGTTTTTTTGTTTAAATAATTATTAGTGTTAATATATATTTTAAATTAGTTTTAAAAGTCACAATAGTTCAATTATGAATATATTCATGAAATTTAGTTCATTGAAGTTGTTTAAATATTGAAATTAGTTATAACAACTTATTGGACATTTGAATGTTTTGACTTTAAAACCCTACTTTCTCACCACATCTGCGGCTTTACCATTAAAATAACACTCTCAAATTATGATTTGAATTTCGAAAAAATGACTTACATTGTTTTAATAGGAATTATATTTGTTTTTTAATATTATAAAATTAATTTTTGGTCTATAAACAATATTGAATGGAATTAAAAATAATCACAATGATTATGGTAATATTAAACATCATTAATGTCTAAACATTTAACATAAGGAAATATATGACTTGGAAAATTGTCCAAAATCCATTTAATTCCAATTATTACACTATATATCCATTTGTTTTTAATTGTATGGTTTATTGGGATTTTATTTAATGTATATTCCCTAAATAAAAGGGTAAGTAAAGAAAAAGTCAAAAAAACCTTTCATTGATTTTAAGTTATTAAATTTAGAGATATGTTAAAAGAATCCTATTATTAGTTATACTTATGATTTCAAAATATAAATGTGTAATTTTTATCTTAATAAAATATCAATTATTTTTAGAGAGGTTCTTCTTACATAGAATGCGTATGAAGTTCCAACATAATGAATATTTAGTAAAATATTAACTAAAAAATTACAATAAATTGTGAAATCGAAGTTAATTGATTGAGTTATTTCCTATAATTATTTATATTTATAAATATATCATTTTAAAAATATATTTTATTATTATATTTAAATCAAAAAATTTGTTTTATCTTTTAAAATTATAATTAAATAAATAATGTTAATAATTTACATTATTGTTATTTTACAATAAATAATATTTTATTAACTAATTTAAAATTTATAAAAACATGATATTATTCCAAGTGATATTTTATTTTCATAATATATTAAATATTATTCATTAATGGACGAATATATCTTTTATAATTATCATATTGATAGGTTTATTGTAAAAATAATTGTTTGCATGGTTCTACTTTACATTGTATTTTATGGCTCACATGCTCTTATTTCAAAATTATTTCAAAAACCAATGATATTTTTATTTTATAAATTATAAAGAATATTAATATTTTAGTTTATGTAAATTTTGGAATAAATATTACATTATTTTTTGTCTTAATGGAAAAAATACTTATGTTATAAAACTAGATTCTTTAATAAAAAATGTCATCATAAAATTGGAGAATCATAGATGTTAAGGAATCAAATTATTAAAATCACTTATTTCATATGATTTGGATGTTTTTATATACCATTATTCCAATTTACAATATTACTTATCCATTTTAAGAGCATTAGGTGTGGTATAAATCCCATTAATGAATACCATTTGGTATTTACAATAGTGCATCTCTCTTTCGAATATAAAAAAGAAATCAACCCCCCCCCCTTTTTGTTCACACCACTAAAAACTCTATGGATTGTCCAAAATATTACCAATACCCAAATAAAACATAACTATCATACTACTATAAGAATTTCATTGTTATATGTAAATCTACAGAATAAATATTCCGCAAACCAAAGAGGAGTTAGTTGATTATGAGGTAACACCTTCGCTCAAGATCCTTCCTTTTATTTTCCTTCTCCACCCCTCCAATATCATTATTACTGTGTTGTATATAAAAAACATGTATCATTAATATAGTAGGATGATATTATTATAGGGTTTTGATTTGCAATTACAGACACCTTCATATAATGGGTAACGAACATACTATTTATTTATAAAGTGATCTACCACCTCACTAAAGAATGATTGTTCAATTTTTCCATTACTTCAAATCATGGTGGAAATTATGATGGAAATATGTCTATATATTTCATATATTATAGTTATTATTTCTTTAATATTATTTATTTTATTTGTAGAATATATATTTTTGTTTTTACCATTTGATGGTATATGATAACTTCGTTTGAAGATGTGCGGACTATCATCCCCTCAATGCGATGTGTTTCATTCAGACACCACTTGGATTTTATTAAGGATGTGTTTAATGAAATTTTAAGATATGTATAAAATTATTTTTATAATATAATGATATAATATATATTTTTATATATATTTCATTTTCCTTCATTCATTATATAATGAAATTGAAAAAGAAACATCGTTCATGCATATGTGTGGCTTATTAAGTATGGGTGTGATGTAACCACTTGGATAGATCTCGCTAGCCTAGGGGTTTCCTCCTCCTGCTGCACTGCCACCTAAGCATCACATCCATTCTCCCTCTTCTAATCCACTCTCCTTCTTCTGTGGGACCATCCGAAATTGGTCACTGTCTTCACTTCGTCCGTCTTCCACTACGTGTGACCAGATCCAACATAACCTATTGTAGATCCATCCCTAGATTCCACTATCACCAACGACCATGCTCCTATGACGGCATGTGATGTTCGACGAATTCAGTGTTCCTGACGCCGGGATCCCACCGCCTCTAGTGACTCCTCCCCGATTAGTGTTGTCTGTTGTTGTTGTGGCCTCTCTTGGACCCCAGTTCCAAGTGGTATACACCTTATGTTAACCCTTAGTCCCCTAGATCCAGTGTGTGTGGCACACAATGTCGCCCGTGGGAGTGATCTTGTTGCATCCCCTTCCTAGTTCAATGTCCATCTTTGTCCAGTTCCTATCTCAGTTTTTCTTCATGCTGCATGTCCCCCTCTTTCCAGATCTGTTCATATTTATTCAGATCTGGTGTGTTTGTTCCTCTACTTCGATGTTGGGTCGGTTTTTTAGATGAACATGATCATATCCTAGGGTTTACATGGATAGTTGTGGTTAGACACACATGCATTCGCTTTTATGGACGCCATTAGTTCATCCTACGACAATATTGTAGATACTGTGTTGCCTAGGAGATCTAATCATGGGTGGTTCTATGTTTCCTTATTTCCCTCTTCTATTGATTCATGCTCCTTCACACACATCCCCATTTTGGTTGGGTTTTACATATTACATGATTCTTTGGATTATGCAGGTGGGCATTGTTGTTGATCATTTCGAGTGCTCTTTTGTAGGGGTTTTTTGTTCTTGTGATGTTTTCATGTGGGTTTGGTCCTTAACGTGGTTCTTTGATCTGCCTACCAATGGATTGTTTTTCCATTCATGTTCACACTTTGCCTCAATGTGATTTTGTTATTATTGGTTATCACTCATCGAAAAAGTGTTATTCAAAATAAAAAATATTAGAATTATCATCGTATATGTGGCTTACATTCTCTATGAATGATGTATTTAATTTTATACATATATATTATAGAGAATAATATTTTAAAAATATAATGAATATACATGATATTTATATCATATTTTACATTCATTAAATCATGATATATGTATAAGGACAAGTGATATAAAATATTAAGACACAAGCGTAAAACAAAGAGAATATTACAGCAAGTGTACCCTTAACAAAGAATTGCTATCTCGGGAATAAAATAAATCCACAATAAATCCACATATAATATTATATATAATAATATTTTTCATTAAAGGATTTACAATTAATTTATATTAATTTTATATGAGGTTTGAATTAATACGATGACTATTAGTACATAATGAGAATGGATTTCGTCTCACTTTTTATTTCCATGGGATACCTTATTTATTCACCAACCATTCCAATTGATTTTTATGTATAATTACCATGTATATATTATATTATTATTTTATTTAAAATCATAGGTAAATAAATATCAAATTTAGGATCTTTCTATCATGGAAATTCCTTTTCAATAGTAACCAAGTCTGTAGTGTAATTTTGTCTTTATTTTCCTTCTATGAGATGCTTGTCATATTATGCACCTATATTTTTCCATAAGTTGTGTATACGGAATTTGAAATTCTATATAATGATTCTCCATAATTTCATGATATTTTTATATTCTTTTAATCTCATTTTCATTCATGAGGGTTATGGGTCAATGATAATAAGTTCTTAAGAGTTTATTGAAATAATGTCTTCGATTATCGAGATTAGTTTTCTTTGAGATTCCATTGATCAAATGTTTTGATCCATATATCAATAACATTCATAAATTTAATTCTCCCTTATTTGTTCATCATATATTCCACAAACCGATTTCATCAAAATGAGATAATGGATGGAATAGTGACTGGACCATTCTTCATCAAGATGAAAAGGAGATAATGACTGTTGATTCCCGGCTCCAATAGGCCCTTGGGTGATTACCAGCACCAAGACTATTGAAATCTCACCAAAAGACAATTGCCATTTTATTGTAACCATGATTGGGAGATAAGATGTATTGACCACAAAACAACTCCAAGTAATTTATAAAAAATATTCCAAAATCCATCCCACGAGCAAGTTTAAAGTAAAACTACAAGAAAAACAATTAAATTATCGAACATAAATATCAAAAGGACATATATAATAAGTGACACAACAATTATCATAATGATAGGGAATCTATAGTCTATTATGGTCCACATAATCTCCCTAGAAACCGAAAATATTTTTATATATGTATGGTGATCATACATGTATAATCTGTATGAAAATCGAATGTATCTCATGCAAAAGTTGGGGAAACATAGTAATTCCCCTTTGAAAAAACCACATGAACTAAAAATCACAAAACAAGTTATTCTATCCCCCAATCCTCACAATGTTTCACTCACCAAATAATGATATTAAAGAAATTTAATGTTGTAAGAACATTGATGACAGGGTACCCGCACAACATCTAACATGTTAACTAAACATCACTAAAGACAAACATCCAAACACTACCATGATCTTCCACAAGCACCACTTCCCCAACCTTCCCTCACACACCTGGGCCTTATACCACATCCTTCCCTCAAACATCTAGTCTACAACCACGTCACATCCCAACCACAGACACCTGTAACACACAACCAAAACCAGATACTAATGAAACATCAGAATGTACAACATATCTCATCTCAAAGACACTTGGGAAGCACATGTCGCCCACATACTCATGGGCCTCAAAGACACACCACAACCTTCCTGAAGATTCTTGGGATAAAAATTCCTACAATATGGATCGTAGTGGAGCCAATAATCATCCATCTGTCCTCCATATAGTATTTTGGGAAAAGACATCCTCCCCTATAACAATGGGGGTGTTCGTCACATATTTTTCAACACTATTGGGTTGAGAATGGAAATAAAAATGAACTACATGTATATATATATACCAATCACTCAACACAGCCTATGGGTTTTCATGAAAAACAACTAGAACAAACAACACATCCCTTTCTACAACCTCTAATTCATAACCACACATCCATATGTATGCTCAATTCATAACCCCAACTAATTCATTCGACCAATTATCAATTATCAATTAATCTTTTTAATTATGTATTCCATCGCAACCCATGAAACTACTAGACACCAAATGCCACAAGTAATATCTTAACCCACAAAACATCAAAAAAGTCCCTTGGAACTGCAGGTGAAATTCCCATGAAAGGAAACCGAATACTTCTTCAAAATTATCCCTCCCAAACTGTCCTCGGTATCCCTGCTGCACAGAATGCACCCCATCCTTCATAACAACAAAATTCAACTATATTTTTTGTCCCACAACAATAACAAACCATTACCAATAATAATAATAGAACCCTGAGGTACACCTACTATTCAACACATTCATCAATCCCACAATCAAAAAATCCCTCAACATAATATTCCATTAAACAACTCATACCACCTCATACACACAACCGCAATACTAGCCACAACACCACATGACCATCATCGAACATAAGGTCGAACATAATTATACATAGGACATAACCACATCAAATAGAAAGGTGAATTCATATTAGAAACAAATGTTCCTTAATTACACATTCATAATTCATGGGTGATAAAAAAACTTGTTCAATCTTGGGGCATACATGTATATAACTTTGTATTAGTGATTAACAATATTTTCATATTTGCAGCTATTCTACATAGGTTCAAAAAAACATATAAGGAATCACTTGTGTGAAATCAGAGACAATAAATGGCCATGATTTTTAGAAGTATACAATGTGCATGATTAATAATAGGGATCAATGATAAAAGATAAAGCAATAAAACATTATCAACATCAACCCACCTCTCATTTATTACTAATGTACCATGTATTATTTTCTTTGATAATATCATCTTCATTTACCCTCATTTATATATTCTTAATTTTGATTCATCTATACCATAAAGAAGACATTAGATCACCCACCCCAAAGGATACACAATTAAAATTGAGATGAAGGATATCCTACCTTCTAGAACAGATGATGAACAACACATCTCTGTTTTAAAAAAATAGGGGGTGCATGAGCAACAGGCAGGACACCAAGGAAAAATCCATTCTAAAGGCCACAACACAACAGAAGACTCCATGGGGAAGAATGGATCTGGTTACACCCTAAAGAAATCAAATTTTTCATAGAAGTTGGTATCTCAAGTTTTGTAAAAAATTCCTAATCATTTATCAACCGATGGGATATGATTTCAATGTACATAAAATTTATATCATAGTCAAACCACAGGGCATGAAAATTCTAAGGTGTGTGGGGTGTTTAAAGATTATGGATATATAACCATGGATATGGTAAAAACAACCTCATAAATTCAGGAACATGATATGGAAATCATTTAACATCAAATAAAACATAATGGGGGTGAAACTACAAAAACTAGGAAAACCAAGAAATGACTCACTAAAGTGTGAGTTGTAGACGTGAGTCACCGATAGTGAGTAACTGACTCCTGAATCACTACCTTGAGTCACCAACAAGACTAAAAGACACATGATAATGACATGACCCACCAAAATTGTGTCACCAATATGACTCCCTGATGCCACTCACTGATGCTCAACCAACTAATGCCTGACCAACTAATAACCTGACCTGTCGACACCTTGGCCTATAGATTCTCTAACTTATCAATGAACTAAACTAATGACACCCAATCCTACTGATGCTGAAAAAAAATATTCCCGACCTATCAATGCTAAGGAACTGATGCTGAGCTTGGAATTATGAGACACCAACACTGATTCCCTAATGTGTCATATCGATGAATGAAATAGAAATTTGAAATACTCTTGAAATGAAAACCAATTGCCTCCCAAAACTCCACCAAAAACTAAATTTTTACAATGTAATGTACCGGGGAGGTCCATCCATTACATCATATACCTTTCAAACTATTTTCACCATAGAGAATTCAAAACCAATCATAGAAGAAAGAGGGTTGTGAACAACCACCCCATACGATACCTCTTAAGGATAAGGGACCGTGTGTAATTCAAATTCTATAGTGAAATCTCATCATAAAATAACATATCATCTAACATATGCTAACCCAAAACCACACAAGATACCCCACACAATCACCAACTACCCAGACACATGAATTATGGGGTTCCTCATTCCATGTAATGATATTATCCAGTAAGGGCATCACTGACTCGCCCACACATGTTTAACTACATGTCATTTAATGCTTATTGATTAGGAATCTAGTCTCCCACTTTTCACAAGAGAATACGGCATCCCATATTTTTATTCTAGTAATTAACCCATAGTATAATAAACAATGACCAAGAACAATATCATAAAGAAAAAAATGAATAAAGGATCAATATAACTCATGGTATGGGCTCACATATGCATATAGCTTTCATATGTACTATCATCTCAGACACCATTCTTCAAAAACACATGAACTAATGGAATAGTTCATCCACGTATCAACTTCTCTCCATGATCATAGATCTCCACTAGTCACTCTATGAACATTTCATCATCCTCGATATCAAATACACCCCAATCAATGACATGGGAGTCATCTTGATGATACTAATTGATTTGAGAGAGATGAATGATTTTGTGGTTCCTCTCCAACATTTGAAGAAATGAAAACTAGTATTCCACCTCTCAAGCTCATCTTAGAACCTTGAATGGTCCAATGAACATTGGATAATTTTTTCTCCCTATACCAATGATCTAATATCCACATCAAGAGAAATCCTTCAAAAACTCATGGTCCCCAACATAGAACCCCAAGGAATTTCTCCTTTAATAGGCATACAAATTCTTCTAGTATTGGGCTACCTTCATCTTATGAAAAATGATATGAACCATCTAAATCATTCTCTAAACCACATAGGCTACATGAACCTTATTTTCCACAACTTCTGTCCAGCATATAGCTGAATGACACATGCTTCCATCTAAAGCAGCAAAAGGAGCCATTACAGTGGTAGAGTGATAGCTATTGTTGAATGAAAATAATTACAATATAAAATTTCACACACAAGACCTAATAAAAACAATGAAACTTTCTCACAACATGTACTCCAACATATGGATGGTCCTCTCTATGTTCCCATCTCTGTGATGGTGGAAAACTGTGATGAGGCTTAACTGATTTCCAAAATCATGATGAAATGCCCTCCAGAATCACGAGGAACAATATATACCCTGATCCATGATAATGGATCTCGTAACTCCCTGTAGCTTGACCACATCATCCAAATACCTATTTTTTCATGCATCCACAACACTTGACTTCTTAATTGCTATGAAGTCAACCGATTTCTTTAGTCGATCCACTATTTCTGAGATTGAAGCACAACCTCATATGACCAGGGTAATCTTGTGATTAAATCCATTGAGATTTCATTCAACATCCACTCAACGAAATCGAGGGGATGCATAAATTTTTTTAGGGACATAGTGCATAACCATCACTTACTAACACACTAGACACATTTCCCCAAACTCTAACGCTTCCCACCACAACCCAGGGCACTAAATCTATCCCATAAAACATAATACATATCAAAACCTCTTATGATTACTGTTATAGGTGATCTATGAAACTCATGAAGAAATCCCATGTACATCACCAATAGAACAGTCATATTCTCATTGAACACCATACAATTATGACCATTCTTCCACCATCTCTCTAGAGCATCACCATTGTTAATTCCATCACACATGAATCTCACCTATGAGTCTCCAAATTAGTTCCGTCTAACTTCACCCACATAGATGACTACACAATCATTTGAAACAGGAATTACCTTCTTCCATAAATACATAAATCAAAGTTTATGAAACCAAAATCCTCTATCTCCCTCCATTCATACTCAAATTCTTGATCTACCTCCTTATAAAACTTCCTACTCTGGGCGTCAGCTAGAATATTCACCTTTCCAAATTTGTATGTGATCTTGATGTTGTAATCATCAAGAAAATCCATTCACCTCATCTTCTCCTTGTTCATGTATCATTAAGAAAATATATACCTCATGATCTAATGATCTATGAATACCACAAATCCCTCCCATATTAGGTAATTCTACCCCAACATGAGCACAAACATGACTACTGCTATTCCCATATCATGGGTGGAATATTTATGTTTTTCGGGACATAACATCATTTAACACTAATAGATCACTCCTTGATTTTTATCATCACACGACACAATCCTAGATGAGATGCATCCCAAAAAACATCAAACATCACCCCTTCCTCTCAGAACGTGAGCACTGGAGCGGTGACCATCTTCCCTTGACAATAGCAAAACGCTACATAACACTTCTCACTCAATATATAGGCCTTGCATTTTATGGTCAGATCAGTCAAATAAGACTCTATTGAAGAGAAATCGTGTAAAAATAAATGGTAACAACCATTCATACTAAGAAAACTATGGAGAACTTCCACATTCATCAATTTTTCCTAAAAAACAACTTCCCAATATTTGATGGGTCCATTGCTACACAATGTTGAGACACCACATGTCTAAGGTTGTGGACCTCTAATTTATGAATCATGCACTTCAAAACATTTCTGTAGAGATCATGTTGTCGAAGGACCTCTAGGATAGTCTTGATATACTCAATATGCCCCCCTCTAACTTTGAGTGGATCAGAATTTCATCAATAAATGCGCTTATGAAACAGTCAAGGAACTCACAAAACAAAATGTTCATAGGTCCCATTAATACTACTATTGTATTCATAACACCTAACAACATACCAATGGATTTTATTTTCCAATACATACAACTAAAAGTTGTATTCAGTATATCATTACGCTTCACCATTAGTTGGTGATATCTAGCCTATGGATTGTTCTTAGATGGCTATCTTATTACTCGTAGCTAGTCCTAATGATCACCAGTCCTTGGGAGAGGATACATGTTCTTGACTGTTACCTATTTCGACGTTCAGTAGTCAACACACATCCTCATACCTCCATAATCGTTCTTCACAAACTATACTGGTGTGCCCCATGGTGGAAAACTAGTCAAGGTAAATCCCTTCTTCATTATATCATCAATCTTCATCCATATATCCCACATCTATGAATGTGTCATCTGATATGGAGACTTTGAAATTGTAGAAACATCATCCTACAAATATATCTAGAAAACATTTTCACATCGAGGGGGTAGATCACAAAATATTTGGAAACAACTTCCCAAATCTCCCCAAAAACTCTGGGAACCCCCACCATCTCATCATCCATCGATTTAGATAACAAAATGTCCGACAAGTTAAAAATTGGCCCAACATGATAACTTCCCATCAGAAAACTCCTCTCACTAATGAAAGCCACATGTCATACATCAATTTCTAAAAATGTTACTATTATCCTAAATAATTCTAAAATTGCATGTGAAAATTACAAATAGATGATTCCAATGTTGACATGGTGTAGTATAATCTATAATAAGAAAATAATCCCACAACATTGATGTGTTCACATCATTAGTATACATCCTCGAAGTACATAAAACAAGATGTTCTGACCCTCAATAGGTTTACTCAACACCATGGGTACAGAAGGTATCTCCATTTCCAATCCCAGAGCATGGAATGACCAGATTCAATAATGTAGTGTGAAGCTCTTGAATTAAACAAGGATAAAACAAGAGTACTATACATGTTTATCATTACTCAAAGGAACTAGGGCCCCATTGGAATTAATGCCTCTATGGTGTGAAACTGACATCCCAACTCCACTTTTCCTATTCTATATACCTCCTCCTATTCTATTTTCTGGTTGAGGTACCTGAGTAATGACTTGAGGCTGGCCTCCTCTTGCACTTTCTCCCATCAGGGGAGTAGTAGCCTATTTTCCATGCTGCTGAATTGCCTAAGTCGAAAACTAATGTAAGAACCCAGATCTTCGTTTCTAGTACGTCATTCCTTTTTCTGCAGTTTGTGAGAAAAATGGAGTTTCTTGAAATTTTTGAAGTACACGCCGTGTACTTTGGAGTACATTCCATGTAATCTTTTCTCGCTCGAAGCCATATACTGGTCGTGTCTGGGCCACACACACGGTGTGTTAGGGTGAGGTGGAGTCCTATTTTGGTGGATTACGGAAAGACCTAGTACAGGCTGTGTACTCTAATAGTACATGGCGTTAACATTTTTTTTCACTAAATTGACCGGGGTCGTGCCCGATCACCAAAAACGTCTTCTTCTAGTCCTGGTTCGACCAAGAGATGACATACAGCTACGAAACATCTCCAGATTCCCGAGCATCCATTTATTGGTTGATTCGACCGCCGTTGATTTTGTTGGAATCGCTATAACGACCTATACTTTACATACATAGTTATTAATTCAAAATTGAAGTACACTTATTACAGCATATAAAAAACCATGAAAGGACCATATAGGTATATTGTCTTTAGAAACTGAGAAACATAAACAACTGGTTCATAAATCATCTACGTTTTCTCCCATTTATTTAATCATAACTAGAGCCCCTTTTTAGAATTTCCTACATAATATCCATCTTCCTGACCTGGGGAAAATAAAACATACAAAAGGGTGAGCTCAAATTCTCAGTAAGGGTAGTAAAAATAAATATCAATAACATCATATTCATAAGAGCATATCATTTTTGAAATATTAACCTGCAAAAGAGATCATAATTTTATAACATAGGATAAATCATAGTAGAGAAATGTAATCCCAATAATCATAACATAAAACATGAAACTTTGTGGCATACACACATAAACATAGAGAATCATTTCTTAGTAGTCCAGACTCATAGCCAAGACTATCTTAGTGGAGAAAGTCCACTTCTGAACCGAGTTCACTCCTAGTTTTAGTCATGTTTCACTCAACCAGTTTAACCTGTCATTCCAGCCATGTCTATCTCATGAGATATAAATATTTATCCAATTCATTTTTGGGAGATATAGGTCCCACCAATCTCATAATGATACCATTCTTATTTGTGCCATAAGATCATAAATCATACATCATAGAATAACCCATGTAATAAAAATGGGATTCTTAAACAACGTGACATCATAAAACAATTCATATAAGATAAAAGAATTCATAAAAATAATTCCATCACAACATAATAAAGTCAATGTAATAGTAGGGATAGAAACAGAACCCTATATTATCTTAGATGGAAAATAATTTTGATAAAACACTTGAACTCCATTCTTGAGGAAAATATCCTTTCTACTTCAAAAACATTTTCCTTTCTTAACATGTCATATAATTTTGAACTAAAAGAAGCTGATTAAAAATAAACATGAAAACATGTAATGAAATCTACTTGGAAATATTGTTTTAAAAATCCATTCATGCCTTATAAGTTAAAAAAACATTCATCCCATACTTTTTCTGGAAATGTCAAAAAGTACCTCGTACGAAAAACGACAAAAGATTCCTTTCATACCTTCTACTAAAAACTCACTTAAGGGTAATATTGGATTTAAAAAATTGTAGGTGGATGTAAATAATTTTAAATATTGAGGAAACATGGATGTGGATGATAAATATTCCCCAGTAAATTCTGATGTATAAACAATCTCAGATAAAAATGAGATTGTGAGATTTTCCCTTACCTTAGTTTCGATTTGCTTTGTAAGTGTCCAAACCTCCTGTATAATGATTTAAATAATTTCATTGAATTATTCCAGGATCATAATTATTTTTATTATATCATATATGGTCATATTATTAACTTCTTATTAGTAATATTTCATTGCTACTTGTTATTCGAGTGTTTATTGCTTTGTGTTCATATGTGTGTTTTGTTGAATAAATTCTTATTACACTTTTTAGGATGTAGACAACTCATTTCCAGAATGGTATTAGTGTAATATATATCATATTTATTCATTCAATTCATTTATATAATCATTATTCAATGACGATCATGTAGATCAAGTCGCATCACATCGTGGAGACGGTATTCCGTACGTACGCACGAGCGATGATATCATTCCCATGATTATGGAATTGTATTGGAGTGTATGTATACTATTTCAGAATCAATATCACATTACAATAATCAAATATTGTCATTATTTACACCATTATACCCATCCAAGTATGGTGGTGGTGGAAAATAGATTACACCACCTCGTGGAGACGGTATTCTGTACGTACGCATGCGTGGTGATTTAATTTTCCGTAGGATGGATAGATGGTGAAATAGGGTTGATTCATACTTGTAATAACATATCCGTATACGAGAGATACTGTTGTTATTACTCTATAATGAAACACCAAAACAATAAGAAGAAGTGGAAGAACAAGAAAAGTAGAAAGAATCGGTAATGCACATTACATCCTCTTTCAAGAGCCTCTTTGAGACCTCTTTTTTTGGCACAAAAATTGGTCTTTGAAGAATACCAGGATCTCTAAAATGTTTCTACGGAAGTGGAGAAGAGAATTTTGCAGGTTTTGGCCGAGCATGAAGGCACAATGTGGTGTGAGGAAGAGAGGGAGGAGGTGCCCTTTTATAAGGGAGGAGGGGGGCACCTTTGGAAAAACTAAAAATATTATTTTATTATAAAGTCATATTCGGTTTTTAATAGCTCCATATTGATTTATTTCTAAGATATGGTTAGTATGGGTCTAAATCCTCTCATCCAATATAATTTAGACAAGTTTAGGGTTCGATTTTAACCTTATCATTTAGATTTAACTCTATGTTAAATAATTTAACTTTTACCGTGTCTTTTTGATTTCTTACACTATATGGTTAATAAACTTACGATAACAAGCCAAAAGAGACCCAAATTGTTTATTATTAATATATATATCCTTATCTAAGTCATTGGACAAACCTTATATTTTTAGGAATATAATAACAATTAATAATATAACAATTGTATTAAAAACTATTTTATATCAATTTTGAAACTATATGGTAATTGATTTTATTGAAAATCATAACAGAAATATTAGTTCTAAAAATGTTAATTAAATCAGTACTAACATGTAATATTAACCTATAAAAATATTTCAATTAATAAAAAGTCTCAAATTACATTTATTTGGGTATTTATAACATCAATTATGTCAATATTTCATTAATAAGATAATTACTGCATCATCATTGTGTCATAAATAAATTAAAATATTTATTGTATTAAAAATAAAAATAAAATACCATTATGTAGGAAATATTTTTAGCTTTCTAATTAATATTTATAGTCGTATTTATCTTATGTATAACTCTATATTAAAAATTATTTAGTTCTTAAACATGGATTTTAACTATTTTAACCCTTCTTTAAATAAATTAATACTAAATGTCCTAATCTAATCCAAGTGGGCCTAAGTGGTAATATTATATTCCTATGGTTTTTTTGGTCGAATTACTCTTATACAATAGAATTAGGACATGTGTTTGGGTAATAATAATAACATCTTTACCATTAATTTCCTTATTTACTTTTAAACATGGTAAAAAAATAAAAAAGGTAATATTCACCAAAAATTATTTTCATCTCACTGAACCACATTTTAGTCCTTTATATTAACCGTTTTTATAAAATTTTATAAATTCCACTCACAAAAGCGGTAAAATTAGGTTTTATGTAAATTTGCAAATTCTCCTAGGAGATGAGTAAACGACGGTGAAAAGTTCAATAAAATTTTTATATATCTAAAATTATTATAAAATGACCCCAATGAATTACATTGAACTTATATAGGTATTATGTATCAATTTTGACCTAAAATATATTTAAATAAAATAAATATTTTTTTAAATAAAAAGTCGGTTGTTATATAGTAACCCAGTGTTTTCACTATTCATCAAAAATTGAATGTTTTCAGAAAAATGCCAAAATTACACTGTAGGCTAATTTTGAACTTCCAAATCCAAAAATGAAGTCCATTTTGAAGGATAAATATTAAAAAAATTCAAAAAGTGGGTATTACTATTCATAACGGCTAGTTTTAATAATATTTTAATAGCATATCGTTGTTTAGTGAAACTTGGTATTGCGTACAATGCAAGCTATCGAGGAAGGCCGCAGTTGTGTGTAAAGAATGCGAAGCTAGTTTTTTGTGTAGTGATATATTCCATTGATGATTTATATAACATAAAAACAAAATATTACTCATAATAATCTTGGGTGTTACATTCTACCCCCCTTAATATGAATTTCACCCTCGAAATTCGTCACTTTGTAACAAACAGATGAGGATACCTCTCCCTCATCATATCCTCAAGATCCCATGTAGCTTCTTCAAATTGGCGGTTCCTCTATAAAACTTTCACCAAGCGAGTGGTCTTGTTCTGTATGACTTTTTCACTACGATCCAGAATCTCTATCGGCTGTTCTTCATAAGAATGATCTTGCTCCAGCGGTACAACTTCTGAGCTGAGTACATGTGAAGGATCAGGTATGTACTTTCTCAGGAGAGATACATGGAACAAATCATGAACTTGAGAGAGATTCGATGGAGGTGCCAATCGGTAAGCTACCTTCCCAACAAGATCCAGTATTTCGAAAGGACTGATATACCTAGGGCTCAGCTTTACCTTCTTTCCAAATCTCATTACTCTCTTCCAAGGAGATATTCGTAAGAACACTTTATCACCCACTTCAAACTCTAGGTCTTTTCTTCAGTTGTGAGCATAAATTTTTTGTCGACTATGAGCTGCTCTTATGTGTTGTTGAATAGATCAGATCATTTCTGCCATCTCATCAACAAGATCATGTCCTAATAGATTTCTTTCCCTAATTTCATCCCAGCAAGTTGGAGTCCTTCATTTCTTTCCATAGAGTTCTTCATAATGAGCCATCTGAATATTGGAGTGGAAGCTATTATTATAAGAAAATTCCACCAAAGGTAGTTGTTTATCCCAACCACCTTTAAAATCCATAGAGCAAGCTCTCAACATATCTTCAAGAGTTTGAATTTTCCTCTCAAACTGGCCGTTTGTCTGAGGATGATAAGCAGTGCTGAAACTTAACTCTGTATCCAGAGTATGCTGAAGACTTCGACAAAACATTGAGGTAAACCTCGGATCTCGATCAGATATAATGGAAAGTGGTACTCCATGCAATCTTACCACTTCCTTTACATATATACTGGCAAGATGATCAAGAAAAAAATCTTCTCTAATAGAAATGAAGTGTGCCGACTTCGTAAGACGATCAACTATAACCTAGATAGCATTATTGACTTTGAATGTTTTAGGAAGTCCAGTGACAAAGTCCATAGTGATGTTTTCCCATTTCCATTCTGGTATGGGTAATGGTTGTAACATCCCCTTAGACATCTGTCTCTTAGCTTTAACTTGCTGACAAAACAAGCATCGAGAGACATATTCAGCAACATCTCTCTTCATGCCATCCCACAAAAAGTACTCTTTCAGGTCCATATACATCTTCATGCTTCTAGGATGAATAGAGAATGAGGAACTATTTGCCTCATCCAGCATCTCATTCTTTAATTCTGGGATGGGAGGAACACAAACCCGATTCCTGAACTTTATTATCCCATGACAATCAAGGTTGAATTCAAGAACATTTCTCACCTTCTTTTGTAACTCTAGATCTTCTTTCTATGCCTCTTAAATATTTAAATGTATAGATGGTTGAACATTCATTTGAGAAAGATACAATTTTCCCCTTCCATTATAATTCCAAGATCCATCCTTTGTAAATCCATAAATATTGGATCTTTTGTGATCCTCATCATGGATAAGCTAGCATGGTCTTATTGACTTAATGCATCTTCCACCTTGTTTTCTTTCGCAAGGTGGTAATTAATTGAGCAGTCGTAATCCTAAATCAGCTCCAACCATCTTCTTTGGTGCATATTTGGCTCCTTTAGTGTGAAAATATACATTATACTTTTATGATCAGTATAAATATAACACCTTTATCCATAATGATAATTCATCCAAATCTTTAATGAAAAAATTACCGTATCTAACTCCAAATCATGAGTTGGGTAATTTTTCTCATGGATTTTCAATTGTCGTGAGGAATAAGCATTCACCATATCATTTTGCATAAGAACACACCACAGCCCCTTCTTGTATGAATCACTGTAGATCACAAACCATTCTCCACTTCAAGGATGTGTGAGTACAGGGGCACTGGATAACCTTCTTTTCAACTCCTTGAAATTCTCTTCACATTCCTCTGTCCAAACAAACTTAACTCCTTTTCGAGTAAACCTGGTTATTGTATTAGATAATCGTGAAAAATCATTCACAAAACGTTGATAATATCCAGCCAAACCATGAAAACTTCAGATCTCGGTTACTGTTGTCAGCGTCGACCATCTTTCGATAACCTCTGTTTTTGCTGGATCCACAGATATCCCCTCTTTTGAGATTATGTGACCCAAAAATGAATCTTTTTGAAGCCAAAAATTCACACATGGTAAATTTGTCATAAAGCATCTCCTTTCTTAGGGTCTTAAATATAATTCTAAAATGATCTTCATTTTCTTCCTTTCTCTCTGAATAGACAAGAATATAATTTATAAAGACTACCACAAATTGATCAATATAGTCTCTAAAGACACTATTAATCAGATCCATGATGATAGTAGGTGCATTAGTAAGACCAAATGGCATCACTATAAATTAATAGTGTCCATACCTTGTACGGAAAGTCATCTTTGGTATATCCTCCCTTTTGACCCTTAATTGATGATACCCTAAACGAAGATCAATCATGGAAAAGTATTGAGCTCTTCATAGTTGGTCAAATAAGTCATCATTGCGTGGGAGAGGATATTTTTTCTTGATAGTGATCTTGTTAAGTTCTCGATAATCAATGCAGAGTCTCATTGATCCATCTTTCTTCTTAACAAACAGAACATGTGCTCCATAAGGTGATGCACTTGGGCATATGAGTCTCTTATCCAGATTCTCTTGGAGTTTCTTCATCAATTAATACAACTAAATTAGGGCCATTCTATAATGTGTCTTTGAAATAGGCAAAGCACCCAGTACGAGTTCTATTGAATACTCAACATCACAATTTGGTGGATGACATGGGAATTCCACTGTAATGACATAGTCAAACTCCCATAAAATGGGCATATTCTTAATCATGAGTTTCTCACCAAACATTTGAGATAAATAACCTTCATTTAGTAGAATCAAGACTTATATGATGGAAGAAATTTCCACTGGAAGGTTATGTTCATCATTGAATCGATAGGAGATCATAGATTGATCTGGAATATGAAGTGTGACTTCCCATCTTTGGAAATTGATATGAGATCCATATAAAGAAATCCAATCCATGACAAGAATCATATAAAATTCCACTATAGGAATGATCAGAAGATTTTCTGGTAGCACTTTCCCACAAACATCAATCGGAGAAGAATTATAAACTTTTCGTGCAACTGTTGTGCCAATAGGGGTTGTCACAGCTAACTCAACATCTATTTATTGAGGTAATACGGTGATTCCCTTATATTATTCTTCAGAAATAAAAGAGTGGGTGGATCCAGAATCAATTAAAACATTTACTACTTTAGAGTGGATGGTAAGTGTACCTTTTACCACTTCATTATCATACTCCACATTGTTGATGGAAATTGCTTGTGACATTCCTTTGTCTTTGGCCTTAAGAGTTTGTTGATGTCGATCATCATCATCAACCCCTGAATTTGGGAATTGATTGGCATAATGCCCCCTCTCCTTGAACTTGAATCATTGAAGTGTATTAGGTTCATTCTATGTATCCCTTCCTTTGTTTCCATCATTAGACATCTTCTTCCCATTATTTCAACATTAAATTTCCCGATGACCTTCTTTTCCACCCTTATAACATTTGCTTGTCCCCTTAAGAAAATTTCCTCGATGTTTCTTTCCACACTTCAAGAATAAGGGAAAACTCATATTCTTTTCAGGGTGGTCTTTAGATATTCCTTTGAATTCCATTTCCCTCTTCTTATCAAACCCATGTGACCGATGGGTTACAGCAATCTCTATCTCAACATTGAGAGCACATCAAACAATTTCCTCAAAGCTATTGATCTCCCTTATGGCTAACGCCCTTCGAAGACTTGGTTTTAAGCCACTAAATAATCGATCGATCATACTCTCAGGTTGGATAATAATACCAGAAGCGTACCTTGAAAGTCTTGTAAAATTTACTTCATAGGTACCAACAGATTCATCATACTTTTGCTTCAGTTCAAGAAAGACCTTATCCATCTTTTTTTGAAATATACGAGGGAAGTACTTATTGAAAAATAAGTTGTTGTACTTGTCCCATTCCATGGACTCAATTTCAACCCTTTGCCTCGTATTGTTAATAATATTCCACCATTGATCAACATCACCTTCCAAACGATACACTACTAAGATGACTTTATCATGTTTAGAACATTGAAGAGCTGAAAATAACTTTTCAGTGGTATTGATCCATTGTTCATCCACTAATGGATCAGAAGACCCGCTAAAAGAAGGTGGACGCTGCCTCTTGAAGGATTCAACAAAATGTTTCTCCTTCCTTTGCTTGTTTGGAAGTCATGCATGATTCATAGCTTGAGAAAGTTGTGTGAGCATGGGTACAAGATTTTTCATTCCATCTCCCATAACATTTGGTTGCTTTGGGGGACAATCATTGCATTTCCCATCGGATTCCACATTAACATAGTTCCTTCGGGTTCTATCCATTGACTAAAACCAAGAATATTAGTATGAGAAACACTAATTATAATAGGAAAACCACATAATCAGGAATAAAATTTCACTCTTAAGGTCCTATCATAGGTTGTACATGGCCATTTCTAATAAACTAAGATTGTGTTATATGCTTATACTTATCCTTTGGGTTCTTACTAAGGATTTCACATCCTAGTTTCCAAATATTGACTATACCTTTCCTCTGATACCAACTATAACAACCCATACATTACATAAATGGTTATTACTTCAAAATTGATTTACACTTATTACAAGATATAAAAAACCATGAAAGTACTATATAGTTATAGTGTCTTTAGAAACTGGGAAACATAAACAAATGGTTCATAAATCATCAATGTTGTCTCCCATTTATTTCATCATATTTAGAGTCCATTTTTGGCATTTCCTACTTAATATCCTTCTTCCTGACATGGGGAAAATAAAACATAAAAAAGGGTGAACTCAAAGGCTCGGTAAGGGTAAACAAAATAAATATCAACAACATCATATTCATAAGAACAAATCATTTTGGAAATCTTTACCTACAAAAGAGATCATAAATTCATAACATGGGATAAATCATAGTAGTGAAATGTAATCCCAATAATAATAACATAAAACATTTAACATTGTGGAATACACACATAATCATATAGAATCATTTCTTAGTAGTCAAGACTCACAGCCAAGACTATCTTAGAGGACAAAGTCCATTTCTGAACCGAGTTCACTCCTCATTTCAGTACTATTTCACTGAACCGGTTTAACCTTCCGTTCCAGCCATGTCTATCTCATGAGATATAAATCGTTACCCAATGCATTGGAGGGCATAATGATACCATTATTAAGTGTTCCACAAGATTATAAATCATACATCATAGCATAACCCATGTAATAAAAATGGGATTCTTAAACATCGTGACATCATAAAACAATTCATATAAGATAATGGAATTCATAAAAATAATTCCATCACAACATAGTCAAGTCAATGTAATAGTAGGTATAGAAATAGATCCCTATATCATCTTATATGGAAAATAATTTTGATAAAACACATGAACTCCATTCATGAGGAAAATATCCTTTCTACTTCAATTTTTTTTCCATTCATAACATGTCTTATAATTTTTAACTAAAATAAGTTGATTAAAAGTAAACTTGAAAACTTTTAAAGGAAACATCTTCGAAATAATGTTTTAAAAATCCATTCATTCCATATAATTTAAAAAACATTCTTCACGTACTTTGGCCGGAAAAGTCAAAAAGTTGCTCGAATGAAAAAACGACAAAAGATTCCTTTCATATATTTTACTAAAAACACACCGAAGGGTAAAATTGGATTTAAACAATTTTAGGTGGATGGATATAATATTCAATATTGAGGAAACATGGATGTGGATGATAAATATTCCCCAGTAAATTCTGAAGTATAAACAATCTCAGATAAAAATGAGATTGAGAGATTTTCCCTTACCTTAGGTCTGATTTTCTTCGTAAGTGTCTAAACCTCCTATATAATGATTTAAATAATGTCATTGACTTATTCCAGAATCATAATTATTTTTATGATATCATATATGGTCATATTATTAGCTTATTATTAGTAATATTTCACTGCTACTTGTTATTCGGGTGTTTATTGCTTTATGTTCGTATGTGTGTTTTGTTGAATAAATATTTATTCCTATTATTAGGATATAGAAAAATCATTCCCAGAATGTTATTAGTGTAATAAATATAATATTTATTCATTCAATTCATTTATATAATCAGTATAAAATGATGACCATGTAGAAGGAGTTGCATCACATCCTGGAGACGGTATTTCGTACGTACGCACGAGCAATGATATCATTCCCATGATTGTGTAATTGTATTGGAGTGTATGTATACTATTTCAGAATAAATATAACTTTACAATAATCATATATAGTCATTATTTAAACAATTATACCCATCCAAGTAAGGTGTTGATGGAAAATATATTACACCACGTCATAGAGACGATATTCCGTACATACGCACGTGCGGTGATTTCGTTATCCGTAGGATGAATAGATGGTGAAATAGGGTTGTTTCATACATATAATAAAATATCAGTATATGAGTGATACTGATTTTATTACTTCATAATGAAACAACTAAAGAAGAATAAGTGGAAGAAGAAATAAACTTGAATGAATCGGTAACAGACATTACCTCTGTTTTGAAGCGCCTCTTTGAGACCTCCTTTTAGGGCACTAAAGTTTCTCTTTGAAGAATAACATGACCTCTAAAATGTTTCTAGTTAAGTGTAGAATAGAATTTGGCAGGGGTTGTCCGAGCTTGAAGGCTAAAAGTGGTGGGAGGAAGATAGGGAGGAGGTTCCCTTTTATAAGGGAGGAGAGGGGGACCTTTGGAAAAACTAAAAATATTATTTTATTATAAAGTCATATTTGGTTTTTAATAGCTCCAAGTTGATTTATTTCGAATCTAAGGTAGGTATGGGTCGAAATAATCTCATAAAATAGAATTTAGACAAGGTTAGGGTTCTATTTTAAATTTATCATTTAGATTTAACTCTAAGTTAAATAATTTAACTTTTACCGTGTCTTTTTTTTCTTACACTCTATGGTTAATAAACATACTATAACAGAACAAAAGAACCCCACGTAGTTTATTATTAAAATATATAAACCTATCTAAGTCATTTGGCCGACCCTTATATTTTTAGGAATAAAATAACAATTAATAATATAAAATTTGTTTTAAAAACTATTTTATGTCAATTTTGACACTATTTGTTAATTGATTTTTGGGAAACTCATAACAGAAATATTAGTTCAAAAAAAGATAATTAAATCAATAATAACATGTCATATTAGCCTATAAATTTATTCTAATTCATAAAATGTCTCAAATTACATTTATTTATGTATTTATAACATCAATTATGTCAATATTTCATTAATAAGATAATTATTTAATCATCGTTGTGTCATAAATAAATTAATATATTTATTGTCTATAAATTAAAAATAAAATACCATTAAGTAGGAAATATTTTTATATTTCTAATGAATATTTATAGTCTAATTTATATTATTTATAACCTTATATTTAAAATGATTTAGTTATTAAACATTGATTTTAACTATTTTAACGCTTCTTCAAATAAATTAATAATAACTGTCCTAATCTAATCCATGTGGGCATAAATGGTAATATTTTATTTCTAAGGTTGTTTTTGGTTGAATTACACTTATCCAATAAAATTAGGACATGTGTTAGGGTAATAATAATAACATTTTTACCCTTAATTTCCCTATTTACTTTTAACTGTGGTAAAAAAAAAGTAAAATGTTATTATTCACCAAAAACTATTTTCATCTCATTGAACCACATTTTAGTCCTTGATATTAACCATGTCTCTCAGATTTTTGATATTCCACTCACATAAGAGGTAAAATTATGTTTTATGTAAATTTGCAAATTCTCCTAAGAGGTGGGTAAAAGACGGTGAAAAGTTCAATAAATTTTTTATATATCTAAAATTATTATAAAATGACTCCAATAAATTTCCTTGAACTTATATAGGTATTATGTATCAATTTTTATCTAAAACAAATTTAAATAAAATAAATAATTATTTAAATAAAAAGTCAGTTTTTAAATAGTAACCCAGTGTTTTCACTATTCATCAAAAATTGAATGTTTTCAGAAAAATACCAAAATTTCACCCTAGGCTAATTTCGATATTCCGAATCAAAAAATGAAGTCCATTTTGAAAGATAAAATTTAAAAAAAATTCAAAAAGTGGGTATTGCTATTCATATCTGCTAGTTTAAATAATATTTTAATAGCATATCGTTGTTTAGTGAATCACGGTATTGCGTACAACGCAAGCTACCAAGGAAGGCCGCGTTTGCATGTAAATAAAGATAAGCTAGTGTTGTGTGTAGTAAAATATTCCTTTGATGATTTATATAACATAAAAACAATATATTTCTCATAAAAATCTCGGGTGTTACAATCGTAGCGGTGAGTTTTCTATTCTGCATGAGCCTTATTTTACAATTCTTCCTCTTTCTCAAGTTACCGTGGTTTGAGAATTTTGGACATTATCAGAGAAATACGGTGATCAAGGGAGAATCAGTCATCGTGGTCCATGTATACTGATCTCCTAGAATTGAGGTATTTGGTTTTTGCCTTACCGTTCAATGTCCTTGAGTTTTATGTGCAAATTCTACTAATAACATTGAACTGGGTATTGTGTGTTTACCTTTTATCCTTTGTTTTTTTCTTGCCTTGATTTTATTCATTTGTAGAGGTAAATTAATCTTGTTAGAGTATATTTTGTTGTGCATGGGTTTTTTTCCAATACTTTACTCTTTTTACGACCTTTGGTTATTGTTAGCCTTTGGATGTTATGGCTGTTTTCATATATTGTGTCTATAGGATGGAGTGTTTTACATTACATGCTTGTTTCCTTGTATAATTTTTATCCAAGTAGATCTATAGGTGTATTTTGGTTAGACAAGAAGCTCTATAGGTGTAATTTGGCCTTATAGCATTATCATGCACTAACTGGCATGGGGCTGTGAAAACCTTGTGCTATAGACTATAAGGGATAGACCGAGTGAGCTTCCTTAGTGATTCATAGACATTATAGGCCACATGGGATAGACCGAGTGAACTTCCAGAGTGCCTTTAGATATTATAGACTATAGGAGGGTAGATCGAGTGAGCTTCCTCAGAGAGTCTTTCTTTGATTGAATCTTTTTAAGAACCATCCTAGGCTCGATGAGGAATTGAACGAGTGAGATTCCTCAGAGAGTCGGTGGTATACCTGAGTCTATAGGAGGAATTGACCAAGATATCTTCCTTAGAGAGTCTCTAGACCTTGGGGCTAAGAGGGTTAGACCGTGTGATATTCCACAGAGAGTCCCTGACTACCCTAGACTATAAGAAGAATTGATCGAGTGGGCTTCCCTAAAG